>CM042315.1:42290625-42425625 GCA_023566125.1 Zingel zingel
CTACATTTATCTAACAGCTTTAGCTACAAGTTACTTTTAAAGATTGATTTTACATTAAAATAAAACTTTTCAAAAAACATGACATTTTTTAAAATATGGTGCATTTTGTGGATTAATCTACGAAACGTTGAAGTAGTTTAAATTAGCTCTACTTTGAACAGCTATACAGCTATAGGATGCTGCTGTACTTACCTATCAGTAATATTAATCCAATATATACAGCAATAGTATAACACTCACAGGGGGCATTTTAATCTGCATTATGAATATGGACATTTTGCCAAAAATACTTATGGACTTTTACTTAAGTGACATTTTCAATGCAGGACTTTTACTTGCAGTAAAGGATCTGAATACATCCTCCATCACCGGACAATTCTGCAAAACCACAGATTATGTTTAGTAACCCTAAAAATTCTCACTTTCTATAATATCTGCACATGGGAACAACTGTAGGATGAAGTGACAATCTCAGAAGTTATGACAAATAAAAACTTATTTTTATAAAGGTTACTGCAGCTTGGTGGGATGCAAATTCCAGTTTTCTGCATGAAACCTACATTCAATATTTGACTAGTGTATGTAAACTTGTCATTATAGGAACAGTGGTTCGAAACGAGCCACAACTTCCCAGCTTATGTGCACACATGTCATAGGTGCGCTCCGGTAACTGAACAAATAGCACCATATACGTGTGGCTGTGTTGAGCAACATTATGTGATCAGTGGTGTAGTCTAATGTATTTTAGCAGGTATACTGTTCTACATAAATATATGGACCAGAATGGACATATCACAGTGGGGCATCTGGGTCTGCTCCCCCAATGAAACCCATACTGTGGATGGTATGAGGATTCACAGGTCACCTTCAGTTGTGTCTTGAAGTAGATGGGACATAAAGTCAGGAAATAATCTAATCTTGAACGCTATATTTTACTCTGCATTCTCTTTCTCTGAGAAAACAAATGGCACACACACACACACACACACACACACACACACACACACACACACACACACACACACACACACACACACACACACAATTGGAATAATAACAACCATAAAATAGAACGGAGGGCGATTTGTAATTGTTGTATTAAAATGTGGCATGTCATTTGCAAGGTTATTTCAGTATTAGCTTTCTTTATGTAAGCGCCTGCCGAACAAAAGCCTCCATTCAGCACAGGCACTCCCACTTCCACAGCTAATGGATTGTAATCTAAATAGAACACACACACACACACACACACACACACACACACACACACACACACACACACACACACACACACACAGCAATATTTCAGTCATACCTTGTTATGCACACACACAGCAGAAAAAATATGTCTTGGAAATGCCCAGTATATTGTGATGCAGCATAGTCTTGATGAAGCCCGGAGTTAAAGTACATACCTGCACTATTGGGTTATCTCTTCAGTATATATCCATGCAGGCGGTTCTCATGAACCATTCGTACAAAAAGCTACGTAAAGTAATGCACTCTAATTCGTAAGCATTCCACATATTTTTTGCTGCATGCACCACAGTGATAGCCTGGTCCTATCAGACTCTGGTACATTTCATTTGTACAGAGAGTCTGGCCTCTCTCCATTGACAAGCGTCAACTTCCTTGAAGGCGGGTACTCTGTTGAAGTTTAAAACTATTGAATCTGCCCAGAGCCACTCTGGATCTGCCATAACCAATCGTTAATGTTTGGTCGTGACGTACTGTATGTCATGCGCATGTGCAACAATAGGGGAGACTGACAACTATCGGCTTATATTTAGCATTAGCATCGCTAGCGTTAGCCTTAGCCAACTCCTTTACCACTAATGGAGCGAGCTGGAAAATCTACCTTTTCCCGAACCCCATGGGGAGGAGGGCCACAACATCATGGCCACCAACACAACACAGCAAATATTGTTCTTGCTTGGGCTTTAACTTCTGGATATGGCTTCTATAATATCTTCGCTCGCATCTTTCTAGCGCACATCGTCAACGTCATCATTCTCAGCCACTCCCTCTGTTCGCTGATTGGACCGCCAAATATTTGGTCGGAGAAAACCCAAGAATATACCGCAAACCCAGACGGAGTACTGAAGGGAGATGAAAATTTTGCGGAAGTACATAGGAGGGCGGAGCCAGACTACCACAGTGACTGCCGCTGTATAAGAATGCTGTGGACAGTGTAGGGAGGAGGTCGGAGTGGATAGGTGGAAGGGTGGATCATAAAACACAGGACTTTTAAGCCGCGGAGCATAGTTCGCTTCCTGGGGAAAACAAAAGACCCAAGTCACCCAAGAAATGCGTGTTCCTTGGGAGTATTTTAATTTAAATCCTTTTCCTAAATTTAACAAGTCGTTTTGGTGCCTAAACTTAACCGGCAGCTCGCGGTGCCCCATACCCATCTCAAAGTCACCTTTTATCGGTTAAACTCAACTAGCAACTGCCGCTGATACGGCGACATCTTACGGAGCTCTGTAGCAGCCTCCCAGTAACCTATTCTCGGGTAAACTGAACGACCAACTGCCGCTGATACAGCGACATCTCACGGAGCTCTGTAGCCGGCGTCATGTGACCAGCCGGTGGTGGCCTATTTTTGTAAGATATCATATGTAACGGTGTGCATTTTTGTCGTACGAGCCTGTTTATGAGAATGCATTTATCCTTGCATTAAAAGTCATTGTTAACGTTTCCTGTGAGTGCTGATAGACGTCCAGTCTATCCACAGACATATTGTTTTTCAGCAATAAGTAACTCATATGTTAAATATAAAATAATGTATGCATAAAAAATTATTTGGGCAGCCAGATAATTTTTCAGAACAGCAGTGTCTGTGTCAAGTGGAATGCTTTGTCAAAACATCTTTCCAGATCTCAGCAATTAATTTGATGAGAAAAAATGTTGCTGATGTTTCTGATAGAAATGATAGCAATAAAAATTGCGCAATGTTGTACAACAGTCCCTATCACAATTGCCAAAATGGTAACATTAGCCAAAAATACAAATATACATCCTTATTGGCCTATTTGAGGGATAACATCAAACTCATCTTGAGTATGTAGGAGTATCCAGACAAAAACAGTTTAATTTGTCGCTTGATTCTTGCAGATCCAAAAGTCTTCTTCAGTTCTGGGAAGTGTGGAGTCCCAGACACTACAATTAACCAAAGTCATCTTTCTCCAACATGCAGGGAAGCATTCGGGTGCAAACACATCAGCTCACACATCATAGGGCAAGCCAACATAAACAACAATAAAATAAACTGTGAACATTCTATCACGTTCATTGGCCATCTCCACATGACCTCATTTAAGGCAATATTGCCTAGCATGGGCTTTTGTAAATGGAAAGCAGTGAGATATAGATTCCAGGAGCACTGTTGGATATCAATCCCATTTATATCAGCAGCCATGCCAATTCAATCTACTAGATATTAAGTGTGTATGCAATATTTGTTTGTATAGTCAATTCTTCGTTCCACACATTCACTGGTCTGCTACCTCCTTCCTCCGTCCCTCCTCCGTCCCTCCTCCATTATGCTTCATCTCACTCTTTACATTGACAGTAAAAGGTGGGCTGTTCAGGCCACTCTCAGTGAAAGACTGTGGGTGGCCTATGGGTTTGGTCCTCTCTTTACTTGAATGAATGCATGTGAAAAGGGTCAAATGTGGCCTTAATTCTGTTGGGGGTGGTTCAGGCTTGCAAGCAAATGTTCAGTCCTCACTGCGTTACTGTCTTCTCTGTGCAAAAACACCTTCATTGTCTTCATCATTCCTAATCAGTGAAATCTTGATTGACCAAGCCCAGTGGGAAAAGTTATTTTGGCGTCCAGGGGAGGCAAAAGTCCAGTTCAGGTGACACAGACAATGGCTGTTGGAGCACTTCAAAGGCTTGGAGGGCATGAAACTCTCTCTTGAATTATCAGCACAAAAGATGAGCAACTCTGTTAGCAATATCGGTTCCTTGATCAAAAGTGGAAGGTATATAACCTGACACGCCACATGGTTTGTTAACACAGATCTATCTGAGAAGCCATCATTGGAAACTGTATGGGAAAGGGCAGGCACTTTCAAAAAATAGCTGGCAGATGATTGTCTATCACGTTCGCCATTGTCGTTTTGAAACAGTGGCGGCTTGTTTTGATTAGTTGAGATATTGACTGATAAGACAAATTGTCCTGTGTTGTAGTTCAGTGCTTAGCTTTTTCATTGTTACCTCTTCTGTTTTGAATGGTCTAATCTCAACATTATTTGTGTTCAGGGTGTAATGTCATTTTGGTGTGTTCAGTTCATGTAAAGGTGTCGTTGCTTGAGTTTACTTTGGTTTAGTTGACCTCTTTTGTGGGCTCCATAGTAATAGAATGAGAGTATAATGGACATTGAACTGTTTGCCGTGTTCAGTCACTAGTTCAAGAGAAAATGGTTATTGTTGTTATATTGACAACACACGTCAGTGGGGCCATAAAGTGTGTTACACTGACTAGTTTGAGAACTCCATTTTCTTGATGATTTACCAATAGAAATATGAAGCATTTAATCCAGCAAACCTTAATGCCTCTCCAGCAGCAAGGCAACGGACATATTGCACAAAAACGCCTCTCCATGCTTTTGTACTTCTACACTGCTTGTTTGTCACAAAATCTCACGTTAGTGAGTTCGCAAGTTGACGCAAGCTGGTCTATATGGACGCTTTTGCAGAAGTTAGCCGGCTACAAGAAAAATAAAAAAAGAGCCGCCGCTTGATTTTAATAGGAATTTATTTCCAATGCGCTGTCTGCCTGTCAGCAACAAACGAAAGTTCTTATTCAACGTGTTAATGATGCTCAGTTCCGATGACCATCCCGTCTGTCCACAGAATCAGCAGCTGTCAGTAGCCTACCTTGTCTTCGTTTTTATCTCTTTACCTCCACAAGTCAATTTTCTGTTGCTGCTCTGTGCGCACAAGAGGACACCGCAGGCTCTAGTGCCGTGAACCCAGAGGTGCGGCCTGATTGCAGTAAAGAGCGCAGTGTTTTGTGAAATGTTGCTGTGTTTTGTGAAATGTCGCAGTTTATCGAATAATTTCCATGACTAAATTGACTAAATTATTTGAACAATGACGGAAAATATCTGAAGGACGTCTGTCGTTTTGACTGATTAGAACACTGAGAGTGATTTACTGTAACTTTGAATAATTCACACCCCGTCCAGTTAAACTGATGGCGTCTGCTCCGTACAGCAGCAGCAGAGTAGCAGGAGTCAGGAGAGCTGACCAACAAGACGATGGCGGAGGATTTGGTGTCAAAGCGGAAAGCAAAGTAGCCACTTTTGTGAATATTTTGGATTTAAACCCAATGCCAATAGGGGAACTTGATAATGTTAATGAGGCCAACTGCCTGAAAGCTATGCTGTCACCTGATGAACATGGCAGCTATATTCATACAGCTACACAAGCTCCACCTCCACCCTAGCATCCACCGTTGGCTCTGAGTCTATGCTCTCTTATAGGGGGAAGATACTGTATCTATTTACCTTCTACCTGTAGTTGTGCACAAACACAGTTTTATGTGCAGTGAGGGCAGGGAGGGGCGGCTAAAACAACACCAAACACTGATGTATGAAACTGCCAATTAGATTAATTTACTTATTAATTAAAGGTGCCCGAACACCTTTCTGGTTAGTTCGGGACCACTTTAACCCATGAGTGAGGGCTTATTAGCGACGTTACAGGTGCTCCATTCATCGCAATAACTGGTAAAAATGATGGCTATGGCTTGTTTCCACTGTTCCCTCGTGACCGGAAAATCTGTTAATGCGGTGTTAGAGATCACATCCAAAATGATTAATCCTTGTTAAGCAGTTTGCGCTAATTTGATGGATATTTTATGCTGTTTTTTGTGGCCGTAGGAAGATGGCCCTTTTAATTTCAATAGTTTGGGATGGAAGATAAAATGATGGGTATAAACTCACTGCTCACTACCTAACTCAAAGGACTGTCATTGGACTGCATTGTAGATAATGACTGCATTTGTATTTTGAGGTGTACTGTAATTTTAAAATGGACAGTTGTTGCAGCGTTAGCAGAAGTGGCTGACAGTGAAAAAAACAGTGAAGCCTTACAGACATCATTCTGTCCCTTACACCACGGGAGCAGAGAACTGATTCAGCATCTTCTAATCCTCACATTTCTCTCTCCCAGTACATAACCTTTTAGATGGAAAAAATCATACCTTAGAATGGGATAATAATAAAAAGAAATGCTGCGAGGCTCTCCAAAGAACTGGAGACTAAATCTTTCTAGTAACAACCCTGAAATATTATATCTAATATTAAAAAGCTGGAGACTTCAGTGCCTCTAGTAAATTACCAAAAGGCTTGCAGAGATAAAACTGTTGTCCCTGGGGATGATGAAAGAGGTTGACCATCATTGACCAAGTAGTGGGTTCTCACATCTTTTAAAAATATTAAAACTAAATTTGTCGAGACAATATTAGTTAAAGAAAAAAAAAAGATAGCATTTGTAAGTTTGGCTGTCATCCAACATTGCTGCTGTTTGACACAAAATCAATGCTGGGATACCTGTCCACCCCAAGTTCACACATCATGGGTAAAATGGCCAGAACAACACTTGTGGTCGATCTTAAGACTTTGAACTGGTTCAGCACTTGACCTGTGACTGACATTTCACAGGTCCAAGAACACAAGTACAGACAAGAATCCCCATTGAGAAAGACTTCTCATTCCTTATTGATTTCCCTTGGTAAATCTATCCAAACAGAAAAAAGGAGATGTGGATAAGCACAAGCAGATAAATGGCACATATACTTTATATATGTAACCGGTAGGTTAAGTATACTGACATCACGTGACACATCACGGAAATAAATGCCCGTCCGGTAAGCTCCGACTTTCCCCTGTTTCTGCTGTGGTTGCTGCCTGGTGTGTCTCGTGTGCGGTTATCAGTTCCGTGCTTCGAGATTAACGCTATGTGGGGTTTGCGGGTTCATTGGAGGAGACAGCAAGGTATTGTTGTTCATTTGTGTTTGCCATGCCGAGACAGCCATTGATCTTTGTTTTTTTCTGTCCGTGCAGTGTACAGCGCCGCTGCTGTTTTGCCTAGTTGGAGTTTTACACTTACTCACTTAGCTTATCTGTTTTAATAATTTTAAATGATCTGTATTGGAACCTTTGCCTGTTTGTTTATTGTTACGATGTATGTTTGTATTGAGGAGAGTTCATTTCTTTTAGATATTGTGCGTTAGGTTTAGTGACTTTTAATCTGCCCTGAGTTTTTAGAAGCCTAGTGGTCACTTAGTGATTCGTAGAGGTGGTGACGTATAACTGGCTCATTTTACTAGTAATATTGCATGGTTTTAATGTGTCATTTGGGTTTAGTTTGATATTTGCATGTTGTGTTTATCCGTAGACTTTGCCTTTTGGTTATACGATCCACCCATGATGACCATTGCAACCACTTAAATAGTTTCCACTTAAATAGTTTTCCCTTCAGTAGCCTTTACTTCAACGAAATTCTCCTCTCCTACTGTGTTTTGTATTTTTGGTTGTTTTGTTTTTTATTTCATTGGTTCTGTTTTTTTAACTTAGTATTTTTTTTACAGTTATGTTTAATTGAATATTGTTTTGTGTTTGTAATAAATACATTTTTTTGAGCTGTCCAAATCAACCTCGTCTCTGATCATTTATGTGGGCTTGCCTGTGTCGTGGGAGTCCCCGGTTAGGTACCAACTGATATCAAATTACCTTTTTAACTCTTTGGGTGAAAGTCCCAAGGTGGCGTTGTCGACTGTGTTAAATTGCAAAATTTTGGCTAAGCCCTCAATTGGGCTACATATAGTAGACCTATATACATACAGTAGGCCTATATATACGTCACGTATATATATATATATATATATATATATATATATATATATATATATATATATATATACACACACACACATACACCTCGCTCCTGTCGTCAACAACAATTACACGTCACGTTTTATGTCATATTCAATATCTCAAGATCAATAATGTAGACTCACTGTATTCCGGACATTTGATTTCCCCCCCGCAAATTCTAGAAATAAATACTTCATTTTATGAGCAATATACATATACTTTATGTCACCCTTGTCTCCTCGGAGTTCTCATAAACCGGTTAACAGAGGTAGAGAACTCATTCAGTAACCGGGGTATTCCTGCATGTTTACACCTTAACTGTGCTGTGATCGGTTTACGCGTCTGCGTTTGCTTCAACTGCCCCTCCCCATTCCGCTGGAGTGGTTTTTGAACCGCACACAAGGTCACCCTAAATACCCTCCTGAAGAAGAGAGCATGAGGCCCTGAAAAAACTACTGAAGGCATTCATAAAGGGCACCTTGAGAGCCTAAACTCTGGTTCAACTCCCCATACGGACCAAAGTATGGTGGTGGACTGGTAGTTGGAGAGGTGCCCTTGAGCAAAGGCACCAAACCCCCAACTGCTCGGGGCACCTGTCCATGGACAGCTGCAGCCCCCCCCACTGACATCCCTCCATTAGTGCATGTATAGGTACTGAGCATGTGTGTGTATTTCAGGCCTGTGTGTAATGTGTATTCTAACAACAGAGTGAAAACATTGTATAATAAATTATTATTATTATTATTGTCAGCAGAACTTCAGCCTGAGTTGAATGTGTACAGTTCTTATTGTAAATGATCACAGAGATAACCAGAAATTATTTTTTTTAAATTTTATTGAAGTAGTTGTTAGATGTTAACATGCTCTTGATGTGGGAGAACCGGAGCACCCGGGGGAAACCCTGAGAGCTAAAGTCCTGCCTCATATCCGGGTAACCTCCTGCTCCTCTGACCTCTGTACCTCCCTCACGAAGGATGGAGGCCAGTGGAGGAGGTGGAGACGTGGATGTATGGCTGGACTGGAGCTCTTTATGACATTCAGTTTAAAGGAAAAAAAACACATTTTCCTTTAAGATGAATACTATGTCTAAGCTAATGTTTTTTTTACATTTATAAAATAATTAAATGTGGGAGAAACACTCGGAGCACCCGGAGAAAACCCTATAGTAGATGGACAACATTTTACTCACATGTAACGCCAACCCTATTTCTGCGTCTGCAAAAATTAGAGATGGCTTTACACACACATGAGAAGAACCCTGTTTTCTGTGATTTCATCAGGTGATCTTTGAAACAGCAGGCAATATAGTCTTCTAGTGCTGGTTCCCTTAAATTCATGGAGACCAGCATTTCTTCTGCCGGGCCCCACTTCCTACACACGTCTTGGAAAATGTCCTTGTCCAGGATTTCAAAAGTTTTCCTGGTGATATTGAAATCAACACCCTCGACTGAGGCCCATGTTTTTTCAAGCAGACGGTCAATGAAGTCCTCAGTGTTGTTAAGGTCGCAGTCCACTTTTGCTTTCTTGATCGTGCGTGTAACCAGCTTCTGCATAATTACCTTGATGGACATTTTGTTTCTTGATCTCTTTGCTGTTGCATCCTCAAACGCCCCTGCTGACTGTGTTGGCGTGATGCGTGTTGGCGTGATGCGTGTTGGCGTGATGTGTGTTGATGTGATGTGTGTTGGTGTCAGTGACCGATTTTCGATTTGCTCTAGAGCGTCTCGACTGTGGGCGCAGACCTTAGTGTTCAGCCACCACCTCAGCATTCCCAGGAAACTCCACATTTTGTTTTGTATGTCAGCATACAAGTCAGGATGTATCCTGTGAGATGCCTTCGCTCTCATTGCATCTGGGATAATATCGGGCGCCATCCCAGGTGAGATGTGACTGGACAGGAGATCACAAAGTGCCTGTGTGAATGTCATGTCTTTACCACGGGAAATCTTCTTGAGCTCCCAGAATACAGTGACCTCATTTCGATGGTGTGCTTTTCCATCATGCTGTGGCTGAAGCAGAGAGTCAATGTCATCTAGGAGTGATGACGCCGACTGCCCGCTTTCAACTTTGGAGTCCTGGTGGAATTTGGCCTTCAGTTGCACCACCATACGATGAATCCAAGTTTTGACGAAGCACTTTGCAAAAAAGGCTTTGATCTTGTTTCTTATTTTTTTTATAGACAGTTTGCGCTTCGGCTTCTGTTCTGCAGCATCTGTCTTTTCCAAACTCTTGACAATTGACTGAGCAATGTCTTTTGCAACAGTTGAAATCTCCTGAGAGCTTTTAGATTTCAGCTGCTCATACTCTGGCTCTGGCACTACATCCAAAAGAGGTTCAGTGATCTTACTCATCTCCTCTCTAATTATATCTTCGACAGCTTGAGCTGTTTCCGTCTCAAAGCTGTCCTTTGGTGAGACTTCCGGGGTTTCTGGTTCCATAGTTGTGGTGGAAACTGGTGACAAAGAGCGGACATCAGTGTCATTCTCCATATCTTCCAAAATTAGTTTTTCCATGGAGGAGGTCTGACTTTGTCTCTCACTACGTGGTCTAGCTGAGCACCAGGTTGTCATCCTGGCTGTGAACGACTTCAACATTTTGCAGGCATGGCAAACCATAGCATTTAAACTGCTCCAGGAAGTGACACACATTATGTCTGACTCTTCAGTGGTAGTAGAGTTGCAAATATTTGCAACCTCTATAGCAACCAAATTTGTCAATGATTTTGAGCTGACACACGGGACTTGGTTCTCAATGTCCAAAACCTCGCCAAAACTCTGAGAGAGTTTGTTGCCGATACTGGACAGAACATTCTCCTCAGACAGGACTCCATTTTTGCTCCTAGCCTTTAACAAGGCTTGTGACAGTGATCTTATTATGTCCAAAAGTAGTTCTGCCAACATAACTTCAGTGGCATGATCGGGGGTGCCTAAATTCAACAACCCCCACTGTTCCTTTGTCATACTTTTAGAAAAGGATTCGATCGCTGGAATAATAACATATATTTCAATCTCTGGGATGTCTTCAGTCTTGACGACTGTTGCTGTAGTATTTTCAACTTCCATGGTCGATTTTGATGGTCGATTTTGATGGTCGATTTTGATGGTCGATTTCGACGGTCGATTATTTTCGATAAGATCACAAACTGGTCCGTTAATTTAAGAAGCTTATGTGCTGCTCACGTCTCACGTCTTGTTTCCAAAGGAAATTCAGTTAGAATGAAAGGTGAGTTAAATGAGCCTATATTGTTTCCATCAAAGGATCAAAGACATCAAGAGAATTATAGAATCTGACTGACTGTTCCATAAGCCCTGCCCACACAACAATGACGGCTGCTTAGCAACCATTTCTAGGCACCGGCGGAACCCTCTGACAGGTTTCAGTAATATTTTAATAATATTAAATAAGATTATAAAACATAAGAAAGTAGTTAAAAATGACCATTCCAGTTTCTCTGAGTTCAAGTAACATCTTGTTTTATTGGACCAACATTCCAAAGAGATATTCAGTTTACAATGGGGTTTTCTCTCCATTGTAAACTGAATATCTCTTTGGAATGTTGACACGAAAAATGGAACTATGCACACAATTCAAAAAATGTGAAGCTAATGTATCAACAACAAGCCTCCAGACTGCTAAACACTAAGCACAATAAGATTGTTATTACTCAAATGTAAATTCTCAACCACTTTTTTTTTGTTGCAAAACTCTAAGCACAAATCACATCATTTAGTTTTATACAATCGCTATGACAATTTTTTCAATTCTTTTAACAGCTTTTCTAAACTCTTAACACACCTACAAAACACAATTGGCAAAACAGTTAATTTCAATCTCAAAATCACACATTGTAAACTAAACTCCAACACTGATTTTCAAAATACAATAATACACTAACACAATGTACTATGTCTACAAAAACAATGCAAACATGTCTCAAAATCAAATAATTCTTCCAAAACACTAACACATGTTCTCTCATGTTTAGTCAATCACTGCACAATGTCATACAAAACACTAACATCACATGGGATTACAGAAACTACATTATTTATGTGTCAGGGCTGCCCTTATACAGTAATAATAAACAATATTGTACTAACCATAGATTGTGTTTTGCACTGCAGTTTCTCTTGAAGCCTTTCTACATTTTTGTTTTGTTGAATTTAGTAAATGCATGCATTGTGTTTCTTTTGCTGCAGAAATTCAATACCGAAAATGAATGACCCATCTCAGAGTAGCTTTATAGAATGTACGGTCTATGAAAAAAAGAAGACAGAGACAGAATTGTCCTAGTACTCGTCTTCCTCTCCCTCGTGCAGGCATTTTCCTCCTTTCTTTGTGTTCATCTATATTGTTCAAATATAACCTCTTTTATTGTATGTACTACCATATGGTCATGCGATTGAAAGAACCTCAACACCTGAGTGTGTTTCCTAGATGTGAATCAGCTGTGATTGATCTATTTGCATAACTTCAATCAGCTTCTCACTAGCAATGGAACAAAATCCAGGAGATATATTTGTGTTTCAATTTACAATATGAACAGCTCTTCACTTTGACTTTAGCCTATAAGTTAGGTTTAGAACATGATGTTATCTGTTCTGACATACAGTGTGAAAGCATTTGCAAATTGGTCAGTAAAGATCCATTGTTTTGGTCTTGGTTGAGCTTGTGTGTAAAATAAGTTCAAGCATTTTAAATTTGTGTTAATTGTATGCATTTTGTGTCAAAGCAACAATAAATGTGTTAATTGTATAGCCTACACAGACAGATGTTGTGCTAACTGTGTTAAGAGTTTAGGAAAGTTGTTACAAGTTTTGTCAAAGTAATCGTAAAAAACTGTAACTGAAAACACTGGCCTTCCAAATGCCACACCCTAATTACCAATTTGTTTCACTCACATCAAACTTGTTCAAACTCAATTGACAAACACTCAGTTCGTGTTTGTGAGAGCATTACAGTTTTTTTCAGTCACTAACAAGCATTTGTCCAAACAGTTGTCACATTTTCAAAACTCTAAACACAATTAGCACAGCATCAGTCTTTTTTGGCCATACAATTCACATATGTCATGTCTTTTTCACACAATATGCAGTCAGTGAACACAACGCTTACATTTTCTTAACAGACAAGCTATACCTCCCAACAAAATGATGGATTGTTTGTGTAGTATTTATGAATGTTAACACACAACATCCCACAATAGCAAAAACAATTATCCAAACCTTAGATACAGTATAAAAACATCTGCTTCTGCAATGATATTAGTTCAAAAACAACATAGCTCAGCTGAAAAAAAAAGAAAAGAAAAGACAATTGAATAATTGACACACAGCTGATTTATGTTGGGTAAAGTGGGCCAACCACAGCTGATTCCAGTCTGGCTTAGATTCAGTGGCAGGGGTTATTTCTTTCAATTACTATAAAAGAAGGACTTTGAGGAGTGATATTTTCGGAAACAGAAACAGAAAAATACAAACACTGTAATATCTGGACGAGGAAGAGGAAGAGCAAGGGGCCCAGGGAGAAGACCAGGCCCAGTGAGAGATGGAGGGAGAGGTGCAGAAGCAGTGAGAGATGCAGAAGGAGGTGCAGGTGCAGTGAGAGGAGCTGTGAGAGGATCAGTGAGAGGAGCAGGGCTGGGGAGAAGAGCAGGCCCAAGGAGAGGGCAAGGTAGAGGTGTAAGAATGTGTGGTGGTGGCATTCCAAGGGCTGCAAGAACAGTAGTCAGTGATGAAATTCGTGCCACTATCATTGACCATGTAATCAGCCACGGTCTTTCACTAAGAGAGGCTGGTGAAAGAGTGCAACCCAAGTTGAGCCGGTCAACGGTTGCCTCCATTATACGCATCTTTCAACAAACCAACAGGTAAGTATTGCATTTTACATGGATTGTTTCTATTCTCACTTGACATGTCAATAAGGTCATACAGTAATGCATATGTTGAATTTCTTTTGTCCATCTAAAGAATACAACGTCTTCCACCGTCTGGGAAGACGGTGGAAGACCGTCTGAAGCTCCTCAATAATGATCAAGAGCTTGCCATTGTAGAAATGGTTGTTGGAAATAATGCAATATAACTGAGTGAAATTCAGGCTCGAATTGTGGAGGACCATGAGATATTTAACAATATCGAAAGCATCAGCCTCACAACCATTACGCGGACATTGTCTAAACACAGAGTGCGGATGAAGCAGCTCTACACTGTTCCCTTTGAGAGGAACAGTGAGAGAGTCAAGGAGCTACGACGACAATATGTCCAGGTATTGTGTATATTCAACTCAATGTCCAGTTCTATAAGCTTTGCACTTTGCAAGTAGATAACCTACACAGTAATAGGTTACAGTACAGTATGATATACAATAATGACATGATATACATAAACTTTGTTTCAGAGGGTTATGGAATTGGAGGCCAACCAGGCCCCTCATGAATCAGAATCAGAATCAGAATCAGAAAAAGCTTTATTGCCAAGTACGTTTACACACACAAGGAATTTTTCGTGGTGTTGTAAGTGCATGTCACATTAAAGCAACACGCACAGACACACGAGTCGCCATATGCGGCGCCAACCCAACTCTCTCTTAACTCTCGCAGGGACAGATACAGCAAGACATGAGGAGAGGGGAGGGAAAATAAAGATAAGAACAGTGTGGGAACAGGAAAAAACACCTCAGCACGTAAGCACACAAACAGTACATTTGCACTGCTACATACACAACATAACAGAACATAACATAACATAAATGTACAGTTGCACATTTAGCGGCGAAGGCGTGGGACTGGGGGTATAGGATGTGGGGGGGGTTGGCCTGCTGAGAAACGCACAGCCCGGCAGCTCCACTGGTGTCTCAGTCCGCAGAGTGTTATAGCGATAACACAGCACGTTGCCGTGGATACACCCCTGAACGGTCCAGAACCGATACGACAATCAGCAGGCAGTGGGAAAGACGGGGGAGGACCAAGAGCGTCTCGCTTGCAGAGCCCCAACAGGGTGACTGTTTGTTCCAAGAAACGGCCTTGGCAAGGCCGTTCAGGATAAGGGGTCCGAAAGATTAAATTTGTTTGGTCTACACGAATGGCTGCTCTAATTTAAACAGACATTCTATTGTTCATCCGATCAACTTGTCAATTTTACTTTCCAAATCCGTGACCTTCTTCATGATGGTATCCAAGCCGCGGATCATTACCATGTTGTATTCCATCACGCGATTGAATTAATTTACATAGATGAGGCAGGATTCAATCTGTCCAAAAGGCGTCGACGTGGACGAAATATAATTGGAAAGAGGGCCACAGTTGATGTGCCAGGACAGAGAGGGGCAAACATTACCATGTGTGCAGCAATGGCAAATGCATGATTACTCCTTCACAAATGTCAGGTTGGACCCTATAATACCGAGCGCCTCCTCGCCTTTCTCAATGATCTCCACCAGCACCTAGTACCAGAGCAGGATCAGGAGGGTGACAACATTAGGACGTTTGTAATTTCCTGGGACAATGTTGCTTTCCACCATTCGCAAGCAATAACATCATGGTTTGAAGACCACCCAAGACTAGTAAGTCTCTTCCTTCCACCCTATTCACCTTTCCTCAACCCCATAGAGGAGTTCTTTTCTGCATGGAGATGGAAGGTTTATAACCATCAGTCACATGACCAGATGTCCCTCCTTGAAGCCATGGATGCTGGATGCAGGGATATTTATTTATTTATGTATTTATTTGAAAGAAAAGGGGGACAATACATATTAATGAACATTTTCACAAATGTAAATATGCCAGATTATAGCCTTAGGCTAATTTCCATCTGCAGACCCCCTGGCAGGTTGGTGTTACACACAAATTGAAGAATACATACAAAGACACTATATGCAGACTACAAGGACAAAAACATCACATCATGTTAGAACAAATAATAACAACAAGAATAGACAACAAAGGACATATAGAAAAAATAAAAACATTGACTATAATGGACACACCACGAACTGTCCTGATATTATATTGATCCATATTACTCCATTCTATGTTGCACTGAACCACATTCCACTGACCCCTATAGCACAACCCATGTTATACTGATACGTATTGCACAACCCTTATTGCAATAATAATTGTGTCCCTTTTTATAATACACTAACTCTGTTTGAAGTCTGATATATAATAACTAACTAAACATGATCACATGTTTGTGTGTCTCTCAACCACACTTTTAAATGACTCCTAAAAATAGAAAGACTTGTGCTTTCCCTCACTGACAGTGGATTACTATTCCAGAAACTCACTCCCTGGTATGACAGAACATTCTGTGAAAAGGCGGTCCGCCTAAATGCCAATTCACAATCACCTCTCATAGTGGCTCTAGTCACTCGAAACCTAGCAACACTGCTAGACTTTTGTTTTATAAAATCACTCAATGGTGGAGGCGCCAGACCATGTATAGCCTTGTAGATTAGGCAGGCTGATTTAAATAATTTGAAATTAACAAAATTTAAAAACTTTTAATATTTATCTAAAATTTGAAAATGGTGATAGGTTTCTCTCTAATATTTTCAATGCTCTTTTGTAGCATACTTCAGTTGGTCCAATAGCTGCATAACTCGTATAGGACCAACTCGTGATACAATATTCAATATGAGCTAGTATCATAGAATGCAGGAATGTAATCGCTGCTATATCCGTTAATGATGTACGAATATGTCTAAAATTCCGTATGTTAACATTTACCATTTTCACTACTTTTTTAACGTGTTTTTTGAAGGATAGTTTCGAGTCTATTAACACTCCCAAATATTTAAATTCCTCAACATTAACTAATTCATGTCCACCCAAGCGAACTTTTACTGCGGCCACGGTTGTTTTAGGTTTACTAAAAAACATTGATACGGTCTTTTTAACATTAAGGCATAGGCACGAATCATACAGCCATGTTTGTAAGTCATTTAAGGCTAATGAAAGCTGATGGGCTGCATCACCAGCACTTTTTGCCTGTGTAAAAATCACTGTATCATCTGCATACATAATTGTGTCCACATTTTTGCACACATTGGGCAAGTTATTTACATAGAGTGAGAATAGCAGTGGACCTAAAATTGATCCTTGAGGGACACCTTGCGTATAGTGAAGATAGGGCGACCTACTATTCTTTATTTGCATGCATTGTTTATCTGATAAATAAGACTGTATCCATTTAACAATTTGATTACTGAAGTTAAGTTAGTTTTTCTCAAATGCTAAAACACATTTCACAAACATTTCCTCCATGTTCCCCAATGTCTAAACACAACACCCTTTTCTAAAGCTGCATAAACACAACCACACCTTCTCACGTCAAAACTCAAACTTTCACACCAAAAGAGAAGCTCGAAGCTTTCAAAAATGTAAACACTATACACATCATTACACACTACAGCAAAACAATTGAAAACACAATGCTCAATTTGTGAGAAGGTTCTTTGTTTCATAACTGCCAATGCATATTTTTAGAAATTGTACAGTAATTGATCTTTTTAGATCTCTGCAGAGGATTAGGCATTTAGATTTGTGAGTTTCATATGAAGAGTATAAATCTATAGTAAATTCTGCATGTACACTACTGTAACACAACTCAATGCAAAAACAGAATCTATTGCACACAACAGTACTCTTGAAAACATGATCAGGGTGTGAAGTTTTTTTATTTACTTTATTCACACCACAATCACTGTGCGGCATCATGTCGATGAGCTGCATCGGGCCACATCACCTCATCCACATCGCAGGCTATATTGTCTCTTGCCAGGCACCGCGGGAAAAACGCCCTGGAATGGCGAATCCATCCTTGGAAGGCCTCCACTGGGATGCCAACACAGGCCAGCTCCATTGCCCTTAGGAGGTTCTCTCTAGTGTATGGTTGTCTGTCAAGCCTTCCATCTCCACGATGAGAAGAACTCCTCTATAGGGTTCAGGAAAGGGGAGTACGGTGGCAGAGAGACGTTTAAAAAGTGGTTACTGTTGGTGGTGAACCACTCTCCGATTTAGTTTGTTCTGTGGAAACGTACATTGTCCCAAATGATCACATAAATGTGATGTGCGGGCCCAGGATGGTGTTGTTGGCGGTCCAGGAGGATGTCTTTTAGCTCCTCTAGGAAGGTGAGGAGACGTTGGGTGTTTGTAAGACCCAAGGACAGCATGCCGATGGACAAGCCCCTCCAAACCCATGGCCGCACAAAGAGCAATATTACCCCCCCCCCCCCCGTTGGCCAGGAACCTCAGTGATGGCTCTTTAGCCAATGATGTTACGGCCTCTTTGCCTTCGTTTCTGCAGGTTGAAGCCAGCCTCATCCAGGAAGAGGTACTCATGAGGTCTGGCCATCGCGTCCAACTGTAATATCCTCTGTGAAAATGCACAGGTGTTCAGAACAACAGTCAATCAGGTAGCACAGTATTGTCCAGAAGTAATGTAGGCCACTGAGCAACACAGTATGTCCACTAACTGTACTGTGAACATGGATGTATACTTACTTGCACAGACTCGTAACGTAGGTCTTTGTGTCGCTCAAAGGGAACCCTATAGACCTGTTTTATCTGCATCATTTGGCGCCGGAGAACTCGGTCTATTGTGGCCAAGCTGACATAATCAATGCTCTCAAAGTTGACATTATCGGCAATGACTTGGTCTCTGATCTCCCGGAGTCTGATTAGGTTGTTCTCACGAACCATAGCCACAATGAGGGTTTATTGTGCCGCTGTAAATATGGCAACCCTCCCACTCTTTCAACTCTAAAGATAGAAACATGTGTTGTCAATTGACATGTTTTACAATACAGTAACAACTGATTTGAAACCAATAGACTACTTTCACAGGCTTGTAAAATTGTATTGTGACAAAGAAAGCAATAGAGTACAATACCTGTTGTGTTGTCTGAATGCCCTGAAAATGGTGGCCACGGTGAACCTACTCAGGTTTGGACGGACTTAGTCCTGCTTCAGCCATTGTCATGCCATGGACAATGACATGGTCAATGACTGTTGCTCGCATCTCGTCCGTAATGATGGTGCGAGGTTGTCTTGCTCTCCCTCCTGGACCTTCTCCTCTCCCTTGTTGGCCTGCTCCTCTTCCTCCTCTGATTTGAACTCCTCTTCCTCGTTGGCCTGCTCCTCTTCCTCCTCGGATTTGAACTCCTCTTCCTCATTGGCCTGCTCCTCTTCCTCCTCTGATTTGAACTCCTCTTACTCGTTGGCCTGCTGCTCTTCGTCCATGGCCAGCTCTTCTCCCTCCTCTGACTCAAATTCCTCTGCCTCCATCCATCCATCCATCCATCCATCCATCCATCCATCCATCCATCCATCCATCCATCCATCCATTGTGTTTGTTTGGACTCTTCAGCAAACTGTGCACTCTGAACTTGCCTTTATAGACGTGGTCAAAGCATTAGCAACAGGTGTCTTCAATTTTGAGTCGTTGTGTGTAATGAATGACGCCAGGTGTGTTCATTGTGTTCGAATATTGCTGACTGTGGCAAGCATTTTGCATCACATGAGCTTTCATTTGAGAATATGAGCAGAGTTCTTTTGCAACTTGTGTTTTAGCAAAGAAAAATGTGTTAAGATTTATGAGAACGGAGGATTGTGTTTTGTGAATTGTGTCTTCATGTGAAATGTGTTTATGATATTGGAAAATGATGGCTAGATTTAGTAAATGTGTTTAGACAACTGGTCATTTGGTTTAGAGGATTGGCTTTTGTGTTGCTTTTGTGTTGCTTTTGTGTTTTAGCAGAAAAACTGTAATAATCTAGACAAGAGCTTAAGGTGATTCACAGTATCAAACGCACGCTTAAAATCAACAAAAACAGCCGCAACATAACTGCTTTTGTCTAAATAAGACTTCACCTTCTCAACAAAAACACAGACAGCCGTTTCAGTTGAGTGAAGACAACGAAATCCGAATTGCATTGGGTGCAAACCCAGAATAGAATCATTAAGATATCACAGTTCATGATTGCCAAGGGTGGATCCGACATGCCAAGCGGTTTTATCCCAGGTGCATCGCGTTAGATACATAGGGATTAGATACAGTAATTTTGTGCCTTTTTGTTCCCCCTTTTTTATCTGGGCTTTTTGCTGTTTATTTTTTTTTTACGGAATGCTTTTGTGTTTCATGGATATTTTATTCACTGTAAGCATTACTGTAAAACTTTTTCTGTTCTATTACTGTATACTGTGTTTCTACTGTACTTCATTTAGTAAACAGTAAGGGAAAAAAAACTGATTTGCTTTTTACTGAAATGTGTTTGAATGTGAACATTATTGTACATGTGGACATACAGTTCCCAACCAAGAAATTTAGTGTGAAAGGTGGATTGTATGTTTTGCATGCAAATACCTGAAACATAAGTCTATGCAGTTTTTATAATGTCAACAATAGCCAGTATTTTGAAACCTTTGATTGACTGCATGTACCTTGTGAAGTGAAAACAAGTGTTATTCTTTGACAGAATAATTTCATTTTGAGTCAGATTTCCAGTGTTTTGGTAAAGTCAGTGTGTGCAGAGAAACATGTGTTCTGTCTTGAAATGGAGAGTTAGTATATATTTAACAAAATGTGTTTTTGAGAAGAAAATTATCCATTTGGCCAATTGTGTTTTGTAGGTGTCAGTCTGTGTTAAGAGTTTAGTAAAAGTATCCGAAGTATGGGTAAGCGCTTGATAGCAATTGAAAAAAACAGTAAAAGAGGCCTCAGGTGACCTGTGTGTGTGTGTGTGTGTGTGTGTGTGTGTTTTGGGGGGAGGGGGGGGGGGGTGTTATATCTAAACCCATAGATATAAAACAACGGTATTTCTAATTATTGATCCGCTCAGGGAAATAGTTAGTTTTTTTCGATTGCTAAACGACAGTGGGCACAACTGCAGTAACGTGCAAAACTCTAACCACAGTCTGCCCAGCAGAAGTTCATGTGGACCAAACTCTAGTTCGTTTTTCATTGCTTGAACACAGTTTTCAAAACTCTACACACTTATCCCATGGCTTTAACCACAATGTGCACAACACTGTGGATTTACAGCACTTTGTTCGAATGCTAACACGCTGCTGTCAAAACTGTTAACCACACATTCAAAACAGAATAGATTTCAGTCTGGTGCCTATCAAACACTGCTGACTGCAATTTTAGCTGAAAGCCTAAGCAGGTGTCTTCTTTTAGACTAGTAAGTGAACATAAACGGTACTTATATAGAGAAAGCTCAGAAAGCCTTTTTTTGTATACAAACACCAAATAATAATGAAACAATGATACACAGTACCGTTTGAGAGAAACAAGTAAAAGAGCAAAGATACCAATATGTCCAGGTAATATGTCTGAGGTTATATACACAGCTATAAAAAAAATTGTGAAAAACTATATCTTTACGCAAGTAAAACTGCGTTCTTACTGTTTTTCAGAAAGTAATGGAGGTGAAAGCAATGGAAACACCACATTCATTTGTATTTAGAGATGATGCAGACATCTAATGTGATGAAGAAAACTTGCCGTATGATGCTGGAGAGAGGCAGGATTAGTCACACTCTTCTTTGTTACTGTTATGCACCTTTAGATTTTTTTTTTTCCAGTAATTCCATAAATTACTAGAGACAAAATACTATATTGAAGCAAATTGCTGATTTTCATTGCTTCTTGTTTACCCTGCGTAAAATTGGTATATTATAAAATCTATATCTTTTCTTTAGAGAAACTATTACAGTTTTTCTCAATTGCTAAAACACAATTTCTGAAACCTTGCTCCATTTTCTAAAACATTAAACATAAAACCTCATCTTCAAGCACTATTTACAAAACCTCTGACTCCTCTTGCAAAATGAAACTTTCGCCTCAAAACAGTTTTACCTGTGTTCAAAATCAAACACTGCTCTCAAATCATAAACAAAGTGATCAAAATGATATACACTATCAAGCAGTCAGTAAACAATACACAAAATAATAGAAAACACATTGTTCAAAACCTATAGTTCTCAGGGAGAAGTACATTTTTACAGTAATCTCAAAACAAATTTCATATTTTTCCATCATCTTTAGATGAACGAAAACATGTTCTATCATAGAAGCTCAAAATAGATCAGAAATTACTACTCTGCTTTGCTCTTTGCAATTTTCTTTTTGTTCTTCCTCCTCCTTGTACCCCTATTTTTACAATACTGTGCCCTGCATCTCACAAACTTGTCCTTTATCTCTGTGATACTGTAATTATTGTTCTTTGTTGATATAAACCTGCAACCAGTCAAAATCTATTGAGCAGTCAGTACTGTTACAGTAACAAATGGAAAGCACAATGTTCAGGGCCATACAATTTGTTCATTGTACAGTATACAGCCTACAATGCACTGTACTACAGTATACAATACTACAGATTTTTTATGATCGCTATGACACTTTTTTTCAATACTTTTAACAACTGTCCTAAACTCTTAACACAGTTAGCACAACATCTGTCTGTGTAGGCTATACAATTAACACATTTCTTGTTGCTTTGACACAAAATGCATACAGTTAACACAAATTTAAAATGCTTGAACTTCTTTTACACACAAGCTCAACCAAGACCAAAACAATGGATCTTTACTGACCAATTTGCAAATGCTTTCACACTGTATGTCAGAACAGATAACATCATGTTCTAAACCTAACTTATAGGCTAAAGGCAAAGTGAACAGCTGTTCATATTGTAAATTGAAACACAAATTTATCTCCTGGATTGTATACATGCATTTATTGAGAAACAGCTGATTGAAGTTATGCAAATAGATCAATCACAGCTGATTCCCTTCTAGGAAACACACTCAGGTGTTGAGGTTCTTTCAATCGCATGATCATATAGTAGTACAGTAAACGAGGACCTATTTGAACAATATACTGTAGATGAAGACAGAAAATAAGAAAAATGCCTTCACGAGGGAGAGGAAGACGAGTACTAGGACAATTCTGTCTTGGTCTCCTTTTTTTCATAAACTGCACATTCTATAAAACTACTCTGAGAAAGGAAAAGCCCAAAAAAGAATCTTAAAAAAAAAAAATGTAGAGAGACTTCAAGAGAAACTGCAGTGTGAAACACAATCTATGATCAACACAATATACTATTGTCTATTATTACTGTATAAGGACAGACCTGTCTCATCAAATAATGTAGTTTCTGTAATTCCATGTGATGTTAGTGTTTTGTATGATATTGTTCTATGATTGACTAAATGTTCCTGTTGGGAGAGAACATGTTTTAGTGTTTTGGAAGAATTATTTGATTTTGAGACATGTTTGCATTGTTTTAGTGGACTTAGTGTATTGTGTTAGTGAATTATTGTATTTTGAAAATCAGTGTTGGAGTTTAGTTTACAATGTGTGATTTTGAGATTGAAATGAACTGTTTTGCCAATTGTGTTTTGTAGGTGTGTTGATGTGTTAAGAGTTTAGGACAGTTGTTAAAAGTATTGAAAAAATTCTCATAGCGATCGTAAAAAACTGTAAAAGGGACAAAAATCAACGGAGTAAACATGTGCTCAATGTGCTTCTTCTTGTCTTTGGGTCTGGTCAGGCCAGAGCTCTTCGTCGACATCACAAGCAATATTGTCCCTCCTGAGGCAACGGGGTAAGAAGCCTCTTGTGTGCCGTATTCAGCCCTGACACCTCACATACACACTCGTCCTCGTCCTCTCACATCGTTTCTTCTATCCATTCTCAGACTTTCTCCTTCCCACCTTCAACAACCTGTTTTCTCTCTGAACTGGCTTATATTCGTTGTGTCACATCATTTGAAACAAGTGAAATCAATTTTGAGTGGTTGTGTTCAATCAATGACATGTGCTCTCTATTTGTATGTGATTGTTACTACTTGTGTTTACCCAGCCCAGTCTCATGGCAGTTCGTGAAATGGTGATGTTATTTAATCTATTGATACGTGTACAGGGACACGTTTTTCTGGTTTTAATCGTTGGTGAGCACAAATTTTAAACTAATGTATTTGAATGGGAAGCATATTACGTGATAACAGCACGATTATGGTAGCGAGTAGTATTGAGGTTGTTTGGGGTGGGTCAAACAACACAGGACTTTCAACCCAGAGACCGGGGATCACGTTCTGCGTGTGGTAGTTCCTTTCCGCATTCTTGTTCTCCTAACCACAACTTTTTCCCTTCTCTCTTTTCCTAATCACAACCGTCCCATTTTTGTAGCGCGTCCCCCATTGTTGTCGCCGTTGTTGTCGCCGGCGTGCGGCGTTTCATCGTATCATATGATACAATGATTGTATCAATGCAGTATTTCTATGATATATTTACAGTATTAAAATATGGCAACAGTCGTTATGCTGTATGTGTATTTCTACGTAATTCAATACAATTCAATATGTAACATGACCTCATGAAGCGAAAACGTATATAAACTATTTTGAGCGTAGTGTTTTAAATTCATCACACCAGTGTTCACGTGATGCTGTGTAAGAGATATTCATATGATAGCTGTGTGTGTCGTTTTGGTAGAAATAATTCATTTTGAGAAATGAAAACATGGTGCCGTGTTTAGTTTTGCAAGATATTTGTGGAGTTTTGACAGAATGGTCATCTCTTTTCAGTTTTGCGTTTGTTAGATATTGAGCTATAGTTTAGGAACGTGTTTGAGCAACTGGGAAAAAAACTGCATAAAACAAAGAAAGGCAGCAAATTCTTACATTGGAGAAGCTGCAACCAGAAAGTGACAAATCAAAGACATTTTTTGATTAATAAATGACAATTAATTCATTATCAAAATAGTTGACTCATTATTTTGTCAGTTGACTAATCAATTAATCAACTAAATGTAATTTTATATTACTTAGTTTATATCTCCTGCAAATTGAAAGCAAATCAGGTCAGTATTTTAAAAGAAAACATGTCATGATCCAAGGTGTTGGTCCAAGGAAATATTTAATGCTTCAGGAAGTCACTTAATAACTTTAGGAATCATCCTCTGGGACCAAGTTATACCAAACTTCATGGGAATTTCGCCAGTATTTGTTTGCCTCTGAATTGTAGTAGAGTAGAACCAAAAAGTGGCCTCGTATTGGTATTTAAGCACAATAGTACATGTACTTAGTTACATTCCATGACTGGAGATATCACATTCTATAAAAAAAAAAGTGTGTTTCTGTCCTGAGAACACAGAATGCTGCTGGGATTTTTTCCCAAACTTAATTTCAGTTAACTGCACAGATGGCGAGAATAAAAACCAGAAGCCTCCTTTGTCCTGCTTTAAGAATTTAAAGTGCTCATATTATGCTCATTTTCAGGTTCATAATTCTATTTAGAGGTTGTACCAGAATAGGTTTATGTGGTTTCATTTTCAGAAAACACCATATTTTTGTTGTACTGCACATTGCTGCAGCTCCTCTTTTCACCCTGTGTGTTGAGCTCTCTGTTTTAGCTACAGAGTGAGGCATCTCACTTCTGTTCCATCTTTGTTGGGAGTCGCACATGCGCAGTAAGTACTGCTAGCTAGTCAGTTGCAGAGTATGAGGGAGGGCCATGCTAGCAGATAGACGAGCATATAACGTGTGTTACAAAGTGACCACGTTTGTCTCTGAAGTAAAGGCTGGACTACAATAGAGCTGTTTGGAGCAGTTTGTGAACAGTGTTTTCTGTTGGAGCTGGTAAGTCCCTTTGGGGTGGACTTTGGGCTTTTTCACTTTGTAAACCTATAACGTGCACAAAAAGATATATAACACAATAAAGGAAAGGGGAAAAGCCAAAAAGCATAATATCAACACTTTAAGGTATTATAAGTAAGGGTTAATCACTGACGAGGTGTCCATTATCAGGTATTATACAATAAGTAGATCCAACGAGACAATCTGATTGGTCAACTAGACATATAGAATGTGCTCAAATCAGCATGGAAGCACACCCATAGCCATTTGAGCACACCTGGCGCATAACATAAAATATTATTCCGCCATTTTCCATGTAACTTCCAGGGCTGAATAAAAAAAAACAGCAACGTTAGCCTACACAATTGATATAATTGATCGTTTTGTTGTTCATTTTGATTTATATGGCGGACTTGGTTTTAATGAATAGTTGGAAGAGGATGAGAAGTGAATCATAGGATGAAACGACATTTTTACAACACTGGAGTTAACTGCTACTGGAATTGTTTGGATCACATCAGCTGTTTGGATCACATCAGCTGTGCCACTGGGAAGGCAATAATGAATTTCGTGGACGTGTAGTAGTTAAATCTATCCATGGAAAAAAAAAATGTCAGTAGATATCTTAGTTATAACCAGATTAATTTAGGAAAAGCAGTTGGTGTTTATATGTGCGGTTACAT
Source organism: Zingel zingel (assembly GCA_023566125.1). Classification (NCBI taxonomy): domain Eukaryota; kingdom Metazoa; phylum Chordata; class Actinopteri; order Perciformes; family Percidae; genus Zingel; species Zingel zingel. Next base: position 42,316,841 of record CM042315.1, read on the forward strand.
GTACGTCAAATCAAACCCTCTCATGCAATATTGCTTAATTAATTGACGACAGCGAGGCGTGAACCGTCCAAACAGTTCATTAATACCTAACAATGGACACCTCGAAGGGCATTAACTCACTTATATCCTGGTCAACTTTTTCCAAACAATAACTCTGTATCCCTGGTTACGCCTGAGGGTTTGACTAATACCTTTAACAATCATTCCCATCCCATGAGGTTCTTATGCAATGAAAACATTGTTCACTGTTCCAGTAAATAGGATGGACCTTAGATATGACTTGCCACCTTAGCAATGGGAGATATATAGTCCGCTCAGCTCAGACAGCTACGAGCCAGAAAGTTAACGTTAGCAAAATTCAAAGTCAGTAACGTTGGGCCTCATTCACCAATCGTTCTTAAGAACAAATTTTGTTCTTAAACCCCACTTACGCAGTTTTCACAAAGATACTGGCATTCACCAATGTTTTCTTATTTGTGATTTGTTCTTAGGTTAGAACAGAATCCACGAACACTCAAGAGCACTCTTACGCACAATGGAGGGCTAACATGTTTACCCAAAATAAGTAGTTATACCGTTTTCATCCGTTCTAATTTAAAATATGAATATTTCTTTATAATTTTGTAACTAATTATTTTCATTATTTTACACATAATTATATGTTTGTTTGTTTTAATAAATACACACTACACTTACACTTCTGCTCATTCGTAATTGCATTGTGTATGAATTGTGCTAGGCCTGTATACTTAAGCAGTTCTGCGCCCTTCTCCGGATACAGCATTCACTGCATGAGTAAATGCCATAGACTGTTAACGGTCTTATCGGTTTATTTGCTACTGACGCTACTAAATATGATGTCTCGTTTTTCGCTAACTTCTTGCAGCAGTACCTCCACTTCACTACTAAAGTTTTTCTTTGCACACGGACCTGCCATCTCATGCCCTATTATGGGAATTAACTGGGCGTTTACCTATGCTTAATAGGAGCAACGGGCACAAGCTTTCAATTTACGAAGACATTGGGATTCATCATTCTAAGAACACGCCTGCGAACAATTCTGCTGTTTAAGAACACGTCATGAATCAGACATAGACTTTTCTTAGGAACTTTCTTAAGAACAAATTTAAGAAAAAAACGTAGGAAGATATTGGTGAATGAGGCCCAATGATCCTCCATGTGTATTGTCGGCCGCAGCCTGAAGTAACGACCTGAACAGTTAAATGGGATGAGAGATGATCGCTGTGAAACAAAGTCAGTTCAGTGCGGCGGTATAACTTTTCAAAATAAAATACACCTGCACTACACCTTGAAAACACAGCACAGAGTTGTTTCCCCTCTACTCCTCTGAATGGAAACAAACTGTTGTTGGTTTTGTGGTTCTATTCTACGTGAATTCGTGAGATCTCGTGGGTCCTCGTGACTACAGCTGTCAGTCATGGCCGCAGCCGTGCCGCAACAAATTGGGACCTGGTGGGTATTGACGGACGGCGGAGCATGGAGCCGTTCCGCAGACGTTCCGCATCCAATGGAAATCTGGCGTTAGAATGTAAATAAACAGTTTTACACTTTAAACAGTAGATTAATTTAAATAGGGATCAAAAACTACTGATTCTGATGCTGTTGGAGTTTGTTGAGACCAAGGTTATAATAGTTTTTCTTCTGATTTTTATCTTTTTTAATAATTTTAGTTTTGACCTTTCAATTTTATTTTAGTTTAGTTTTTGTTAGTTTTCAGAGTGTGTTTTTTTCAGAAAGGTTTTGTTTTATGTTTAATGTTCTTTGCTCTACTTTAGTAGTCTGGCTCACCAGACCAAGCTGCAGGGCGAAATCAAATCATTTATCTGTGTTTTAAACCCCCAATGTCTCCTTCCAGGCAACGCTGCCTGGAAGGCACTAGGATTAGGCAATGGTTAGAGTTAGGGTTAAGGGTTAATGTTAGGTGCCTTGAAGTCAACGGTCGCAGCGCTGTTGGAAGGAGACGTTGGGGGCTTAAAACACCATCGAGCGATCAAATCGCCGGCAGATCGGGCTGAGTTTACCCAGTCTACTACTTTAGTGTCCGATGTAAAACAATTACAGCACCATGTCCAGTCTGTTCAGTTTCTGGGGTTCATTGTCACGAAAGTTGACGGAAATTTGTCTCCTTTTTCAGTGGTGATTTACTATAGCTAAAACACTAAAACTGAAATATATATATTTTTTAATTAGTACATTTTATTAGTTTTATTAACCTAGCAAGTTTCAGTTTAGTTTTAGTTTTTTTAAATGTTTTAGTTTCATATTACAAAAAATATTTTCAACTGGTTGTTTTAGTATTAGTTTACTGTAATAACCTTGGCTGAGACTGAATGCATCATTAAGGAAGTTTAGGAAAAACTCTCAGTAGCATTCTCCTTTTCAGTAACAAACATCTAACAAAGTGATTACACTGCAAATCTTCTGCTTACCACTATTGCTGCTCTGTATGAATGAACAAATTAGGGGGGGGGGCAGACACTCACGAGACATGAGACAAGATTGTAACACTATTTTAAAGAAAACTAATAATGTGATGTGAAAATTGTCTTTATTCAATCGAAAGTCACAAAGTGAAAAATGAGCACTGTGAAAGGTTTTGCCACAAACTCAAATGGCTTCTCTCTTGTATGCCCTGCTACACCCTGCTATGCCCTGCAGTGCCCTGCTACACCCTGCTACGCCCTGCAGTGCCCTGCAGTGCCCTGCAGTGCCCTGCTACACCCTGATACGCCCTGCAGTGCCCTGCTACATCCTGCTACGCCCTGCAGTGCCCTGCTACACCCTGCTATGCCCTGCTACGCCCTGCAATGCCATGAACTACTACAACTATTTCTAGTCATAGTTCCATTATCTTTCAAAGATTATTTTTTGGGCATTTTAAGGCCACAGGTCAGAGTCGAACCCTGGCCCGACTATTATTGCCACTGTTCATCAAACCCCCAACCAGCACCGTCAGACACTGCCTACCAAGAGCCTGGGTCTGTCCGAGGTTTCCGCCTAATAGGAAGTTTTCCTCACCACTCAAGGTTTCTCCCTTGGTTGTCAGCGCTGTGAGTCGTAGTCGTTGCTATGATACAATACAACAAAACAGCGTTGCCCGAATCAGTGGGCCATCGGCAGCAAAGAGCCTGGGGTCCGTCTGTTCTACTCCCCGCCGAGGCAGCAGCGGACCTCAGGAGATGGCTAAACAGATTGTCCATCTCCAGGGCTGTCAATGTTGTGTCTCGGCAAAAAAGTGGAGGGACCGAGCCCGCCGAGGCCCCCTGGCTAACGTCAATGTTAGTAATCTAACAAAGTTAGTTTGTTAATTCCACCCGACACTGGTTACAGATAACGGTATAATGAGCCAAACAAGTTGTCAGTCATCTGGCTGAAACACTGTGCTGTTATACGTTGTGACAAGTGTGTGTGCAATGAAACATTAACCCTTGTGTTGTCTTCCCGTGGACCGTGCACTTGATCCTCCTGGATCAAAATTAAAATTATTAAAACACTTTTTTGTTGCTTTTTCTGACATTTAGATCCCTTTCTTCAACACTTTTGATGTTTTTTCTATGTTTTTGTCGCTTTTTTAATGTTTTTGATGCTTTTGTTACCCAAACACCACTAACACCAAGTTACTACCACTATAGGTTTACACTTATTTTTGGAATTTATGGATAATAATCCTCATTTGTAGTAAATGATACCAAATTTTTGAGTTAAAAAAAGCAGAAATTATGAAATAGATGGACTAATATTAGAGGAACGTATATGTTGATGGATAATCACAGACTTCAAAGAGTCAATGTTTAGTCAGCATTTTAATTTTTGGGTCATTTTTATTTAAAAAAAAAACCCAGCATATTTCTGATTTTGAAATTTTGAGAACAGGTCAAATTGGACCCAAGGACAACATGTGGGTTAAGTTGTTAAATTTGACTAATTTAGTGATCGGTCTGTGTAATTTTGACATATGTCAACCGGAAGAAAAAGTGTGTTGCGTTGGCAGAGCGCCACCTACTTTACCGGAGGTAGAGTTACTCCTGTCATTCTCCCAATTCTTCCCCGCTCATGTATATGGGGAGAACTGGCATAACCCGGTTATTCACTTAACCGGTCTAAGACCATACCCCGGTTACTGCTGTGCATGAATGCAGAGCCAAAATAATGATATAACAGCGTAAATGTAATAATGAGTAGATTCTCAGAGCAAAGCTGCAGGTCATTTAGTCAGCCCTATGTGTAAATAAGTGTGATTTGGACTCCTGATGTCAAATAGCAGACAGAAAATGCATTGGAGATGACACAACTAACTTTTTAGATAAAAGCATATGGACTTTTCTGGAAAAAAAATCTAAATAGTTTTATTTTTGTGTAAGTTACAGTGTTTGATTGCCAAAACTTTGGAGAACAATTTTCAAAAGCCAAAAGTCTACTTTTTTATTGTTCTCTGTGTGATTCCTTTCCATTTAGTTTTGTATTTTGTATTCATAGTAATATAACAATGTAGACATTCATGTGACATCCCTGCATCATACATGCATATCCTGATAGCCCATGTTTTCCTGAAAAAAAAAAATGTACATAACTTGATTGTGCATAACAGGTTTGAGATTATACAAGTATTATTATAAAAGGAAACCAGGCCACCCAAAAAATGACTTAGACACCAGAGCGTTAACTGGTGAACTGATGTAGGAGCAAACTAAAATATCTGTTTAATCTTCGCCATGTGAGGATTCAGACTCTCCTCTCTCTTTGTCACTTGTGTGCATGTTGCCCTGGTCTCTCCCTCTGTGTGTGTTTATTGATGATTGATGATTTTCCATGCTGTAATTTTATTATATGTTCTGTACACACAATATCTATTGCATGTCTGTCCATCCTGGGAGAGGAATCCCTCCTTTGATTCTCTTCTATTGGGTCAAATGACAGAGGGTGTTGTATGCTGTACAGATTGTAAAGCTCATTAATGCAAATTTCTGATATTAAATTATATAAAAGTTAAATTGGCAATCAAATTGACTTGACTATGAAATTTTGTCTTTTTGTTTTGTGTCTCTTCATGATTTTATCTTCTTAATCAAAACAATTGACTGACCCTAATTGCTGTGTTTGTTGGACCACAAGATTGAGGGTGAATAAATGTTGAGTGGAGGCAGATAAACAATTCAACAACCAAGTAGGTCACTCAGCTGAGCAGAAAAGTGGAAGTCTAAACCATCTTCCATGTTCTACAAATTCCACTTGTTTCCCCTGCATTTCAATTTGATTCAAGAATTTACCAAGAACCAAACCGCAGTATTTTAAAGGGCAACTATTATATAGCATTTTCAGGATACAACTTGCATTTTGTGTTTGTACTAGAACATGTTTACATGTTTTAATGTAAAAAAAAAACAAAAAACACTTTATTTGTCTCATACTGCCCATGGCTGATGCACCTGAATTCACCCTCTGTATGAGACGCTCTGTAGGAGCGCCTGTCTCTTTAATCCCTCCTCCCGAAAAAGCCCAGTCTGCTCTGATTGGCCAGAGTGTTTCCTGGAATCTCCAGTGCACTCCAGTTTTGTTTCACTAGCTAGTTTCAGCTGGAGCCACAGCAACAGAGTATATAGTAGGACTTTGTACTGTGAAAAATCACCAATAAAGGCTTCTAAACCAAATATTACACAACCGGACATGTCCCAGGGTTAAAGTGACCGGAATTTGGGGAGAAATTACCAGGATTGGCATTGTCGTGTTAGCATGCAGCTACTTAATAGTTTGCAGTATGCTAAAGTTAGATTGTAATGGAACGAAGCAGCATTTTCACATAAAGGCTTCTGAACCAAACTCTACCCAATCAGGCATGTTTCAGCAGTATATACTGCCATTAGCCATGTAGCTGCTACAGTTAGCAGTGTACACTAATAAAATATAGCAGCACTTTACTTTGACTACAGTCAAAAATCACAGATAAAGGCTTTTAAACCAAATACTACATAAACAGAAAATGTTTCAGGCGTAATGTGACTCGGAATTGGGGAGAATTCAACATCACTGGCAGCCAAGATGACATTTTACCAAGGGGGTAAGCTTCTCCTCGGACCGTGAACCTCCTATGGCAACATTTTGATGCTACAAAGCCATCACCTCCCGTTAGCATTCCATTGACTGCCATTCATTTTGGCGCCACTTTGACAGCGAACAACTTTACATCTGAAGCGTTTAAAGACTCTATTTGTCCGTTGTTTATTTCTAAAGAAACACGACAATGTATAAAAGGCTCCATTACCTTGTATCTCACGTTATGGCTCTGTAGTAGACATTTTTGTAAAAATAGGCTAACGATTGTGTCATAACCACGCAACTTACTGTCGCATAGTAGAGGAATTACCGTATAGTACAGGAGAAGCGTGCAGGCAGTTTCGTCTCACATTAGCTGTTTAAGTGTAATTACTAATGTTAACTAGCATTTTAGTTAGCAATAATTAGCCTGTGCCTATGTTATCTCCTTACATATACCTACGCTCTCTGTCTCTGCAATATTCGGAATGATTGAGATTTCTCTTGGCACAGCTACCAGAAGACTTACAACTTTCAGACACGTAATGTAATGTAACGCAAAACAGTAATGCTAGCCATCACCGGAAAAGTGCTTCTAATGGCCTTCACTGGTCTCCGTCCAGAGCAACGGGATCTGTTGGTCCATTATATATATGTCAATGCATTTTACTGCCGTTAGTATGTAGTTACATGCAACAATGTTAACACCGCAGTGGCTTAAAAAAAAAAAACACTCCAGTCCTGCCTTCCTGGAGCAGATGACCAGTCATAGAAGGCCGGCATAGAGTTGCGTAACACTTAGCTGAGAGTAGAAAAAAGTGTTGAAACCGGAGCATTCAGAACAGTTGGAAATCTGAACGATTAAGCTCATGGGGATTTCTCTAAAATATGTTTACCTCATTATTTGAACCACGGCCACGTTTAACTTGAAAATCCAACATTATAACATTGTAGATATGACAGAAAATACTGAAAAAGCATAATATGTCCACTTTAAAACAATGTTGATCAAGGAAATTCACAGCACCATTATCAAGGCACTTAATTTAATTTGCATTGGCAAATTTAGATTTATTTTACAATTTGTTCATTGTTTTACTCTTAAATGTACCAACATCCAGCACAAAAGTTAGTTTTACAATGTAAGAGTAAAAATAATTAGTTAACAGTCTAACATCTGTTATATGTTTTATGTTGCTACTTTGCTTTTATTAGACTACAGTACAAACGAAAAAAAATGAAAGAAGCAAGGCAGGATTAACCAGATTTCTTTCAAATCTTAGATAAAGTCTTACAGGCAGGCAGGTTCAGAAACAGGTAGGCAGGAAGGCATATAAGCAGTCAGGTCCAGGTTAATGGGCAGAATCAGGGTCTGGCTCAGGTTCTGGAAAAGTTCAATGCTCATGACAACTTTAATGGTCTGGCAGGAAATAAATAGAACTGGGCCTGTTAATGAACTGAGAGGCTGATGAGGGAAGTGGAAACAGGTATTTGCAGTCAGGTGATGGGGGAAAAGAGGGAAAGTCAGAGGGGTATCTAGGTGAATGGATGGAAGATGGCAATGAAGGGGCCCGTGGAATAGGAAATGTGGCTGGAGAGGAGGGACAGAGATACAGACTGTGACAGATGCAAGCTAAAGGTAGTCAGACAGAACTGTAACTGGCACTCTGATGTACAGAGCACACCTCAATAAAAAACTACTAAAACAATGCTGGATGGTGGTACAGTCACCATTTCTTGACATGCACATTAAGACTGTATCTGATGCGTCCTGTAAGGAACTGCAAGAACATTAGTAATTGTCAACAATTAAAAGCCAACAACACAGAGATGTCTCAATATAATGTCATTTATGGCCCTCTAGGTAAGGGAACTTTGTGAGTTTGTGCCCAGGGCCAGAGGTCATGATAATCCATGGCAGGATTCGGTAATGACGAACAACCTGCCTTAACTGACATTGCGCCTTACGCCACCTTCCCACTGGCAGTTGAAATCAACTCCGATACGGCTTCAAAAACGACCGGAAGTCATTCATTTCCTATGGAGATTTGCAGACCGCATGTGTATTGGGAATTTTAACAAACCAATTGACATACAGCAAACATGTGGTTGCTGAGACCCCTGGGGGTTCCATTAGTTAGTCATTATTTGGTAGAAGACATGGTGGGCTTCCATTGCATGTTTAAAAAAAATACACTAACAATCAGCTTTAATAATAAATGTGACGTTAGTATTGATGAGTTGTTCTTAACGAACAGAGAGTTGCTTCAAGTGAAACTGCCGGCTTACAATCCCAAATGCAGCATCAAACGGCAACAAATTCAGACAAACCGAGACTGGCAGCAACTATTTGTGTGATTTTTCAATCTGCCAAGTCAACAGTCAGAATGATCTTACATTTTGGAGAAGAGCTACTTTACTTTTGCTGTACAAACCAAAATTGAGTTTTCCAATATTTATCAACTGGCTATTTGGCAAATTGCTTTTTCTTGCTATTCTCTATGGTATGTTAAAAGTACAGACAAAAAATTCTGTCTTTATTGTTTCTTGTATTTTGTTTTTATCTTTCCTACTTTATCTCTAATACTTTTTAACAAAGGATGACATTTTAATGGTCCATTTAAAGAAACTGGGTCATTGCAGCAGAAAGTAATGGGATACAAGAAGAGTCAATATATATCAGTCAGTGATCATTCTTGTTTTTACCTTTTGAATTATCTTCCGAACTAGTATGAAAGTTAAAACAAAAGGTAGTAATGGAGGATGGTCTAATTAGATTTTTAGCCATGCTAGTGGCATAGCTCCATGGATGGCAGTGTCGGTTTCTTGGTCGTTAATGGAAATTGCTGATTGTGTCAATGTGAATGTCCATTGGCTTGTGGACTGCCGTTTTGAAGTCTCGAGCATTTTCTAAACCTCTGTCCTGATTGAGAGGTGGGAGTGTGGCCACGTCTGCTTAATAGGTAGTTGCATATAAACAGAGATAAGTTTGACTGTGACATACAATTTAATGGATAGCTGGAATATATCTACAGAAAGACAAACAGATAAACCTACAGAGAATGTACCAGCGTAACACACTGAAAGGCATAAATTGAGGCAGTAAGTGTGAAGATATTGCTTGATATTTTGTAGTGACATTGCAGGAGTTGCTGTTCAGTCTTGTCCTACTGCCAGCCCTGATAGAGCTCATCAGCCATATAAATGTCCGCTCTACACGCCAGGCTCAAGACTCCACTTTTTGCCCTCCATGCTGTGTCTTTGTCAGTAATTCTAGTCTCTGTGACAAGGGTTCTGTTTTAGGATCATAAGGGCATCTGTGGTGAATAATTTAGTATGTGTGTGCGTGCAGATGATGGATGATGAGAGAGGTGGAAAGCTACTTCTACAGCATTATGTATTAAAGAGGTTATTGGCTGCAGAGCAATATCCACTTACTGGCACTGACTGCTTTACACTCATGTCTCTCACACACACACACACACACACACACACACACACACACACACACACACACACACACACACACACACACACACACACACACAGTGTGTCTCACTATCTTTGTGGGGACCTGTCATTGACATAATGCATTCCCTAGACCCTTACCCTAACCTTAACCATCACAACTAAATGCCTAACCTTAACCCTTACCCTCACCCTAACCATAACTTAATTCTAACCCTAATCCTAAAACCAAGTCTTAACCCTCAAACAGCCCTTTAAAGTTGTGGGGTCCAGCATTTTGGCCCCACAAAGCTGTCCAGACCACCCCTGTGAGTATACTGTATTCCCGGTTGTTGGACCCCACGAATATAGTTAAACAAGAACACACACACACACACACACACACACACACACACACACACACACACACACAGCGGAACAAGCTGTAAACACAATATAGACATATCACCTAAAAAAGTTGTCATGGCAAACTGGATTGCCTTAGATCACCTAACTGTACGTACAGTATACATCGCTGCCGACTTGAGCTTCAAAGTTACAGGAAGTCATTCCTTTTCAATGGAAGCCAGCTTCTCTCAGCTGCAAGAAGCGGCAAATCCGTCTGCATTACCAGAGCACCAAGCAGAAAATTGAAGTTTGGTCAACTTCATGGTAATGAGCTATGACGCGGTTCAGCGGCAAACGACCAGCAACCAATCGGAAAATAGACGTCCTTCGTACTGGCTGATTCCAGAGAACATACGATGTAAACTTTCGTTCCTACCAAAACATTAGTTGCTGGGTTCCCTATAATTTATGATGATAATCTTATGACTTTGTTGGCGTATAGGGACCAGTTAAAAAAAAACAAGGCATGGGGCATATTATGCTCATTTTCAGGTTCATAATTGTATTTGGAGGTTGTACCAGAATAGGTTTACATGGTTTAATTTTCAAAAAACACCATATTTTTGTTGTACTGCACATTGCTGCAGCTCCTCTTTTCACCCTGTGTTCAGGTCTCTGTTTTAGCAACAGAGTGAGACATCGTACTGCTGTAACATCTTTGTTGGCAGGCGCACATGCGCAGTAGCTAGGTAAGGCTCACAATTGCTAGCTAGCTGTTTCGCTAACTGCAGTCAGTACAAGGCAGGATTAGCCGGGAGACTTCTTCTAAATGAGGGCAAACTTCCAACTTTGCATGGAATACCTGCAGAACAGGGACATGTAAGTAGTTCTTTTGTAGATTATGGTGAACTTGTGTGTGTTGTAGCAGTGTTTTGCCATTCAGAACGAGAGGGTTTAGCCCACTCGTTTCGGCTAGTGACGTAGAAAACCCTCCCGATTTTGAACAGCTCACCCGGAGACTGAAGGCAGGACACATTCAGAAACTCGAATCTCACTCAAAACTGCATGGATGTTTTTTTTTCCAAGTTTGTATGCGTGTTTTTTTCATAATATGGCCACTTTAAAAGTCGCCACATCTGGTTGCAAAAAACCAAGATGGCAATGCGTGTATCGCCAAACTCAAGGCTTCAAAATGTCAGTCCACAAACCAATGGGTGACGTCACAGATGCTATGTCCACTATTTTTAACAGTCTTTGAGTGTGTCGAGTGGCCACTTGAGCTTCACTTTGGCTCTTTAGCGTGTAGTCTAATTACATTCTAATGCGAACAGCTGCATGAAACATGAGTTGTCTTAAATAGATAGAAAATGTGCATAAACAAGATGGTCCATAATTTACTGAAAAGTAAATTCGAAATTCCATAGTAAATTATGGACCTGTAAAATAAAGCGTTAACTAAAAAGAAAATTGTTGTAAACAGTTTTACAAACATTTTCTTACACAATTTTATCTTAAGGGCAAAAATGGGTAACACTATTTGAAGGGGTGTGCATAAGACTGACATGACACCGTCATTATTATGACATGACACGTGTCATGAACATAAAGGAGTCATTTTGAGTGTTCATGTTGTCATTAAGTGTCATTTGGTAAATTATGACACTTTTAATGCAAAGTTAGCATTGTCAGAGATGTCTTTCTCATGACAACTTGACTTTAACGAAGACAACAATCTGTGTTATGACAACTTGACATTAAAGTTGATAATACAACCTATTGATGTCTTTGTAATGACAACTTGACATTAACCTAGACAACATAACCTGTTATATATGTCATGACAGACCCAATTATCACACTTTAATACACTATTTATCTTTATGTGTTAACATTACATTAAACTGTCATTAAGAGGTTGTTTTTTACATTGGCTGTCATGAGAGCATTATTATTGTCATGAATATTTTTCCTTGACCTCAAGTAAAGTGAAACCATTTGGACCTGTCATAAAGTTTGAGTTCATCATCGAATGCTTATATGACATAGTGTCATGAATAATATCCTTGACCTCAAGTAAAGTGGAACCATTTAGGCTATAATTTACTGAATGACACTTGATGATAACAGTCATGAATACTCAAAATGACTCCTTCATGTTCATGACAGATGTCATGTCATAATAATGACAGTGTCATGTCAGTCTTATGAACACCCCTTCAAATAAAGTGTTACCCAAAAATGTAATACATCCAATCAGATTTTGACAGAGTCCATTGTATGTATGTTAATGACAGGTAGAAAGTAGGCCAACAAACTTCCTTTCTCAATATCTTCCCTCATCTCACCTGCCAGTCTCAAAGGACACATACTTTGTTTTGTTTTATTCCGAACTTCTTCAACAGTTCTTATGTTTTATTATCCTCCTCCTGAGGCCGCCCCGGGGCTAAACAGCTAATGACTGTTCACACAGTGCTGGAGACACAAGGCTAAGACGCTGGGCAACAACAACACAGGGGAGAATGTATTTGTAGCTTATCCCTTCCACCAAGCCTGAGGCAAGCATTCAATCAAATTCCCATTACTGGTGCTTACAACATTTTTCTATCAACATCCATTATTCCAGGTGAGCTATTTACCTGTGATGGGTGTCTGCTGAGTATGGTGAGTAGACTGGATCACAAATTACATTGCTGGCATTGATTGAAGCCCCATGTGAGATCCATTATACAGTATGTATCCTTTGCAGGGGACTGGAGCCGATCCTAGCTGACATTGGGCGAGAGGGAGGATAAACCCCGGATGTTGTCAGTGCATTATCATTGCTGACACACATTTTCACCGGTAATTAAAATCAGATTTGAGTGATCTGATCACAAGTGGACTGCTCTAAGTACGTGGGTTTACACCTGGCAGTAGAATCCACATGTGCTGTGAATCATCACTTGTGATTGGAGCTCACTTCCCTGCTCCATATGCAAATAAATGATAAAAAAATAAACATGTACGTCATGCCATTTGCATAGGCTGGCTGTGTGTGAGTGTGTGTATAAATGTCAGTTGTTACTTTCACATTTATCACACATCAGAAATGTGCAATGACTAATGTAAAAGCATTGCCTACAGTCTGTCTGTGTGCCAACATTAGGAAGTCTATTGACAGCGTCAGTACTTGTGCAGGAGAGAGACATTTTAAAAGTCTCTGTGTGTTCAGCTCTCACAATGCTGGCACAATGCTTTGGAAATAGGTCTGGCAGTGCGAGACTACCAAATAGCAAAAGGAGAAGTTGTGACTTTTCGAAAAGAACAGGAATGTATGTAGTAATATCCTACATATTGGTGAATTTGAGGACAGTTAATAAAATCTAAAAATAACATTGAATATGAATAATTTTCCAGGCAACCGCACTGAACAGAGCTCCAGACAGATGGGAATATAAGAGCAGGCAGCACTGGAACAAAAACATTGACACATCACTGACATTATAATGATAACATCCAACACCCACAATTCACTCTCAGTGGTTACTGTGACATGAGAAATCATAATTAACAATGAGTACATAGTTCCACTCATAGTTGAGTAGGCGGTCTTTATTGTGGCCCAGGACACATACGCGTAGCGATTACTATAAGAATGTGGCCACATGTGGCCTAAACCACCTCAGAATGTGGTCTGAGTGATCAGATCTCAATGTGTCCTCTATTTGTCCTGGGTGCATTCACACCTAAACTTAAAGCTGTCCACTTGTGATCGAAACACTCAAATACAAAAGAGGTCTGTAGCCTGGGTCACAAAGCTCTATAGCAGCTTAAACAACTAGCAACTGCCAAACTGAACCACCAACTACCACTGATACAACAGAGGTCTGTAGCCCGGCTCATGGAGCTCGTAGCCAGCCGGCGTCACGTGACCAGCCAGCGGTCACCTTATTTTGTAAGATATCATACGTTTTGGTGTGCATACATTTTCGTACAATATCATACGGACCCGTTCATAAGAATGTGTTGACTATTCACAGGCTATTTAAGAAATGTATAGCATACCATGGGTGCTGGGTGCTACAACAACCCCTGCCTACCAAACTCCACCCCCATCCCAATGAAGCTCACTGTGTCAATGACTTAAAAAACCACAAAGACTCAGTGTGCACGCACACACACACACACACACACACACACACACACAAAGGAATAACCGCAGGCTGACATAACCATTGCTTGTTCAAGGAACTTTCACATGACAGAGGCAGAGAAACACAACACACATCATGCATTTTGAGATTTTGAAGCAGGCAACTGAGCTGCTTAGAGTGTATAATAACCAACCAAGACATTCAGTGACAGATCCACAGCAGCATGGAGAACAGTGTGTCTCCAGGGCCAGATAACAGAGAAGGAGAGTGTCCTCTGTGCTCTGTCTTTAACTCAAGACAACAGCCTGGAAATGAAGGATTTCTGGGGAAAGCGAACAGCTACAGTGTGGTGTGTTAACACTTCAATACTCATGGTATTACTACTGTGGAAAGAAATTAAAACAACTAAAGACATTTTGCAGTTTGCAGACCAAGACAGCCATGCTAGCCAGTTAAGAGGGTTTGATAAATCCGGTTATGAAATTGTTTGCTAACTGCCAAAAACACCAAAATAATTTTAGCAGTTTGGGTGACATGAGCTGGTTTTGGCTGGTTGAAGACCAGACTTGCTGCTGCATTTTGGGCAATTCGCAGAGGTTTCACTGTGTATGGTGGCCGCCCTGCTAGAAGGGTGTTTTAGTCGTCAGAAGAATAGTAAACAGAGGTGAAAGATAACCAGTGTTTGTACACAGTCAGATGAACCCTGATCTTTTTGATGTTATACAGTACATGCGCCATGATAAAGTGATGCAGTTATCAATCTTAAAAGCAGGGTTTGAGATGTTGAAAAGCTAGCAAGATCTGGAAGTTACATCTCGTCGGGGCTCTGTCTAACCCCTCCCCTGCCCTCGGGGCTCCAACCCACACACAGACGTGCACGAGCACCGGTGCACCACTGTTTCAGAGCAAAGTGGAGAAAAGACCACAATTTTGGAAGTAGTCCATTCTGATTGATATTACCTACCTGACAGAATGAGCTACCCTGCTCTTAACCACATTTATAGAGGAAGCTGTCCATTCTGATAGATATTCCCTACTTGTCAGAATGAGCTACTCTACTTTTAACCATAGAGGAAGTAGTACATTCTGATAGATTTTATCTACCTTACAGAATGAGCTACCCTATTGTTAACTACATATATAGAGGAAGTAGTCCATTGTGATATATATTTTACACCTGACAGAATTCGCTACCCTACTTTTAACTACATTTAAAGAGAAAGTAGTCCATTATGATAGGTATAACCTACCTGACAGAATGAGCTACCCTGCTTTTATATACATTTTGGAGTGTGTAGTCCATTCTGATATATACTGTAGATCTAAAACGAGATATCTATCAGAATTGACATCTTCCTCCATATGAATGTAGTTAAAATTAGGGTAAGTCATTTTGGTGGATTGGAAATATCTATCAGAATGGCCTACCTTCTCCTATGAATTGTTAAAAGAAGCTCATTCTGACAAGTGGGAGATGTCTATCAGAGTGGACTACCCTGTATAAATGTAGGTTAGCTCATTCTGTCAGGTAGGTACATTTTACCAGTTATAAATGTAGATAAAAAGTATGGTAGCTCATTCTGTCATGTAGGTAATATTGGTGAGAATGGACTCCTTACTCTAAAAATGTAGTTAGAGTAGCGAAGCTCATTCTATCAGGTATGAAATATCTATCAGAATGGACTACTTCCGCTATAAATGTAGTTAAATGTAGGGTAGCTCATTCTGTCAGGTACGAAATAGCTATAAGAATGGAATTATTACCCTATGAATGTATTTAAAAGTATGGTAGCTCACTCTGTCAGAAAAATGTGGTAACTCATTCTGTCAGGTAGGAACCAGTGTTCGAATTATACCGTGAGCTTTGTTCACGGTAATTCCTTGAATATTAGTGCAGAATGAAAATGCACAAAATGATAAATTGCCTCATTAAACCTCTCTCCATGTCAGTATATCTATGGAACTCCTGCTATGGCGTGTGATTGTAGGCCTAATGTTTTTAAGCTAAGCAGCAGCAATGGTCGTGGCCGCTGAGTGGAAGGGAGACCTCCGATTAAACCATAGCGATCTTGCTACTCAAAGTTTTTCAAAGGTTGGCTTCAGCCACTTACTCTTAATTTCGCTGACACACCAGCGCCTGCGCCCATGCCCGGTACGTACATTTTGACAGCTAGTGAAGTGATATCAAAGAACCATAGCAAAGAACACATTCTGAACGTACCAGAGAAATGGTACAGCGCAATGGGGAGTGAGGGTTTGAAAATCGTATTTCTTTAGATTTTTTCCTGAATTGTTGGTATGTGATGGTAATACTGCATACATACAATTTTGGATAGGCTAACATTATATTTTATTACATTTTTTTCAGTACCCCCCAAACTATTATTTTCATCCCTTTTGGTAGGGTCCAAGTCTCATCTAGGAGGATCAGACCCCCCCCCCACAATACCCCCCGTAATTCGAACAGTGGTAGGAACTATCTATCATAATGGCCTACTTCATCTTTAAATCTAGTTAAAAGTATGGTAGCTTATTCTGTCAGGTAGGAAATATCTATAAGAATGGCCTACTTCATTCATAAATGTGGTTAAAAGTTGGGCAGTGTATTCTGTCAGGTAGAAAATATCTATTAGAATGCCCTACTTCCTCTACAAATGTAGGTAAAAGAAGGGTACCTTATATTGTCAGGTAGGAAATATCTATCAAAATAGACTACTTACTCTATTAATGTGATTGAAAGTATGGTAGCTCATTCTGTCAGGTAGGGAATATCTATCAGAATGGACTAGTTCCTCTATAAATGTAGTTAAAAGTATGGCAGCTCATTTTGTCAGGTAGGAAATATATATCAGAATGGACTACTTCATCTGTGAATGTAGTTGTAACACTTTATGATAACCATCATTAATAAATGGTAAATTGATAGTTTATCAAAGTTAAACTTAGTTAATTAGTTAAAGTTAATCGTTTTTTACTGTAAGTAATCATTAATAATGTTTTCTAATTATTAGTTTTGCTATCATTTGTCATTTTAACAGCTTGTTTTTGCTCACATCATAACATTTTATATATTATATTAAGATTGTGTTAATGATTAAGAAATTGTTTATAAACTGTCAATAAACATTATTTGGATGGCTATTATAAAGTTGCATCTGATGAAAATAATACCTTGTTAATGGTTTATAAATGTTTTGTAAAGCATCTATAAACGTTATTAGGATAGTTATAAGTGTACAAATAATCAATTAGTCATCTCTTATAGATTGCCAAACAAGATTTATTGGGGCCAAATAAATGTTACTTGATGCCATTTATTAATCATTTACTTATTATAAGCATTAGTTGCAACTTTACAATAGCCATCCAAATAATGTTTATAGATGGTTTACAAAACAAGTATTAACCATTGACAAAGTATTAACTATCTAAATGTATAAACTTACTATTTTATATTACACTAATCTATTGATAAAATAATAAATTAGGCTATAACATTACTAATAATTAGTAAACATTATTTAAATCATTTCATTTTTGTTAACAGTAAAATAGCTATTAAATAAAGTTTAAATAACTATCAATTTATAATGTATTAGTGATGGTTATTATAAATGTGTTACGATGTTGAGATATATCAATATTCTGAGATACTAAGTCAATATTTTAAGATATTAAGTCAACATTTTTTAAATATTAAGAAAACAGTCAATTCTTAGAGGTACTTTCTCATTATGTGAAGGTACCAAGTCAATATTTTGAGGTCATCTCTCATTATTTTGAGATACAAAGTCAATATTTTGAGATATTAAGTAAATATATTGAGATACTAAGTCAATATACTGAGATGCTAAGTTAATATTTTGAGATATTAAGTCAATATATTGACATAACCCTGCATTTGTATGCAGCTGGATGTCTCTATCAAATATAATGGGCACGCACAATATAAGCAGATTACCCAGTCCTTTTGGATGACATTGAGAAGAGCAGAGGAGGGAGAATTTATGTCCGTGGCTTTTAGAAGACTATATTCATCCCAGCAAGTGTATGTTCTTTATTTCCTCTTATTACTTATTTACTCAATACATAAATCTAACTTGTATGGTTCTGAGAGAAATGAGATACCAGTAATAACATGTCTTATGCAATTTACTGTTATGAAGTTTACTTATATTATTCGTCCATATTACAATAGATGAGAAATGACAAAGTTCAAAGTGCAGCTGTGTGCACTCATTCTTAATGTTGGTCTATTTTAACAATAAATGAACAGAAATGTATTTGTCCACAGTCTGACCAATTTTAGGCTGCCAAAAAAATCTTGTAGAACTGAAATAAAGCTACTAGTCCACATGCCATAATGTCTTTTTTCCTCATCAAAAGTAAATATGGCACATACCCAAAACAACAAACAATATGTTGCTGTCAGAATATTTAATAACTCTTTTCTATCGTTTACACACAGGCTTCCTGACAGCCTGAGGACAAAGGGATCGATGCATTTGGACAAAGGAACTGGATTTTCCAGCTCTGGGAGAGTTTTAAAAAGGACTTGCTGAATATTTCATACACACACCATTCTGCACTGGAGGCAATATAAGACCAGATAAAGGAGTAGAGGAGACAGAGCAAGGGTGTCAGTGAAAGGACAATTAAGGATATATATTTTCCTAGTTCATATAGAGCTTGGAAAGGAAGCAGTGCAGGAAGCTACCGATACTGGATAAGCAGACAAAGATGGATGGATGGATGGATGGATTATTTCTATTCAATTCAATTTATTTATAGTCTCAAATCATAACAAGAGTTATCTCAAGACACTTTACAGATAGAGTAGGTCTAGACCACACTCTATAATTTAAAAGACCCAGCAATTCCAGTAATTCCCCCAAGAGCAAGCATTTAGTTCCACAGTGGTGAGGAAAAACTTCCTTTTAGGGATAAACGTCGGACAGACCCAGGCTCTTGGTAGGCGGTGTCTGACGGTGCCTATTGCACCTAACACAATGGTTAAAACATGCTTCAGGCCTATAATAAAAACTAACTTTTAAAACAAAAATAAAACAAACTAAAGGCATAAAAATATACACTGTAAAACACTATGATAATGTATCTGACCATATTAAAACGATGTGCTCCGCCAGACGGAGGCATTGAAAACAGCCTCAGTGTAAACATTATTTGTCCTGTTTACCGTATTATTTATGAAAATAAATTCTATATGCCGATATAATTACAGAGCATATTCCAGTTTTCTTTTTGCAAATATGTCTCCATTTGAATTTACGATAGTTTTTTGGATGGGGGTTTCACCGCAGATCGATCAAACAGGTGTTTGTGTAGGCTATTCATTTTAAGAATGGCTTTGTGAATTCTTCATATTATTAATGAGAGGCAATATTTTGATTCATTTTACACAATGGTCTCAGTTTCACACAGTTTCACGTCTTTTATCCATCTGCCCTCTGTGTTGCCGTTTCTCATTTCACCCGTTTCTGTGCCTACACCAGGGTCAGAGTGTCCGTGGAGGACCGCACATTTTCCCTTCAAGTTTGCTTTTTATAAAGCCCAATTCTTGCTTAGAGAGTGGCGTACGTCTTCTTTTGTGCGTATGCCACGTTTATAAATGAGGCCCCAGAAGACCTAAGGCAGCGGAGGAAAAACTCTTTGTATTGTCTTTTTGCAGACAGATTTAATATGGTCTTTCCAGGATAGCAGATATTTTATCACAACACCCAAATATTTTAAAATGAAAGCACCTGCTTGATTTTTTTTTTTATTATTGATAACAATAGGAACTATATGAGAGTCAGATGGTGAACCAAATACTATTTATTTTGTTTTCTTTGTATTAATCTCAAGAGAATTATTATCACTCCAATCCACCACTTTGTTTACACCATGCATGGATGGTGCAGCTCAGGGTTGCTCGAGTCTCTTAACAGAGATATTAAAACTGTATCATCACAATATTGTAGTAGAATGTATTTATTTGGTGCATCTGTTTGACAATTGTCAGTATAAAAAGTGAAAAGCATAGCTGAACTTATACAACCCTGTGGGGCCCCAACTTCCGGCGTGATGGCAGATGAAAAGGGTTTGTTCACCTTTTCGAGCTGGACTCTGTTAGTGAAAAAAGAGGCATACTAATGAATAAAGTATGGAATACACATTGTTCATGGTGACCACAGTTACTATCTCCTAAGAAATACTAACTTCTGCATTCCTACTAGTAACAAAAGACAATTGTATAGATATTTACAGTATAGAACATACATATTCATACTGTATATACAGTGTCTTGTGAAAGTATTCGGCCCCCTTGAACTTTTCGACCTTTTGCCACATTTCAGGCTTCAAACATAAAGATATAAAACTGTATTTTTTTGTGAAGAATCAACAACAAGTGGGACACAATCATAAAGTGGAACGAAATTTATTGGATATTTCAAACTTTTTTAACAGATAAAAAACTGAAAAATTGGGCGTGCAAAATTATTCAGCCCCCTTAAGTTAATACTTTGTAGCGCCACCTTTTGCTGCGATTACAGCTGTAAGTGGCTTGGGGTATGTCTCTATCAGTTCTGCACATCAAGAGACTGAAATTTTTGCCCATTCCTCCTTGCAAAACAGCTGGAGCTCAGTGAGGTTGGATGGAGAGCGTTTGTGAACAGCAGTTTTCAGTTCTTTCCACAGATTCAGGTCTGGACTTTGACTTGGCCATTCTAACACCTGGATATGTTTATTTGTGAACCATTCCATTGTAGATTTTGCTTTATGTTTTGGATCATTGTCTTGTTGGAAGACAAATCTCCGTCCCAGTCTCAGGTCTTTTGCAGACTCCATCAGGTTTTCTTCCAGAATGGTCCTGTATTTGGCTCCATCCATCTTCCCATCAATGTTAACCATCTTCCCTGTCCCTGCTGAAGAAAAGCAGGCCCAAACCATGATGCTGCCACCACCATGTTTGACAGTGGGGATGGTGTGTTCAGGGTGATGAGCTGTGTTGCTTTTACGCCAAACATAACGTTTTGCATTGTTGCCAAAAAGTTTGATTTTGGTTTCATCTGACCAGAGCTCCTTCTTCCACATGTTTGGTGTGTCTCCCAGGTGGCTTGTGGCAAACTTTAAACGACACTTTTTATGGATATCTTTAAGAAATGGCTGTCTTCTTGCCACTCTTCCATAAAGGCCAGATTTGTGCAGTATACGACTGATTGAGTCTCCCACCTCAGCTGTAGATCTCTGCAGTTCATCCAGAGTGATCATGGGCCTCTTGGCTGCATCTCTGATCAGTCTTCTCCTTGTATGAGCTGAAAGTTTAGAGGGACGGCCGGGTCTTCGTAGATTTGCAGTGGTCTGATACTCCTTCCATTTCAATATTATCGCTTGCACAGTGCTCCTTGGGATGTTTAAAGTTTAAAGCTTGGGAAATCTTTTTGTATCCAAATCCAATCCGGCTTTAAACTTCTCCACAACAGTATCTCGGACCTGCCTGGTGTGTTCCTTGTTCTTCATGATGCTCTCTGCTCTTTAAACGGACCTCTGAGACTATCACAGAGCAGGTGCATTTATACGGAGACTTGATTACACACAGGTGGATTCTATTTTTCATCATTAGTCATTTAGGTCAACATTGGATCATTCAGAGATCCTCACTGAACTTCTGGAGAGAGTTCGCTGCACTGAAAGTAAAGGGGCTGAATAATTTTGCACGCCCAATTTTTCAGTTTTTTATCTGTTAAAAAAGTTTGAAATATCCAATAAATTTCATTCCACTTCATGATTGTGTCCCATTTCTTGTTGATTCTTCACAAAAAATTACAGTTTTATATCTTTATGTTTGAAGCCTGAAATGTGCCAAAAGGTCGAAAAGTTCAAGGGGGCCGAATACTTTCGCAAGGCACTGTATATATGCTCAGCAGCAAATACATTCTTATAGATTCACATTCGTTGCTGACCTCCAACATCTTTAAATAATATGACTTCTATCAGTTAGTTGGTCTCCATTAAAAAAAAAAAAAAAGATGTGTTTTTCACACAAAGCTGCCAACATTGTCTGTTACAAAGAAAAATAATAATGTGGACAGTGAGACTGATACTGCGTTCCAGGCAACCCGTACCTCGTGTTTTCACAACCTTCTACCCGTGAAAGTGCCCTGGAACGACAGTCAAACCCGTAACTTACTACTCGTGAACTTGTACCAGATCGTTGTACTCCCAGTTACAGTTTTTGACGTCACACACACATAAACAACAATGTCAACCCCTGTTGATGCTGTACAGACGCCGGTGATTAACAGTTAGAAATAGAAATAAATTCCGCACATTGTAATCAAAACAATACACAAACGACTGTGTACTACTACAGGTTATGTTAATTAAATGAAGCCCAAAACATGTTGCCGACTAGAAATCGCTAGTATCAGCTAGCGCTCGCTAACATCAACGGTAGGTAGCCGCTAGCTAACGTGAGCTAGAAGGGTTTGTCGTGACTTTGCCCTTGAAGTCACAACTTCAAGTCGTGAGTCGTGACTTGAAGTCGTAACTTAACGTAGCATTAGATTCCTACTGAAGAGGGCAGTATTGCAGCACTTTAGAGCTGCACTGAGCGGGAGTAATAGAGATTATTGTGACTAATTTGTGGTAAGTACTTACACACATACACAGATGGTATTGCTCCCTGGGAGAATGAGTCAGTCTGGCCAGGAGAGAGAGGAGAGGCGGTAAACTAATAAATGACAAAGGAGTGGGGGGATGGAAAATGACTGGACTGGAGGAAGCAGAAGGGAAAGAGGAGATGCTGGTGATGAAGTGATAGAAGTTGAATATCAGATGAAGTTATTTAATAAAGGAGGGCTTTTCTGTCGTATCAGGTTCAATTCCTGCTGTTCCTGTGTGCCTTTAAAGTCAGCAAGTTGAAATGGAGTGAGCGAGGGAGGAAGATGAGGGAGACATAATGGGATGTGGAAGAGGACGGTGGAAAGGTTAGAGTTGTAATTAACCTTTAGAGTCAGCATCGCTCCAAAATAAACAGCCCAACTTTTTTTAACACTACAGCTTTGTTTAACCTTGTCTGCAGCTTTCAATGCACTTTGTTCCACTCCTATACTAGACTGTGTCGTAGGTGAAGGGAAGGTTTTTTTTGGTGTCATCTACTTGTGTAGCATTTAATATAGTGAATTGTGGTGTCCTTTTAAATCTGGATTAATGCACTTTTGCTCAGTGCCCATAAGAAATACCCCCACCCCTCCAATTTGCTAGATGGCACTAAACATATTTGGTCATCATCAAAGTATTGAATACATTCAGTTTGACATGATGATGCTGCTAGATGAAAAGTCAGAGGATCACCAAAGTAATTACAATTTATCCTGAGGTGAACATGAATATGTGTTTCATGGCACTAAATCCAATATTGGTTGAGACACACCGAAAACGTCAAAAATGTCTGTACAAAAATTGATCCATCGATTACATGTTGAGATATTAAATAGGATAAGTACAAATGTTAACCTGCCGGTAGCACCTAAAAATGACAGAACCATCGAGTCGTTCATGGGGCGGTTTGCTAGTCGCAGGTGAACTAAACGGACTGGATCTGTCCCCCCACCCTGTTAAAATGTATGAATCACCTATTGATAATGCCCCAGGAAATGTGAATTATTTGCAGACGCGTCTTTGCGTCAGGTTGCACAGCCTTGGGAGAACTTGGTTCCGACGTAAATGTCCATTAACTTGTATGCAATCTCAACACTCCGTCTATTGTCAGTAGATGCCCATTAAATGTTAGCATGGCTTAAACCTGCTACATATAACTATGCTTCACTATGTTCAGTGAAAATGTAAAGAATATCTGTTTGGGGTCACAGCAGAGAGCACTTGTATGCCATGTTTCCCACATGCTGATAAAACAGGGCAAAAGATTGTATATAAAAAAATAAAAATTTAAAAATAAAAAAAAATCACTTTAATCACTTTAAACAGAAAGAGATAAATCTCATATATGACTGCCTCCATTACAGCTACTCTGCTGCTCAGTTCACTATAATCATCAGGCTACATTTTGGATGTCTGCTCTGAGCTTTGGATGCTCCATCAGGATCCATTATCCTGCTGCCCACACACACAAATGCACAATCACACACATCTCAAAGTAGCCTCTGAACACCTTTAAACATTGTTTTGATCTCACAGGCATCAGTGTAGTGATGTTTTTTTATTTATCTGTTTATTTCTCTCAGTAACAAATGGCCTGAATGGGGCAGTCAGCGCCATCTGTTACTGTTGAGGCTGATAGCTGCTCTAATGGGCTGGGACTAAGGTCCACTCTGCTGACACACAGACACACACACGTGCACACACACACACACACACACACACACACACACACACACACACACACACACACACACGCACACACACACACAGTAACTAAACAAGCATGTTTAGTATAGGTGGCTACACACATGTACACATACAGATCAGCATTCACACATTTCAGTACAGGTTAAGATGTATCTAAAATCAATAGTGTTAATGAGGCGCACACACAAACAACTGAAGGTGTTCATAAGTAGTAACAATGCTGATAAGCTGAAGACAGCTGGGTATTTCACTACATGCAACCAATTATACATCACACCTAACACCCAACTTTGTTTGGGACCGTCTCATCCACTGTGAGGAAGAAGCTCAAGTTTCTGTGTGCTGCACTTTATTGGAGGTGGGGAGCTTAACCATGCGTACATTTGCCAAACAAACTAGGCTGTTATAAGTCTGGCATTGCCAGACCTATCTCCACAGCATTGTGGAGTAAGGCCTAGCTACACCACACTGTGGATTGCTCGTGATTCTGCATGCAAATGTGCCTTTTAAAAGCCTGCGTTCTTTCATTTAGTTCAATCAAAACAGAGACTTTCGTTTATGTCGCTGGCTTGTGTGATGTTTACAAGAAAGAATGTGCGTGAGAGAGAGAGAGAGAGAGAGAGAGAGAGAGAGAGAGAGAGAGAGAGAGTTAAGTGAGACCTGGGGCAAGGCTTGACGCTAAATAAATGTGATTGGCAGAAAAGTAGGGCTGGGCAATATATCAATATCGTGATAAGCAATTAGATATCGTCTTCGATTTTAGATATCGCAATATAGCACAATAAGTATGACATAAGTGTTTTAAAGGCTGCATTACAATAACGTGATGTAACTTTCTGAACTTACCAGACTGTTCTGGTTGTTCTATTATTTGCCTGTACCCACTTAGTCATTATATCCACATTACTGATGATTATCAGTATTTTGTGAAAGCACCAATAGTCAACCCTAGAATATCGTCACAATATCAATGTTAAGGTATTTGTTAAAAAATATCTCAATATTAAAAATTCTCCATATCGTCCAGCTCTACAGAAAAGGTAGAAAGCAAAAATGTTAAATGCTGACTGATGCTATGTCTCCTGCTTTCATCTCTGCTGCTCTCTCTGTCTCCCTTCCCCTGGTCTGTGTATTTCTATAATAACCTCTCTTTCTATACTTCAAAAAGTTCCTTTGGTAAGTGTCTGTTGAGTCCTCCTATCCGTCCCCATGTCTTCATAGCTATCTACACTGCACTCCCTTTGGAAAGGCTTGTTTTTAGATAAAGAAATATATCAAACACTTTAAATATAACAAGGTACGCAGATCATTTTAAATAATCTATGAATGTAGTGTTGAAAAAATAAATAGATAATAGATAACATTTATTTGAGATATCTAGCAGTTAGTCTCGCATTCCCACAGTGCTGTGGAGTAAGTTCTGGCTAAACCACACATACATTCTAAGATAGGAAAAACACACTCTGGGTTGTTTCTTTAAACACAATCGTCTTGGACGACGCTAAGCTCCAGACGCAGCGATGGTGGCTTTGCACAATAGTCTCGGGAAGGAACTTGTTTTGGTGGAACATTTGCACCCTGCCAAAAGAAAACGCCACATACAATATTAAATGAAGTTCACACAATATAGTAATGTGAGCTATTTAAATTAGATGGATACATGGTTAAACCTAATTTGCTCTTGCTTCCTCCATAGCAGGGCTGTAGTCAAGTCCACCTTTGTCGAGTCCAAGACAAGCCCAAGACCAGGACTAGTCGAGACCGAGTCAAGACCAAGTCCAAAGAGGTTCAAGTCCAAGTCCAAAAAACTTTGAATCCAAGTCAAGTCCAAATGAGAGACAGTCAATACTGAGACTGAAAAAAAAAAGAATCCTCTTCGAGACCACTTACCTGGTTATAATTTATGTGATGTGAGAGACAGTATATCTATTATGATTTTGTTTTATTACTTGTAATAATCAAAAAGCAAGTGCAATAAAACATTATAGGATCAAATTAAGCCATATTATTTACTTAAAATACAAAATGGAAATGTTCCCATTCTTGAACTTATTACTTGTGTCATGATTTCAGAGAATGTGTAGGACCCAAATACAGAGAGCAGGCAAAAGTAGTGTTGCTTTGAGGATTTAATAAAAAAAATCAAAGATATACAAAAGTCCATACAAACAAAATGAGTCCACAAGGCAGCAGGCAAGAAATCCCTCCAGAATGTGGGGGAAAACAAAAGACAGGAATACCAAAACTGGAAACACAGAGACAACGGCGTAGACTCCACAAACAACCACAAAACAAAATGCAATGACCTGACAACAGACAAGGGAAACACAGAGACTAAATACAAGAGGTATAGAATAATCTACGAGTTAACCAGGGACAGGTGACACAAGGGAAAGGAACAGGTGAAACATATCAGGGCTGGGCAGAACAATCAAAAAAGGCGGGAAAACACAAGGCAGGAAGTAAAACAAACCAGACAAGACAGAAAAACCAGACTACCAAAATAAAACAGGAAACAGAAACATACAACCATGACAACTTGTCCTGAAGGATTCATAGTACAAAGTGCTCGCTGACATTGTGTCTGTGGCCAAAATGAAAATGATTGAAGCCTGATGATTGAGGAATAAGATGCAGCCAGGTGTATACCAGGTGACCAATCTCAGTGCCTGTTCTAGATGGATTTTGAACAAAAGCATATAGTGCTGGACTCGGTCGAGACCAACTAGAATATTTGGTGAGTCCAATGGCCGAGTCTACAGCTACAGAGTACTACAGCTCTGGTCGATAGAAATCCCACCAATCAGTCCCAAAACATCCCAGTTAGAGAGGATATGCCGTAAAGATATTCCTTGTAAATCTTTACAATCATTCCCCGAAAGAACCTGAAGCGAACAGAGTTTGAGAACGGCAACACACAGAGAGCAGAAGGTGAGGCAAAAACCTGCAAATGTACTTACGTCGATTCAGACTAGCCTCATCAGGGAGACATATTAAGTTGCCAGTTTCAAGCAACTTTCAAAGACATATTTGTTTAACCTCACATAAAACTAGTGTCTCTCAATCCATATTGTCATATATTTCTTATTCAACTGACCATGCTTTTACATTTTACCATCTCATTAGATTGTTTTTAACCTTAACAGATGTCATCTGAAAGTTTGTTTTTTCATCCTGTGTGTGATACTTGTTTATTTATTTAATAACTAAGTAATATCATGACTGTTCTCTGTAATGGTGACACAGCTATTCCTGCAGAGGAGGGAAATGAAAAGCAGGGGTCCAGATTCCTAATCCACTCACCAGCAAGGCTGAAGGATGAAGAGGTGGGCTGCGTGAAACTGTGCATAGGATGCAGTAAAGAGATAAGAGTAGCAGTTGTAATTTTACTTTTCCTTGGAACACAGAAAAACATTTTATTTTAATTTCTGCAATAATATAACGGCAACCAATCAAAAATGTGCTCTCACTTTTTTATTTGCAGTAATCTAAAACCTGTAGTTAACCTTCATTGTGTGATTTGTTTCCGCTGTTGTCCTGTTAGCTCCGTTGATGATAAATGGTAGAAATGACTTTCTCTGGGCTGGAGTATCCCCAAATCGATTTTCTGAAACAGTAATGCATTTCCATACTGGGCAGAGCTACAGCAGGAAGCTGAGTGGTGGGATGTGAAGAAAGGGAAGAGATGGGGCTGTAATTCACTGGTAAACAAACCCAGATTCAGTACAGTACCGCAGTCTGCTTTTGCTGTACTATTTGTTATTCATTTTACAGTGATAGACAATACATCATTTATTGAGATTCAGTAGTTTGCGTTTTTTTTGTTGCATTTGTTTTCGGGGATGGTGTGCTTTTCTTTTTGCATCGTTTCTGTTTTCGGAGTTTGTGTGCTTTTCTTTTTGCATCGTTTGTGTATTTGGTTGTGTTGTGTGTATTTGGTTGTGTTGTGTGTATTTGCAGAGCGTTTGCTAAATGCTGCGCATGTGTTGTCAAATTTATGAAGATGTTTTCTTAATTTGCTTGTGTTTTGTCTATTTGCGTGTGTTTCATTAAGTTGCAATGCGTTTGCCCCTGTCGGCCACCGTACTTTATTGGTGATTTTTTCACGGTTCAAAGTCCTGCTATATACTCCGTTGCAGTAGCTCCAGCTTCAACTAGTGAAACAACAGCGGAGGCTGCGACGGAGAGCGGAGCGCAGAGTCCAGGAAACACGGCGGCCAATCAGAGCAGACTGGGCTTTTTTGGGAGGGGGGCTTAAAGAGACCGGCGCTCCTACAGCGCATCTCATACAGAGGGTGACTACAGGTGCAGCAGCTATGGGCAGTATGAGAAAAATATATTTTTTTTAACAATAAAGCATGTAAACATGTTCCAGTACAAACACAAAATACAAGTATTATGTGCCTATAGCATAAATGTGGTGGAATGAGCTGAAAATCTGATGTTAAAGGAACAGTTCAACATTTTAGTTTCTTGCTGAGTATAAGAAGATTGATAATAATCTAATCCCTTTGCATTAAAGGTACAGTAAGCGATCCTTCCCAAAGGCTGTTGAACTGCCAAGCAAATACAACCCCCACTTCTTATCTGCTAATGTTAGCTACCGACCGTTACCTTGAAACCATCCAGCGAATAGATGGTACCGTAGGGTGCCGTTACCTGAAACCGGTGATTTAACGTCACCGTTCATTTTACACACAGTTTAACAACAAAACAAAACTCTGAGTGAACATTAGCTATGTTTTTCATGTTGGTTTTGAGCGGTGTGCACCCCTACTAACCTGGAAAACGGTTTTAAAACAGTAACGTTAAAGCAACACTACAGAACGTTTCCCGTTTTGGTCCCCCTACAGGTTGTGTCATTGGAACTACAGCTCGCGCTACCCGATCTGGCAAACTTGCATAATGTAATGTAATGGACAATTCCGCTTCCAGCCTGTAGGGGGACCGAAGCAGGAAAAGTTCTCTAGTGTTGCTTTAATACAGCGTGTCGGAGGAATACAGCGTCTCCTGCAGCGGGGAGTCAAAGGCAGAGGGACCATCACCGCAGCATTCGCTAATGTTAGCTTCTTGTCTCATCTGGGGTCTGATAAACAGTAAATTCATCAAATTCAGTGTCCACAATGCTATTTTCCAATAAACTGTAGCTGTCATATTTCATGGGAACCCGCGTGAGTGCGGATTTCATGTTGTGGCTTTCATCGCTGTTTGTCACTTTGCCTAAGATTGAGTGACAAGTAGTACTCGCTCTGTTGTTTATTTGCTTGCCATGACTTTGCGAGTGATGACGTCCTGTCACTGTTCCAGTTGCTCACCCTAAAGGGGAGAGAAAGCGGATGACAGTTCGCTTTAGTAGAGTATACGGCTCTGCAGAGTCGTGTAATTACGACTTTATGACTTTTCATAAACAGCTGAAGGAGCGGCGGAGTGCGGTGGACATAGCGGAACCCTGTTGTGCATCTGCCCTATTTCTGATACCGTGGCGGCAGAAATTTTACCGTGGCGGGCCGCCATGAATGAATCGGATTTCAATCAGGACACTCACATCAAGTTTTTAACCATTTTCTGCAGCAATTTGCATTTCAGTTTGGCGGTGTGGCTCTGCTCATGTGATGCCCTGGTAAAAAACCAGAGCAAGCTTGATAAAGTCCCTGAGCTCACAAACCCTCCAAACCTGCGCTCTAAAAAGGATAAGATAAGCACAGCCATACCCAGAATAAAACTAATCTTAATAGAGTGAGAGTTGAGAGGACCAATGTAGGGGACAGTATATGAAATTCTGATCAGAAACATGTCACATTAGGGAAACTGAAACCATGATTTCCATGTAACTTGATAGGGTGTAGCTTTTTGGAGCCAATTGTTGTTAAGTTACGTTAACATTGTGAGATAGGGCATGGCCTTGGCGGAGGTCTGCTCTCTCCATGTGATCCTGTAGTTATGTCAGGGCAATGCACAATACAAGATTAAATTACTTGTGTAAATGGAGATGGACTTTTTTTTCCTATAAAAGGAAAAGTTTGTCACTCATAATCACTTATTTAGATAAACTAAAATTTTTATTTTAGTAGATTTAGATGTGATAGTTGTCTAGTCCCTGGACTAAAAAGACATGTAAATCAATTAGGGTTCCAACTTCCAGGGTTTGATTCTAATTGAAAATGTTAGTTAAAAACCATCAACACTGAGCTAAGGGAACATCTGGGGTTTGGGTTGCAGATGGGTGCCGTAAGAAGCTACAGATGTTACTTTAAAAGAACAGATTTTTCTCAACAAAGAACATATGTACAATGTATATATGTGAAATTGTTTTTTACAGTACTGTGTGATGTAAGTCAACACATTAAATGTGGCTCTTAAATGGGATCTTCCCCTAAGGAAAATTATGAGAATCATTTTGTACAGGAGCAGGATTTTTTATCTGCAGAGTTAATCCCTCCTGTGAAAACACTTAAAAACAAGCTGATCTAATGGAAATGTTTGGAAATCTCTCTCTTGTTCTGACCTGGCTCCTCTCTGAGTACTGTGACTGCCCCTGTCTTTCTGTGATGACATTAAACATCAGGTTTTATTTGTGCTCCAGCTGTGACTTCCATTTCTATCCAGCAGACGGAACAGCTTGTTGACCTGCAGCCTATCAGGGCTTCCTTCGCTCCACTCACATCTAAACAAAACTGTGTCTTTTCTGTTTGTTGGGGATGTAATATCTATAGTGTATAATAGTACAATCCAGTACTGTATTATACTCTGGCATGATACAGTAATATACTGTAGTTCAAATGACTTTGCAGCACAATTTAAATCCAGGAATTCACAACCTGTCTCCTACCTTAAATTAATGTTAGCTTGCTCATCTATGACCATTATCTTTTCCTAACATCAAAAAAGTACTTTTAGGGGCCTTTCACACCTACTTTGTTTGGTCCGGACTTTCGGACTTTTCAGTTTGATCTGAATCACAATTACAGGTGTGAAACCTCCCCATGGACCACGGTCTGACAAAAAGAGGTAGTCTCGGTCTGATCAAATTAAACCATGGTCCGGTTCGTTTCTTGTGTGAAAGCATTTTTTTTGGCTGGTTCAGACTTTCGGACCAAATACAGGAAGCTCTGGCAGGCTATCGCCGTGTTATAAGAGAAGCATAGCTCCTTCCATAGCTTTAGGAACAGCTCAGTGTTCAGTGTGTACATGAGAGAGAGAGTGACATGAATGAGCTCAGAGCCGACAGCTTTCGGCTATCAGAGCAGAGAATAAATTAGCAGTTTACTTGTTAAAGGAGAATTCTGGTTGATTTCAACACATAGCTATGTTGTTTGTTGTCACGTAGTGCTGTCAGTAGCGACAAAACCAAAACTAATCGGTGTTGCCTACACCGAGTTATGCTACTGCTAGCTTTCGCACCCAGGCAGCTGTAACAGGGCAGGTTTTAAACATGCTTTTAGCTTCTTAACATGTTCGAGATGTCATTACAAGTGCCTTGCCATGTGAACTGATTCCTTCCGAGTGAATATGGCTGCAGTAGATGTGAAAAAAATGCAAGTTGTGCTAATTCAGCCAGTGCACATATCTCTGTTTAGTGCAAGACGAGTGCTTAGGGACCGTCTACAAACTACAACACCGAAAAGAGATACAACAAAAACATTTATTAATTTAATGATTAAATAAGGTAGTGTCTCCAAACCTACCTCAATTATAACTTGTCTCCTGCTAGTTGTACTACAGCACTTTAAAAAAATAAGCATATGCCTATTTTTGAAAATAGTTTTGTTTCGCTTTTCGGTGTTGTAGTTTGTAGACAGTCCCTAAGCACTCATCTTGCCGGCTCACCAACCGGAACACCGGAACTAAACAGAGGTATGAATTAGCACAACTTTTATGCATTTCTTTCACATCTACTGTAGCCATATTCACTGTGTTCACTCACTACTGAGTAGTACGTGACAGCACTACGTGACAACAAACAACATAGCTACATGTTGAAATCGACTGGAATTCTCCTTTAAGTGTTAGGCGGTAGTAAATGTACAGTGTAGGTTTCAGTTTGTCTCTGAATAAAGGCTGTAGTTACTCAAAAACTAAGTAAAGTTCCCGTGTCTTGCTTCTCAACAACACAACAAAACAAAAAAAGCCGCAGTGATAGGGAAGAGCAGAATTCAAAATTTCGACACTAGAAAGAGGTTACGAGAGGCCGGGGAAGCCCGTCTACAAACCAATCAATGACAAGTATTGGGAGACGCCGCTCAAATGTGATGATGACAGGACGTAGATCATGTAGAGTTCTTTAGTGCGCTTGCATAACTGCAGTGTGAAACCAAAACTAACCGGATCAAATGTATACAATGTAACAAAAACACAAACCTTGGTCCAGACCTTGGTTCGGGCTTTCAGGCGTGAAAAGGCCCCTCTTATACACGGGTTTCCTGTTTACAAACATTACAGGGTGCGTGCGCATACCAGGGGCAGAAAGCCAGATTGGTGAGCTGGTCCGCTACTGCAACAACCTTAAGTATTGAAGCTTTCCTTATTGTTTGTATATAACTGCTGACTCAATAAAATGTGATTTTAGTTGGATCTGTTTGTCTGTCTTTAATTTTGCAGTGTTACTGTGTTATAAATGTATGGCTATTATCATTTTAGGCTAATGTAATAGCCAATGTTAGCAGCAGGGTTACCCATGAGTGTACCCCTATGGTTGGTTTATGCCTTAAAATAATGGCCAGGATTTCCGGGAAAAGGTACGATGTGTGTCTCCATTTCAAAACATCACTGCAGGTTGACTGTTTTTAGCAGCAGAGGTTGATTCTGGGCGAGAGGGCGACAACACTGTCGTGGTTAGCTCGCCGAAACTTTACTGCTGCTGTCTCGGCAACGTTAGCTAATGTCCGCTAGCATACGTACAGGTTAACTATAGCCAGTTAGCTTTGTGTGTAACATAATAAAAACCCACCCATCTCGTAGGAGCAAAGCTTAATATTTCATTCAATAAAATGATGGTACAAAAGGAGCACTAACGCCACAGGTCTTATGTTGACAACGTGGACGCAGATATAAGAAACTCCAAAGGCAGTCGTTATATTTACCTAGCAGGTTAGGCTAACGCTGTTGCACTAACGTTAGCAAAACATCGGCGTAGCTTTAGCTAGCAGTCTAAACTTGTCTCGAGTCCGGACCTTTAACTGTCTACGGTCCGGGCTCGAGTACTCCAGCCCTGACAGGTAGAAATCACTTAGCTGAACAACTGAACAAGCTGCAACTTTTCTGATTGATACAATGGGAGCCTGACTCTTGCATATGACCCCAATCTGCCCTTATGGCTTGAAGCCGTAACCTCCGCCGGTTTTTGGCAAAAGCATGCTTCCCCCTAGGTATGTTAAACATCAGGCACCCATCACTGGCTCTGTTTGTACAATTAACCACGCAACAACTCCTTGGCATTTTGACTTACGCTATGCTGCTACTACTACTAGCTACACGAAACACGTCTTCTTTCTGCCCCCCGGTCGCGTGCGCAAGCAGTGAAGACTTGCCGAGAAATCCATGTATACAGCAGCAGTCAATGTGGTGCATACAGTAATAAATACATGGAATACATACAGAATTACAGTGCATTACTTTTCATAGCTTTACAAATGGTTTATGAAGAACAGCCTGTCTAGTGTGGCTGATGCCAGAGGAATGACAGTTTGTGTTTTTTTAACAGTTTAGCAGAAGTATAGGCAGCTACTGCTGGAGACTGCTTGGTGTTAAAGTGGTGAACATGGTAAACATCAACTCTCCTAAACATCACTATTTTCATTGTTAGCATGTTACCATGCTGAGGTTAGCTCAAAGAAATTATAGTAGCTCTAAGTACAGTCTTTCATGCTGATAGCATGGCTATAAACTCTTAGTCTTGTTTAAGGCTGTTTCCCTGGGACAATATATCTTGAGCTAAATTGTTGTCTCATGATTAGAGACCACTGTGTCATTATCTCAGGGTAACTGCCTTCTGTAATGTATGGTTTATCCTAGTAGGTTTCATCATAAAGGCATTCCTCTCAGACATCCCTGAAGAGAATAAAACAAGAGAAGAGAAAGGCCGTAGGCTTTGGCTGGCAACTTCTCGAACCCAGAAGAACCCTTGAAGTTTTGGAACTAACTGGCTAAATATTCAGGCAGAGTAATCCAATCTTACTAATTTCACTGCACATCACTTCCATCACTAAATCTTTTCCTCTCAGGTGGCTCTCTTCTTCCATTCCGTCTTCCTTTATTTCTTTCTCTCTCTCCTCCTCTACTGAGCTCTGAGACAAACCCCACAATCTCACACACACACACACACACACACACACACACACACACACACACACACACACACACACACACACACATACACTCACGTCTGATGAGATGATCTGTGAATTTAGTTCACTACTTTGATTATAAAAGCAATTTTTCCATTCAACTGCCAGATGAGGCAATTTGGAGCTAACTTCGCAGAACGAAAAAAAATAAATGACAACTGTCTTTCAAGAAATTATTAGTATTTGCCAATCATTTATTATATTAGAGTTTCTGAATCACACAGGATAAAAAGATTCTGCCGCTCTGCTCTTAAGAATGTTGCACTTGTGGCTACAAACCAAACATTCCACTGAATGTTAAGTGATTGTTGTGTTTAAATATGTTTAGATATACAGAGCTATGGAAGATGTCAAACATAAGCTATTTGAATTACAAATTAGTAGTCTTCAAGCCAAAGTCAACATAATCATGATGACATCCCCTTGATGACATCATCCGGGTTATGTTCTCAATCTTGACATAGCTCTTCCAGAGCCACAGAGGACATCATTCAATGGTTTCCAACAGGCTCAGCAGTACTTCCCATGCAGCCCAGTTTAGGATTTCATTCAGATTGGACAATTCTGCCCCTCGCAATTTACATCCAATACAACATTCAGTGCAGGAAGTAGTTTGCCCTGTATACAGAAAGTAAGGGTGTGGACTTTGGGTGGTGGATGGACAAGCAGTGAGTCCGACTTGCATGCAGCATACCAGAATTTAAGTCCAATCATCGGCATGCAGTGTTTGCATTATTACCATAAACACAATGTTTCTCTGATTTTAACCACATGTTTTTGTTGCCTAAGCTTAACAATACTGAAACCATAGTTTATTTGCCATATAATTTAGATGTTGGCATTGGACTTAATCTGGGGTTGTGCAGAATGGCCCAATAATGACATTCTTGTCTGACAATAGGGCTGTCATGACTAGTAAACTGACTTTTATGTGTAAAACTCAATGCTGTTCCCATTTAACAGCAGGGTTGGTAACATTTTCCAATATACACTTGTGTAATACAGTGGCACTCATAAGTTTATGAACCCATGCTAAAGTTGACTAAAAAGAGGAATCAAAAAATCATCTTTTGGAAATTGATCTTAATGCCTTAATTAAAAAAAATAGGAAAAAATCCAACCCTTAAGGACACCAATTTTCTTTGTGAATAAATAATGTATCGTAAATAAATAAATGTTCTTCCTTAAAATACAGGGGGCATAAGTAAGTTCACCCCTATGTTAAATTCCCATAGAGGCAGGCAGAGTTTTATTTTTAAAGGCCAGTTATTTCATGGATCCAGGATACTATGCATCCTGATAAAGTTCCCTTGGCCTTTGGAATTAAAATAGCCCCACATCATCACATACCCTTCACCATACCTAGAGACTGGCATGGTTTTATTATTTTATTATTATTTGCATTGAGAGATGATTTTATGGAAAGTACCCCATGCCAATCTCTAGGTATGGTGAAGGGCACAGAGGTAAGCGCCAAACTAAACCAGCTGAAATCTTCATATGAAGGTTCCAGCAGAAGAATTGTAAAATCAGTGACACAGAAAGAATGGACAACGTAAGCAGTATTTAACCCTTGTGTTGTCTTTGGGTCAAATTTGACCCATTTTCAAAGTTTCTTTATCAGAAATATGGGTTTCTTTCAACCAAATTAACCAAAAATAACATGGGTGGTTCCCAATGACGTTCTTCACAAGTAATATTAATGATCACTACTTTCATTGAATTTTGGTGTTTTATTTAATTTTATAGCATTTGTGGTCTTTCCGGGTCAATTTTGACCCGGTAGTGCAATGGGGCACTTTTGCGCTCAACAGCAGATGAACACACACACACGTACATGAATGCACATCCGGAGACACACAAACACCCCCACACACATGCAGACACACATACACCCCTCACCCCCCGACCCCCCACCCCCACAAACACACACACACACACACACACACACACACACACACACACACACAAACACAACATACTGAAATTGGGCAATGGATCATTATGATTTTCAGCAAATGACACACACACGCGCACATGCTCGCGTGCACACACACACACACACACACACACACAGTACACACACACACACACACACACACACAGTAGCTGAGACCTGCAAAAGATCACACTATTGGGCTTTTCAGCACATGAACATGCACGCTCGCACACACAAATACACACACACATGCACACACACACACACACACCCGTTCACACTACTGTACTTTTCAGCAGATGAACACACACACACACACACACACACACACACACACACACACACGTACATTCAGACGTGCAACGTTAACTCTTTGAATCAGCAAACTCATTCATGAACACTAAAATCAGCTTCTCCGCCTGGTCAATACACCTTTTGTGCCAAAGTTTAAGGACTAAGTCACACAACAAAGGTGTACCTTATCCCTTTCATACAGAAATTATTTTTGAGTACATAGTTCTAAAGTTTTTAGAAATTAAATAGCACTCAATCGTTCTGGACCGTAACATCGTAGACATTTGGTAGGTAGACCTCTGAGTATTTTAGTACCTCAACCAGACTGATCTCACTAAGTGGCGTATGTATGACACGCCATTTTGGCAAGACGCATAATCGTTTTTTTAGCGTATTTATCAACGCCTCCATTGACCTACATTACATGTGAGTTATCACCATAGCGAGTAGTATGAAAGGAAGGAGGTTGGTTGGGGTGGCGGATGGGTAAAACACAGGAGCCATGATTGCGTCCTGTGTTTTTTGTTTTTTGAATAAAGCCTTCCCAATGTTCTTTTCCTAAACCCAACCGTTTCTTGTTTTCCTAAGCGTGTGACGTTGGTCACTGTCGTGGTTTTGTCGTTTTTAGTGTTACTAAAGCCTTTCCCAATGTTCTTTTCCTAATCCCAACCTTTTTTTTTTTACACGCGTGACGTTGTTCTTGCGATAGCACGGCATGTTCTCGGAGATAGCACAGCACGTTCTCGCAATAATGTAAACATATGTTTACATCCGCTCTATACAGCGTAGACATACACGCGGATAGCTCAAAATGCATACAGATAACACGCCATTTGGCTTTAGGAAAGTGGCGTGTATGTTTACGCAAAGTCATGATGCCACGTTGACCTCAACCCACACTATCACGCAAGGACATGTTGGTCACAAAGCTTTACAATCTTTACAAGTAAATAGATTTAATGTAATTATAGCCACACTTTGTTGATTAAATGTTTCCCCCAGTGCAGTTTGAATCAACGGATAATCACTGGAACATCCGGCGGCGCTATATGCGTTGCCGTTGTCTAACTCTGTTCTCTTTGGGAAACAACAAAAAACTTTGAGCTAGCAAGCTACACACTGAAAATGGCAAGTTTTTCTGCTTGGTTCTTTTCAGGAATGACTGTATTTAAGATTTACAAAACATATGGCATTTACTATCTAACTGGGATTTTTTGGGAGCGAATGGCGGGGATTTGCTATGGACAAAATACACATGGCCATACACTGGTAAGAGCAAATGACGTTTAACAATGTCTGTATTGTGTGAAGAAGTTACTTCATTTAATATTGTATGTGGCGTTTTCCCTTGTTCCACCAAAAAAAAGTTCCTTCCACAGACTCTCCATACTGTAGCTTTCTTACAGCACTGAGCAGTGGTTTGCATTATTCTCCCTTTTCAAATACTGTTTCTAATAAATTCTGAAACTATGTTGTAATATAGTTGAAATATCTCCCGTAATGACAGTTTTTAACTTGTTTTAGATTAAAAAAAAAAAGTATGTTTGATATGAGGCCAAAAGGCTTTTTCTTCAGTGCAGATCAAATCAGCTCGCTCCAAAGCCCACAGCTCAGGGAGAGCCAGTGAACAAGGTAATTAGTATCATAAAGTAGAATTCATACAAACATGAAGCCCTAATCATAAAGTCTCTTGCAGAAGTGCTGTGATGCATGGGGCTTTAATGGAGATAATTAAACGCGTGTGCACATATACACACAAAACATTAGCAGGCACAACAGAGTGATGTTAAGGCTGCCATTAAATGCTCTCTAGCAGAGTAAACACAGGCAGTGCTGGGAGCCGTATCAGATCCCATCCACTGTGAACAGATGGAGCCTGGAAAGCAAGAAGGAACCCTAAAAGCAGCTAATAGCCTCCAAGGCCCTGCTATCTTGTGTTTTAATACTTATTTTTGTTCTTTCTGGAAAAGTTGACTGTGCTTTATGCATTTTTCCATCCACCTACTGCCTCACACAGACATTCAGACTAAGCTGCCCAGTGTGACCACACTGCAGGCCAATGTGAAGGTCCATTAAAGCAGCTGTGGGTTGAGGGCAGCTGAAACTGGCTTTGAAGGAGAAGATAATGTTATTCTGTCACTTCATTCACACGTGGTACCTTGTTATCTAAGGATTTGAACCGGCAGCCTTTAAAACACAAGCCACTGTTTTGATGCATGCCACTGACACATCTTACCTGTTCACAACAATGTTTTTTCTTTTTAAATTATGACTATATAACAAAATATGTTCTTATGAAACTATTACTTATTTTTCATAAAATTGCAATTCGTATCATAAAATCCACCCTTTATCCTGGAAAAACAAACATTTTGTCATCAAATTGTGATTTTATGTCATAAAATCGTAAAATTATTGTTTTCTTAAAATTATGACATCATTATTATGTTATGACATTTCCCACGGTGTCGAGCAAAGCTCTGTCACGAATACCTGCATGGCCAATAGAAACAAGGCAGCCAGCCAGACACGGAAGGCAAAATGGAGGTAAAACTAATGTTGAATGTCTGAATTCCCTAAACATGCACCCGCATCCTCTTCTCAGTAGCAGGGCAAAATACATCTTCGTTGTTTCACGTAGGGACCCTAGAAGTTTGATAGTGAAGCTGATGTTGAATTTACTGCCTTCTTTTGGATCGAATGCGTCAGACGCAGGATGCGTACCTAGCAACATCATTGCCTGTATCTTAAAGGTCCTATGACATGCTGCTTTTTGGATGCTTTTATATAGGTCTTAGTGGTCCCCTAATACTGTATCTGAAGTCTCTATTATATAGGCCTTAGTGGTCCCCTAATACTGTATCTGAAGTCTCTTTTATATAGGCCTTAGTGGTCCCCTAATACTGTATCGGAAGTCTCTTTCCCGAAATTCAGCCTTAGTGCAGAATTACAGCCTCTAGAGCCAGTCCCACAATGACCTTTCCTTAGTATGTGCCATTTCTGTGTCTGTAGCTTTAAATGCTATTGAGGAGGAGGGGGCAAGGTGGAGGGTGGGGGTGTGGCCTTGACCAACTGCCACTTTGCTTGTTTGCAAGCCATGACGTCTCTCTCTTTCTCATGGGTGGGCCAAATTCTCTGGGCGGGCAAAGCAGAGAAAGGGGAGGTAACCTTCCTCCTTATGACCTCATAAGGAGGAAGATTCCAGATCGGTCCATCTGAGCTTTAATTTTCTCAAAGGCAGAGCAGGATAACCAGGGCTTGGTTTACACCTATCGCCGGGACCATAGGCAGGCTGGGGGAACGCATATTAATGTTAGAAAGCCTCATAAAGTGAAATTTTCATGCCATGGGACCTTTAACAACACAGCATTTACAGCGCAGATAGACTTAATTAAAAGGTAGGTTTGGTAATGTTGATAAGCTAGCAAGATTTGGAAGTAGCATCTCGTTGGGGCTCCGTCTAACCCCTCCCCCTGCCCTCGGGGCTCCGACTCACACACAAGACATGCACAAGCACCGCTGCCCTGCTGCTTCAGAGCAGAGCGGAGAAAGCACTGCCATTTTACTTGACGTCTCATTCACCGGTAAGCAAACACCTAATAGGCTATTATCATACCAAATGTTTAAAGCAAACATGACTACTGTTAGCAATGCGCTGACGACGCAGATTGAGCTCAGGCTCGTACATGGGAGGGGTAGAGTACGCGCAGCTGGGCAAGGAGGCAGTGATTGGTGGGCGTTTTTACAGGATTACAGCAGCAACAGAAGATGGATCTTTCAGAGCCCATAAGTTATTAAATTGCTGTCGGGAGTAAAGACCATTTCAAAGACTATATCAAAAAGTGTATATTGGAAATAGTTTAAATGAATAGTTTAGAATAAAGACAGCAAAAATGCAATTATTTAAGTTTAAGTGTGAGTAATGGAATACATTGGCTAATTATAGGGAAGCTTTTGTAATATATGCACATCATGAAGATTTAGCCCCCCCTTGAGGTATCGCTCAACAACTGACCTAGTATGGGCGCTCAATCCTCGGAGCAATGATCGGTGTCATCAGCCAGGCTCAAAGTTTTGGTATAATGCAATCCCCCCATGTGGTGGGTAGATCCAGGCCATCTTGCTAACCAATTAAAGATGTTATAATTGGCGTTGCAAGCCATCTAAACATTGATTGAATGGCATCCCTTGCGGTTGACATAAAGATACTCATATTTAGATGGCACATGATCTGGATAGTGCCAGTGACACCCTGCGGATGGCCCGACAGGCGTGGGACTTGTGGACACAGATCATATCTCCAACTGGTTTTTAAAACGCACCGTTCCAAGTGCTATCAGCAGCTGCATTGTGTTCCAACTAGGGCTGTCAGCATTAACGCGTTAATCGCAATGCGATTAAGGGCCAACGTGATGCGATTAATTTTTTTTAATCGCATGCCGGCATTTATTAATTTATTTTACACTTCACTCGGCTTTGCGTCATGCCTAACAGGCTACTATTTTGACCCTTTGCAGCACCGTTACTTATCATCAAGCTGCCACTTCCTCGTAACACATCCTGCTACTGCAGGCTGCAGGAATGATGGAGAAAGACCGCAGCAATGAAATCCTGAATGGCGCTTTTTATTTTCCAAAACTCCCGGACGGCTCGTAGACAAAAAAAGTCAAAAGCCATAAGCACATTGTTTAAAGCCGAATTAAAATATCACCGAAGCGCGTCAAGCCTCACACGCTGGGAGACGGCCGCTGGAGACGCGCCACAATAACGGGACGGTTGTGATTAGAAAGACTACGAGAAACAAAACTCCACGCGCGGGATGCGATCCCTGCCCACCGGGGTGAAAGTCCTGTGTTGTTTTTCACGAACTGCCATGAGACTGGGCTGTCTGACCTGTCTCGTTGCTCTCGAGGGGGACAGTAGTTTTCACGGATACACAGCCTGTACGACACGGAGAAAGCAGCCCAACTGGAACAGCTGCAAAGTGCTGCAAACGCTGTCTCATTAACCGGTGATCACTGGACGTCAGTGAGTAATTAACATTATTTAGGAGTTACTAAACAGGATAGTGACTCTAGTAAGGATAGGGATTTTTAGTTTTTTAGTTGGAGGAATTGTGCAATAATGACAGATTCACACATTTTTCTTTTGTTTACAGTAAATAAATAAATACAAATCTTAAAATCAAGTTCATAAAGTAACTTTCTTTGCATTCATTTGATTCCCAATCAAGATACACTGCTAACAATTGCTTTCAGTTGTTAATATGTACTTAAAAACTGTTCTGAAATGCAAATTAATAGTATTTTAATCATGTGATAAAATATGCGATTAATCGCAATTAACTATAGAAATTCAGCGATTAATCGCGATAAAAAAAATTAATCATTTGACAGCCCTAGTTCCAACACAAACTGCAAGTCCTGTGACAGCTCTTCAATAAGTTCAAATAGCACTCTGCTACCGAATTGAAACCTCTCAATCAGGTCCTCATTGTTGTACATGTCCACTGGATTGCTTCTGTCACCAATAACTGTGATCCATCTAAATGCCCGCTCATTGTAAAGTTTATATGAGACGTGCCATTGTTACAAGATGTTACTATAAGTCACTAGTATAGAAAGTAT
The DNA here is from genome assembly GCA_023566125.1 of Zingel zingel. Taxonomy (NCBI): domain Eukaryota; kingdom Metazoa; phylum Chordata; class Actinopteri; order Perciformes; family Percidae; genus Zingel; species Zingel zingel. The sequence continues at coordinate 42,359,394 of CM042315.1, forward strand.
AGAAAGCTAAAGATTTTAGCACAATCCCAGCATTTCTGGAGAATCTTAAGCACTGATGCCATATGAAGACATTAGTCTCAGAGAGATGTATGCTGCCATGTATGTTGTAAGGTATGAGCTAGAAAAGATACAGTAAGTGGAACGTTCAGCTAACCTTTGCATTTTTTTTTATCCTGATTTGTTAGGAAAACCTTCCGCAAGAGCAGCAGTCAGTATGATAACAGAGTTTGAGAAGAAGTATGGATTTGTGAGCTAGATGTACGCACGTGTGTGTGTGTGTGTGTGTGTGTGTGTGTGTGTGCGCGCGCGTGTGTGCGTGTGTGTGTGTGTGTGTGTGTGTGTGTGTGTTCTCGTTTAACTGTATTCGTGGCGTCCAAAAACCGGGAGTTCAGTATACTTGTGGGGTCCGACCAGCTTTGTGGGGCCCAAAATGCTGGACCCCACAAGGTTAAAGGGCTGTTTGAGGGTTAAGACTTGGTTTTAGGATTAGGGTTAGAATCAGGTTATGGTTAGGGTGAGGGTAAGGGTTAAGGTTAGCCATTTAGTTGTGATGGTTAAGGTTAGGGTAAGGGGCTAGGGAATGCATTATGTCAATGACGGGGCCCCACAAAGATAGTGAGATGCACTATGTGTGTGTGTGTGTGTGTGTGTGTGTGTGTGTGTGTGTGTGTGTGTGTGTGTGTGTGCTAGCCCAGCCAGGTGACAGGGCCTGTAATTACTGCCAGTGAGACCAGACAGCCTGTCTTCTCCCGGCAAAAGGAAAATGGCTAGAAGGGAAGAGACATAAACACACCCACTGGCCCAATGGATGTGTTTGTGCATCTGTATGAACAAAGTAAATTGATACACTCAAATCCGTAAATGGAACAGTCTTTTTTTTGTTTTCTTTTCATACAAACATTTGTAGTGTTTTACACTAAATACATAGCCATACTGTGTATGTAGGCCATAGGCTATTACAAATATATAGGCCTATGTATGTATGTGTACGTGTGTGTGTGTGTGTGTGTGTGTGTGTGTGTGTGTGTGTGTGTGTGTGTGTGTGTGTGTGTGTGTGTGTTAAATACAATAAATAAAAATGTACGACCCTCGTACATTCTCATCCATGTTGTGAATTGAATTCAAAGTAAATATATATACTGTATATATATATATATATATATATATATATATATATATAGGCAAAAAAGTATTTAGTCAGCCACCAATTGTGCAAGTTCTCCCACTTAAAAAGATGAGAGAGGCCTGTGATTTCCATCATAGGTACACTTCAACTATGAGAGACAAAATGAGAAAGAAAATCCAGAAAATCACATTGTAGAATTTTTAATGAATTTATTGGTAAATTATGGTGGAAAATAAGTATTTGGTCAATAACAAAAGTTCATCTCAATACTTTGTTATATACCCTTTGTTGGCAATGACAGAGGTCAAACGTTTTCTGTAAGTCTTCACAAGGTTTTCACACACTGTTGCTGGTATTTTGGCCCATTCCTCCATGCAGTTCTCCTCTAGAGCAGGGATGTTTCGGGGCTGTCTCTGGGCAACACGGACTTTCAACTCCCTCCAAAGATTTTCTATGGGGTGCAGGTCTGGAGACTGGCTAGGCCACTCCAGTACCTTGAAATGCTTCTTACGAAGCCACGGGCGGTGTGTTTGGGATCATTGTCATGCTGAAAGACCCAGCCACGTTTCATCTTCAATGCCCTTGCTGATGGAAGGAGGTTTTCACTCAAAATCTCACGATACATGGCCCCATTCATTCTTTCCTTTACACGGATCAGTCGTCCTGGTCCCTTTGCAGAAAAACAGCCCCAAAGCATGATGTTTCCACCCCCATGCTTCACAGTAGGTATGGTGTTCTTTGGATGCAACTCAGAATTCTTTCTCCACCAAACACGACGAGTTGAGTTTTTACCAAAAAGTTCTATTTTGGTTTCATCTGACCATATGACATTCTCCCAATCCTCTTCTGGATCATCCAAATGCTGTCTAGCAAACCTCAGACGGGCCTGGACATGTACTGGCTTAAGCAGGGGGACACGTCTGGCACTGCAGGATTTGAGTCCCTGGTGGCGTAGTGCGTCACTGATGGTAGCCTTTGTTACTTTGGTCCCAGCTCTCTGCAGGTCATTCACTAGGTCCTCCCATGTGGTTCTGGGATTTTTGCTCACCATTCTTGTGATCATTTTGAACCCACGGGGTGAGATCTTGTTTGGAGCCCTGGATCAAGGGAGATTATCAGTGGTCTTGTATGTCTTCCATTTTCTTATAATTGCTCCCACAGTTGATTTCTTCACACCAAGCTGCTTACCTATTGCACATTCAGTCTTCCCAGCCTGGTGCAGGTCTACAATTTTGTTTCTGGTGTCCTTTGACAGCTCTTTGGTCTTGGCCATAGTGGAGTTTGGAGTGTGACTGTTGTGGACAGGTGTCTTTTATACTGATAACAAGTTCAAACAGGTGCCATTAATACAGGTAACGAGTGGAGGACAGAGGAGCCTCTTAAAGAAGAAGTTACAGGTCTGTGAGAGCCAGAAATCTTGCTTGTTTGTAGGTGACCAAATACTTATTTTACTGAGGAATTTACCAATAAATTCATTAAAAATCCTACAATGTGATTTTCTGGAATTTTTTTTCTGATTTCGTCTCTCATAGTTGAAGTGTACCTATGATGAAAATTGCAGGCCTCTCTCATCTTTTTAAGTGGGAGAACTTGCACAATTGGTGGCTGACTAAATACTTTTTTGCCCCACTGTAAGTTCTCATGCTCCTCTGACAAAAGTCCTAAAATGCAAAACAAAACAATAGACAGCTGATGCAGTGGTGCTGCATGTCATATTTAATTGAAGTTGCTTTTAATGACGGCTCGGAGGCAGAGATGTCTTGTGTTTGTTAAATGGCTGTTGCCTCAACTCCTCTCTCCTCGGGGCTCTTCCTCAACTCCTCGGCTCCAATCTCCTGTGGGCGGGACTAGGACGCGAGGAGAGGAATCGAGGAGAGGAATCAGGGATGCACAAACTTGGAAATGGGAAAAGGCCCATGGCCTCTGATGTTCAATTCAAATTGCGTTGCTGTAATTGATACAGTATATTACAAATCAGGTCAATATAACTTTTTTTTTAAACAGATATTACACTTATGTTGTCAAATTCTGTGTGATACATATTGACTGATGACTCTACTATAGGATAGATCGATTACTACAGTTGTGTATGAGGAGACTTTATAGAGAGCCAAAGCTTAATCAGAACGTATGGTCCAGAAGTTATAAAACTTCATTCAACGTTTTGGGACCAATTGGCGGGGATTGCCATGGACAAATGTACACACACCGATACACTGGTATGAGCCGATGATGCTTAACCACGTATCCAGCTAATTTAAATAGCTGAAGTTACTGCTTTGTGTGAACAGTGAACTTAATTTAATATTGTATGTGGCATTTTCTTTTGCAGGGTGCAAATTTTCCACCAAAACAAGTTAATTCCCTACACTATTTTGCAGAGCCACCTTTGATGCGTCCAGAATTGACAAACTTAGCGCCGCCCAAGACGATTGTGTTTGGTTTGAAGAAATGGAAACCACCAAGAATTTTTTATTTTCTCCTATCCCAGAACGTATGTATGGTGTAACCAGACCTTACTCCGCAGTGCTGTGGAGATAGGTCTGGCAATGCGAGACTATGTCCGTATTGACACAGAAAGCAACATTGCAGCAGGCTGGCAACAAACAATCTCGTATAAGTAACAGTTAAACTGAAAAGATTTTAGGCAGGAACTAGGCAATGCAGTAACAGAATCTCGGTTTGTATTTAATCAACGCTATCTAGTTTTACAGTTTTATCAGAGTTTTTAAAGCCAGTATAACAGTATATTCCTGTTCACAAACTCGTATTACAGCCAAACGGTGCACTAAAATATGTTTCTGATGACATTTTTGGCGTGAAATAGCCAATACAGTAACAAAATCTTGGTTTATATTTGATCAGCACTGCCTAAGGTATGTGTTGTGTGTGTGTGTGTGTGTGTGTGTGTGTGTGTGTGTGATCCCCGTCATGAAAACAGAGCAAAGCTGCCAGAAAAGCAATCATATTGGTTGTCTCATCTGCCCATCAGACTGTTGGAGCCAACACTGTGTCCTCTCTGCTCTGACAGCACTAAAAGGGACAATTATTGTATTGCCCCCACTCCCTTCGTCATTCTTTCTCTGTCTAGAAATCCCAGCAGACCATCTCCTCCTTCGGTCAAGAAAGAACAGCCTCAGAAAATGGGAATCCCATACCTCTGTGTATTGTCTAGACTCATTATTCACCTAAAGCCGTGTTTATAAAGATGATTTATGATCACACTGTATTTGCCAGCACCATTGTAGTATAGATCATGTCCAAGCTTATGAACCTTGAGCTGATAGAAAAGCTCCAGCTCTACATCCCATGAACACTCTTATGTACAAACTTTAATGTTATGTAGTAAAAAAAAACTTTATTTGCCATGTGTGAAGATCTCATACTCGTAAAGTAAATATTCTACAGAAGGTGGCATAACTCAGCCTCTGGCCGCCATATAGGAGGCACTCAGCTCTTGGCAGCAGCAGTTTACTACAACAGAGGACATTTCTACACATAACACCTGCACAGTTCTACAGGCCTGAGGAGACATGGTCCATCTCTCTACCATAATTGACTGGAAATAGATCAAAGCAATCAATAGCACTCGAAGATAGCAAATGTACTGGCTTTTACATGCCACACAGCCAGCACTTTTTAAACCTGATTCTAGTTTTGGTCATATTCCTGTGCATTATGATTAGGGTTGGGTATCATTTGGGTTTTTTCCAATACTGGTGCTACAACTATACTTTTAAAATGGTGCCGGTGCCTAAACGGTGCCTGAACCGATACTTAATAATAGGGAATAGGGTATTTTACAATAACTTTGAATGTACTACGAGGCTTACTAGTTTCAAGTGAACGCACCGTCTGTGTTGTTTTTCCGACAAAGGCAGCTGCACACTGCTTAACTGCTTAAAAGCTGTCTGTGAAATACAGACACCCTTTATACCGTTTAGCTGTCAGCATTTTAACCGTGTTTAATCCAGCTGCTAGCTAACAGTAGGCTAACGTTACCTGCTGTCAAGTGAAGTGTTAACTAGCGTCACATGCAGCAATGCTTCTGTTGCCTCTAAGGTCTGTTTCAGAGCATCAGAGAGCAGCGCAGAAGGCATTTAATTGGCACCGAAATGAGGCTCCGAAATAAGCGTTGCTATTCGGTCCGGTAGATACCGGTTGTTGGGCACCGGTGCCGTATTAGCACCGGGTCTCAGTACCCAACCCTTATTATGATAATGTTTTACTAGCATCAGTAATATGTAAAGATCTATCCCTAGACACAGCTTTACTTCTGAGCCTGTTGGGGCAGCAACATAAGCCTTGTTTCTACCAAGCAGTCTGGTTCAGTTAAGTTCAACTAAAGTGAACTTCGACCACAAATACGTTAACCTCCATGGTGCACATCCAACAACATTCTGGCCCTGAGTGGAGATATAAATTAAGGCACACCATTTAAAAAAAAAATAGATTCATTTGCGACACTTTTGCCTATTGGATAGCGTACAGTATAAGGGCCGACAGACAATGGGAAGAGAAAGAGAGGTATACATGTCCCCAGCTGGAATTGAACCAGGGACTATGCATTTATGTAACCATTAACCATTCAGCTATCAGGCAACCTATGGCACAACAATTTTGCTGTAGTGAAGAATGGTGTTCCCAGATGCAAGTCTATTATGGGCCATTTATTCTGTGCACTACCTCGTGCAAACTGTTCACTCTTTCCCACTTGGTTTGAAAACTTGGCATCAGTACTCACCACAAACCATTCAAACATCCTAAAGACAGGAACCCACCCCCGCCCCCTATCTCTCTCCTTTATGTCACATGATAATAGGCAGGGGTTAAAGTGGGATCTGGCAGGTGGGGGAACCTACCCTTAGAGAAAAGAAAATTCACTTTTAAAGCTGATTCGCCTGTTAGTCTCATTATTTCCTCCTTTCAAAACAGTGGTGAAGAACACCAGGAGCTATTGTTGAGTTTTAATTAAAACTAAATTATGACTGGCGTGTGAACTGCATGCCAAATTAATCGGAGCACACAAGGCCTAATTGCCTCCTAAGTTACTATATGACTTGCTGCTGACAAGCATTTAAAAGGCGAATTTTTAAACGGAGTCTCACACAGGCACTCCACATAAAACACACCGGGGCTACATTCACTTTCAGCAAAGCTCACAGAGAACAATGAGGGCAAAACAGCATCAACGATCGAAACGAATATTCTCTGTCTAGCTCAGTAGGCTACCGGCAACGTGATCTGTTCAACTGACTTTACCAGTTTAGATAGTATGCGTCTGTCCTGCTATTTTTACAGACGTTTGAACTAACCGCAGACAGTTGCCTTGTTCATGGACTCATGGTGGTGCGCTGCTGAGAGTGAATAGGGGAAACACTAGAATGGAGATTTGGCGTTATTTTAAACAAACAGTTAACACTGATGTATGAAACTGCCAATTGCTGCTGGAACGCTGTTCCGGATCATTCCAGCCCACTTCAACCCCTGATAATAGGTGGTCATATACAACCCGGTCTCACGTTATTGTGATTTATTGATTTGTGTACAAGTCACGATTTTCTCGTTTATTTCGTGTACAGGTCACGATTTTCAAACGTTACATTTCACGAACTGCCATGACACTGGGCTGTGTGGGGGAAATTAAACGCCACAACGGGGAAAATAAACGCCACACGCAGCCAAATTCAACACCACATGCCAGCAACAACAACGGGACGGATCGCCACACCGGGACGCGATCCCCGAGTGCAGGGACACGATCCGCTGTCTCTGTGGCACGCAACAACGGGGACATGAAACGCCACAACAACGGGACAGTTGAGCTTAGGAAAAGAAGATACTGGGAAAGGAACCGTCACATGCAGGACACACAGACAACAACGGGACAGTTGAGCTTAGGAAAAGAAGATACTGGGAAAGGAACCGTCACACGCAGGACACACAGACAACAACGGGACGGATGTGGTTAGGAAGAGAATAACGCAGAAAGGAACCGCAACCCCGCTCTGTGAAAGTCCTGTGTTGTTTGACCCATCCACCACCCCGACCAGCCTCCCTATGCAGATTTTCTGCTTTTCATACTACTCCCTACCATTGTCGTGCTGTGCTCACGAAATATGCTTCCCATTTAAATACATTAAATTGAAATTCGTAATCACCACACGAAAAAAACGACATAATCGTGTCCTGTTTACGAATCAATAATGTAACCATTTCACGAACTGCCATGAGACTGGGCTGTCATATATGGTTGTCATCGCATTACAGCAGTTACATATGTATGTCACATCATGACATTACATGTGATTAACGTTACTACTAAACAACACAGACCAGGAAAAAATAAGTATGTGGTCCTTGAGTTAAGATTTCTTTGGTCTACTGTTTCCAAGGTAAAAAAACAAACTGTCACATTGAAAATGGAAAGAAGACAGACAGTGATGATGAAAAGAAAAGGTTGAAAGAAATGTAATTGTCCTTTAATGTCTATTATGTTCCTTATGTATGACAAACTGGGCGCGGCAGCATGCTTACTTATGAGAACTCTTTATTACTTTAACAGCCTTGTCAACACATGTAGGTTACTCGCTCATCGCGCCAAACACACTGCTCACCTCCTGTGTTTCCGCCATGCTAAGACTTGTGGATAACGTTGTACAATAAACCTTTATCAACACATCTCCCTTCTTTTAAAAGTAAAGCATTTTATTTCTAAACAAATTCATTAAAAAAATAAGATCTGTTACTGCATTACCACAGAACAACAAGTAACCCACATTTGTTTCATTTCTTCTTTAGCTTAACCATTAGCATCAAACTTTGTTTTCTCAATATGAAATATTCAAAACCAAACATTAATTTTACTGCCATAACCACCGTAACATACTTTATTTTTTATTTTGTTTTAATATAACTCCTTCAGCAGGTTTCTATAAGTCTCTCAGGTGGTTTAACCATCCTGCTGGGTCTGTGTTTCACAGCTGCTGAACTGGGTACGGTTTGACCAGAGTCAGTGGTATTCAGGGAACTTTGACAGTTTAAATCGGAGGCCATGGTTCTCAGCAGGAAACTTCATAGCATTATTTTTCACAGCACAAGGAATTATTTTCACATTGTTTGTATTTTGTAGTGATACATAAGCATGCAGACTCACACACAAATACTGTACATGAATACAAGGAGATGCTGTGGTAGCTGTGGAATAATTATAGAGGGATCAGTGTAATGTTCTGCCTTCCTGCTGTCAGCCATTCCTGGCCTAATAAAGACACTGAGAAAATTAACATAATGAACTAAGCTCCAGGCTTCTCTCTCTCTCTCTCTCTCTCTCTCACACACACACACACACACACACACACACACACACACACACACACACACACACACACAAATAAATAGAAGAAACAATGACCTCCGACACAGACATTGAACACAACACACACCCTCAGCACATTACAGTGTGTCATGCTTAGCCAACAGTTTTCAGAATTATCTTCTGTAATGTACTCATGGGATCAAGCTAAACATTAACACACGCACACACACACACCATCATCCACAGCTAACAGCCTGAGTGTGTGGGCGTGTTGTGTGCGTGCTATTATCCCAAGGGCACCATAGTGACTACTTGTACAAGTTTGTATGTCTAAACTGTCAATACAAAACTGTGCGTTTTATGCAAAGTAAGCATGCACACTCTCTCTCTCACACACACACACACACACACACACACACACACACACACACACACACACACACACACACACAAACAAAGGTGCAGAGCCAGAGTTGTGTCTATAATTTCAGTCTTTCTGACTCCAGCCTACACAAGGGTAAAACATTCATTATATGTCTTGGCTTCTCTCAGACACACGCACACACATAGAGAGTAATGAATATGATCTCAGGGAGATGGGAGCTGTTCCCTCATGCTGTGTGTGGGGAGTCAGGCTGAGGTTCAATCTCATTACTGTGTCGACACTGTGCACTACACCACCGTCTCTGTCTGCACTGCCAAACACACCACAGGAGTGAGTCTGAGTTTAGCGCTCTCTCGCTCCAACTCCTTTGTCTCACATTTTCTAACTCTCTGGCTTCCTTACACTCTCATGCTACAGTAATCACTCTGCCTATTATTAGACCATGGAGGTTATCTGTACTCATTTAAAATTGTTAGACATTTCTCTTAACAGCTACTAAGCCTGCATAATTTTTTATGTTAACGTAAAATCAAATGACAATAATGTGTTGTACATAGAGCTGAGTATTAAAGGAAATTGTCGTTTCATATCGTGGGTATGTATTTTATGCTCAAACAGCTTTCCTCATAGCTCATTGTTTTGGTTTTTCACCCCCAAACTCTGTTATCATCAACCTTTGTTTCTAGCAGCAGGTAACTTTTTTTTTTTGTTTGTTTTTTTAAGAGAATAAACCCACTCAACACTACCTGCTCAGCAGCAGACAGTTCACAGACACAGTAAGAGACTAACTGGTAAACACAGTGGAGCATTTAGCAGCTAAAGTTAAAGACATTTTTTCTCTGATGTTGGTGGAGACCAAAACTGGAGCTGAAAGTCTAGTGATATTCTATATGTTTCTCGAATTGATCCTACTAGGTCAGGTGGTAAATATTTTAAAGGGGACCACTGGTCTAGTGTACAGATTTGACTTAAAAAGGAACTCCACTGATAAAGGTCAGTTCACTCATCATGAGGAAAACTCCTCAGCCTGTGAAAACAGTTTAATGTCCTGCAGAGATGGGAAGTAACAAAGTACAAATACTTTGTTACTGTACTCAAGTAGATTTTTCAGATATTTTTATTTTACTATTCATTTTAGTGCCTACTTTTTACTTTTACTCCTTACATTTTAAACACGAATATCGGTACTTTCTACTCCTTACATTTTACAAAATTGACTTGTTACTTTAGTTTCAAACAATTTCAGTAGAGTTATCGTTATTATTTTTTGCCTCATTGATACCGAATTCAATCTAATTGGATGGGAATATACTGTACATTGCACTTGACGCACCACTACAAGATGACTCGACAGATTCGGCGGCATTCATTCACGGCAAATCATTGCGGCTGGATGGCGGTAACGTTAGCACATAGTAGTATGGACGGCGACATGATTGAAAATGAAGAGAAAACGGAGATCCCAGAGATTCAGCAAACAAGCAGCAAGACATTCCCAATCATCCTTGGCCTTATCTGAGAGAGACGTTTGAGATAGTAGGCATCAAGAATGACTCCTGGCCAATGTTCTGCGTAACTCTAAAAGTATGGGGAACTTCTTAATGTCTGTTTAGTAATTCATATTGTATCCTTTATTTTGTTTCCAGAAGCCATATTTGAGCACACACACATGTATACATGTAGATTCCTTCAATGGTAGGGGGAAGATTAAAAAAGAGGAACTGGATCTGTGAATTCTCACAGAATCACAATTGAATTCATATCTTGCTACTCAGTCAGAATCTTATTAACCTGGATTCCCAGTCTCTGTCAATATAATCATATATGTAATGTTTTAGGCCTATTGGCAGATATCCATTTAAAATGTAGGCAGTGGCATATAAAGAGCTTTTTACCACGTCCACTGAAGTTTCTCAGCTTGCACTCTAGTAACATTTGTGTGATCCAGGTAGCTTTGCATAAAAAATGGTTGTCATTCGCAAGGATACTTTTACTTTTATACTTTCAAGTACATTTCTAAGCCTGTACTTTGTTACTTTTACTTGAGTAAAGAAGTTAAATCAGTACTTCTACTTTTACCAGAGTATTTTTTAACACAAGTATCTGTACTTCTACTTGAGTACGGGAAGTGAGTACTTTTGCCATCTCTGATGTCCTGTGTGGTTTAGCAGTTGTCTGAACAAATCAGACTTGGTCTCAGAGACTACACATTTATAACAGAAATATTGCATACAGCCTATGGATGTTGAGTTTGAAATACACTGGAATTTATTAAGCAAGATGACATTGGTTGCATTATGGGAAACGTAGGATTGAGCCTTGTTAGACCAATATTAGGGGCTAAAGGTCAGAATACCTGGGCCTCTGTTGCCTCAATGTTGACCATACTGATTTCTTTTGTCTCTTGTGAGTCCCCCACACGTTATAGAAGTTGTTGGTTTTCTTTTGGCGGATTCTTAGAACAGGAGTTTCTCCTCTATTTCATGTCTAATGAACACACTGAAAATATCCTGGCAACAATTAGTGTCTAAATTGCAATTAAGATTAGATTAAGCATGAACATGACCAACATTTCCATGGCATAATCATCAAATTCCTGCTGGTGTGTGAGAAATCACTTACTCAGCCTATTCAGGAAAAATGCACGTTTTTAGAGAAACCTTGAGTAGAACAACAAGCAATGAGGCACAAAATGTTCTCCAAATAGAAGAGAAGATTACCCTGACACACATGTTCTGAATACATACAGTACAGAGGAAAAAATGACACAGTGACTCATGCTTCTTTTATATGTACAGTTGACATTTATGGAGCTAATACAAAACCACTGTGGTACAGATCATTTATAAAAACTAAACCATAACAACGACAACATAAATAGTTCCGAATCCTTGATCGGTAAAAATATCTTGGTCCCCTTCCAGCGTCAGAGATGAGGCCGAGGCAGAGAGTGACTGTGGGCGGCGGTGGAAGATAAATGAATGTTTTATTGCTTTCACAACTGCATCTATCCCCGCCTGTGCTAGACTGGAGCTCTTTCACAGGCGGGAGATTTAGCCCAACCAAGTTTTGTACAAATAAATTAACACGCAGTGTATCCAAAAACTCCCCCTACTGTTGAACACATGGGCCGTCTTAAAGGCGCCGGGGATAATTAAGCCTACGGGAAAATTTACTGGCCTGGGTTTCAGTGATGTCTAAATGCTGCTTTGGAAGCGTTTCCACCCAGACTGAATGAATAGGAATTTCTCAGGAAATTAAGCAGTTGTAAATGCTGATGTGACCGGGCCTTTAGTGGACATTCACAGGTGCATATTTTCCTTCACAAGAAACAATAAAGAAGAGATTTTACTACCAACGCCATCCATTACATCCCACAATCTCTTCGTTTTACAAGGGTGCTGTACATTCTCTTACTAAGCTTGTGTTTTACGTACATATTTTCTATGTACTGTTACATTTGTTAATTGTCAAGGAGCAGCCTCAGTCATGCTGGGAACACGCTACATCATTGAAATAATGATCAGGCTTAGTACACTTAGATGAGAATACAAGTGCCCCACAGTTACAGGCCTTTTACTCCTTTCTCCATCTAGTTTACATTTCCCTCGAACACTGCAAGGATGCACACTTCATCCCATTCCCTCTTTTTTTTTTTTTTTTTTAAATGCACACCATTGCAAGGGTAGGCAGATCAATACTGAGAGATTCAACTGTACGTTCTGTTGTCATCTTCAGACAAGAGTGCAACATCAGATCACATTACAGGTGTGTACTGCCGCTAAACCTATGGCTTATTGGCTAGTAGATGTTATGTATGTGTGGTGCTGGCCATGTCATTCTCAGGTTAGTTATTTTTCATGTGTGTAAAAAGCCTTTCCAAAACAAGCATGTACCTATTTGTCTTTGGAGAGGAAATAACAAAAACCTCTGGTTCAGGTCTCAAATTCGACAGCACCATGCGGGTTCATCTGAGTAGAGTCTGAAAGGTAAGGTTGCAGGTTTTTAAATCTGCTAATGATACGTAGATTGCAAGTAGGGTAGCATTAAGCACATTTGCTATGAAGCAAAGTAGAGCAGAGTTGAGGCTTTTCTCGCACTTTGAACGGACACTTTCCACCAGAGATGTTCACAAGTCATTTTTTGGAAGTCCAAGTCAAGTCTCAAGTCTTTGAGGGGAAGTTCAAGTCAAGTCTCAAGTCTTTTGCCATGAGTCCAAGTCAAGTCTCAAGTCTGATCTGTCCCTAACACTGTATTGTTAAATCTTATGAATTCAAAGCATGTCCTGTAGCTACCATCCATACAGTACAGTATCAAAATCAGTTGTAGGATAACTTTATGGGGTCTACTGCAATGCAATCTGAAGAAACACAAATTAAGGACTCTGTTTCAATTTCATAACTGTATTTTTCAACATTTTGGTATCTGCACCAAAGAATACATGTTTGTCTGTGTTACTAACTGGCTGTAAAGCCCAACCTCATCATGCATTACATTTTTCAGTGTTCTTCAACTTAGGACATCGTATAGTCTAATCTTCTGCTACTGGTGAAATATTAACCTAAGTCTGTCACATCATCTGGATACAACTATAATGATACAATTTGCCTGTCCCCAGCATTAGCACAACACTTTGCGATGGTTAGCTTGTTACCTGTGGCGATATATGCTAAATGTAACGTCTCTTTCACATTAGCGTGAGTGACTGACCTATCTGGGTGCTTTTTGAGATGTCTGATGAAGTTCGATGTTGTTGATCCAGCATCATGTATCTTGGTGCCACACACCTTGCATGTAGCAAAAGGCACAACTGCAGGAGGACTTGGTGTCGCCATCGTCGCTGCATTTTTTTATGTGTGCGCACTGCATAGCGCATGCGTACATTGCACATTACGGCAAAGGCCAAGGGACACGCAGCTCGTCATGCGTTTCCCCAACGTATATGCGCCAATAAAAGAAAATAGAAATACATAAATCAATTTAGATTTAAAAAGCAATAATTGCATGAAAATAGGTTGTTGACGAGTCTCGAAGCTCGAGTCCGAGTCAAGTCTGAAGTCTTTTGGGTCGAGTCGCAAGTCAAGTCTGAAGTCTTTTGGGTCGAGTCCGAGTCAAGTCTGAAGTCAGTTGTTTGTGTGACTTAAGTGCGACTCGAGTCCGAGTCTCAGACTCGAGTCCCCATCTCTGCTTTCCACCTTGCAGCCATAATGAGGCTAAAGGTGTAGTGTGCTCCCAGCATTGGTTGTAAAATACTTGAAATACATGGGACATAGACTTTGATATTTGGAAGACATTTCTGACTGATATTCCCTTGTGATATATCAACACTTGCAACTCAGAGGGATGTGAAAGACATTTTGTTCACGGCAGACGCTATGAGGAAATAATACTGGTGATGTATATGTGGGGTTGGGGCTTGTTTGAATACAGTAGCACAGTTCAGATGGGACAGGTGTAATGCTTGTGATGATATGAGGTAAGAATGAGTACATTGAAAGGACGATACGGGTCTGCTCTGCTCTGCCAGAGTGGTTTGGTGGAAGTTGAAGAGAGATCCTTTCGTTCATCCTGTTAATGTCTGTCAAACGCCTGCTGCTGTGTGCCTGTATGTCCAAACATGTGTGTGTGTCTTAGTGTGTATGAGAATGTTTGTGTGTGTGTTCCGTGTAAGAATTACCATAGGTGTGTGATTTCGCTTGGTTAAAACTTTGTCACATTACCTCTTTCATGTTTAAAGTCCAGATAAACAATTTGGTGGCATCTTTGTTCGACAAGGCTTGCTTTGCTTTTTTTGTTCATTTGTTTTTGATGATCATTTGATTATTGCAAGCAGCAATGAACTGCCTAACATTTGCATCCAACAAGAACGCGTGGATGCACAGAGCTAAAAGTGATATTGACCTTTTGGTCTGACTCTTGGTAAAATATCTCCCATAATGTTGGGAGTGGTCCTTTAAGACCTAGCTGGGCCTGATGGCTGCTTCCTGTAGCAAAATGTGACCATTTCTTGAGATACAAAGTCTTCCCCCCAAGAGCAACAGTATTCAACTTCTATATGTTTGTGTAAAAGTATATCCTGTATCACTGTGTGTGTGTGTGTGTGTGTGTGTGTGTGTGTGTGTGTGTGTCATGGGATCTGGAGCTGCAGCTCCTCCTCCTCCTCGTCCATGTCGCTGGTCGGACCGTCTGGGTTTTCAGGACTGAATCGAGCTGATCGCATTTTTCCAAACAGACCAGGACTCTGCTGCTGCCGCCGCAGTCTGAGAGAGAGAGAGAGAGAGAGAGAGAGAGAGAGAGAGAGAGAGAGAGAGAGAGAGAGAGAGAGAGAGAGAGAGAGAGTGATAAAGAAGAATGGTGTTAAAATAGCATTACGATGCTGAAGAATATGACAGTACTGCATATCATTTTTTCATTAGACACACTGCTGTGTGTGTGTGTGTGTAAATGTAATATATGTATACATGTGTGCTGGGGATATTACACACACAAAAACAGCAAGAAAAAGGAAAGCCAAATAAGACAGTTATGGAGGTACATGTACACACTGCACCATACAACAGCAAATATTTAACAGATAAGTGTCTTTAGTTTCCAGAGTTCATTGCAGTTGCATAAATATAGCTACAGGAATAAAAATGCACATATATGATTATGGGGTGTTTAATTTGCACCGGTCCTTTCCTCAGAGCTCTGACTGGACTTGTGTTGATTATCAGGAAACTCTGAGTAACTGGACGTACAGCATGTTCTTTGTGGATGGTGTTTGTGAAGTTTGGGAGATTTTTCTTATTGATGGGTTAACACTGATTACGTTATGGAGAGTGTTTGTGCTTTTTCTCATTTGTCATCATCAAAATAACAAACTGGGGAGTGCGCCCGAGTGGCCACAGTAGCTGGACAGTACTTGCTACAGTACCACTACTTACTTGTAAAATGTATAGCATGTATACTCATGCTACATCTACAGTGTTACGTTTTGGTTTTTAAGCCAAGTTTTGAGCCAAAAGCGATCTCTGTGCAAAGTGTTTTTTAGCTCCAGTAGAAAAACTAATCTCCTTTTTAAACTAACACGCCCAAACCAAAATAGCTCATCAACATTCTCGTATGCTGGGCATAAACAGGAGGCAACATGTATAATCCGCCCGCTGCTGGTAGTTGCCATGGTAACGTTAGTAGTTTAGTCTCAGAGACCAAGACGCCATGACTGATAAGACCCAATCAGGCAGAGGAACGTTGGCATCAGTGTCGGTGTTGCCAAAGGTCTCCGTTTGCGGGCGCTGAGACTGCAACACAACCCCGCAGATTCCAAACCAAAAACCAGGTCTTAAAGGACAATTCCAGCGCAAAATGAACCTAGGAGTTAATAACATATGTGTACTGAGTCGACCGTTCTCTGGGATATGTTTTCATGCTAGCAAGCTAGCCCAAACCGGTGATTAGCTGCTAAAGCTAGCCTTCGGGGCAGAGGGTAAATCGCTATTTCTACACCACTAACAAGGCTCAAAATAGCACCACACTTCAACGGTAGCATAATGAGGGTCCCTACATGTAAACCGAAGCATTGAGAACTTTGTAAGTGTACAGACAGTTTATTAAAACGAGATATTATAAGGACAGTAGCATTCATGTACAGATGCGGGCGCCATCTTGGAAAACATCAGGACCAGTCGAAGCACGAACGCTGTATTTGAGCTATGTTACTGGTTAAGCTAGAGACACATTCGATTAGCATGAAAACAGATCTCAGAGAATGGTCGACTCAGTACACCCATGTTATTAACCCCTAGGTTCATTTTGCGCCGGAATTGTCCTTTAAGTGTTTTCAAATGTCTCTGGTTTAGGGGCTCTGAAATGCCAGAGCAGTGTGAATGCGAGGTGTAAACGTAGTAAAAGAAACCAAAATGTAGCAATGTAAATGTATCCTCAATGTGTGATGGGTGTCAAGCGGCTCTGTGAGGCTGTACATAGGCACAGTGGTGCATTGAGCGGACGTCAGCATAAACTAAAGTCTTGGACCAGATGATGCCACCAGATTAAAAGTCATTAGAATTCTGCCTCTGGGGGCCATGCATAGATTGTAAATGTCATGGGAACCTTCAACTATTTGCTGACATTTTCAACAACCAACCTGCACTGCCATCCCTAGAGGCTCACTGCTAGCATGACTTAAACACAGCTATACAAAATATACCTAAAAGTACCTAAAAATCAATTTAGCCAACAGAGTTATGACAGGCTTTCCAAACTGATAGCTTCTGTGCTAAATACTGTATCTCATTATAAGGTAAATTGATTGAACAGTCAAAGGACTGGTACAAATCGAGGGGTAGATGGGTACAAAGATCAGTACTGAATCCTGTTCAGCATTAGAAGTAAGCATTAAAATACATGGAGAATACATCATAACAACTGACTAAATTGAATGTCAAGGGTTTTCCTGCATTGTGGCACCCCCTAAAGAGGTTTTAGCCAGCGCCAAAGAAAAATCACCAGCGCCAAAATGTCTTTACTTCCAGCTGTCAACTCCCCTCTCATCCACAGCTGCTATATTTTACAAATGTGGCTGACACCGATAAGCCAGCTAAGCTAAATTGTTTTAAATGGACCTGAACACTCTGCTGAGAAGCTATAAAGCTAGCATGCCCTGCCTAGGGATCAGTATTAAATTAAGACAGTTTCATAATTGGTTAAAATCCCCTCGTAGTCGTGTTATATAGTAGTTCACTTCTGTGTTTTTGGCAAGGAAGATAGAACAACCTTGGTTTTTGCTACAGTTGGTTTCCATACCTTATGCAACCATCTTTTCAAGTGTACTCGGATCCAGGCCCAGGTCCCTGATGTGAAAGCACCCTTACTGCATTATATTCCATTATATTTTTATATTCTGAATTGTCACCTGCTTCCTGATTTTATGTGTTATCCTTCACATGAACATGTTTCCACCATAGATTGGTGCATAATAATGTATCAGAATGTAGGAAATGAAGTGTTTGATGCTCAACATTTCCTGGGGGAGGCCCCCCCAAATCCTCCACTTAATATGCAAAAGACCCATTCTGAGCCAGGAAAAACCCTGACATCAAGTAACGGATATATTTTATATCTTTGGGTTTATTCATGCTGAGACAAATGAAAATACAAGGGAATATGTGATCTACATGCCAGAGTTGATTTCAAAGAGCCACAAAATAAAAAAATAAATGTCATTTCACCCTGAGCTGTATGCATTTCCAATTGATTAAAAAGGCAATGACTACTGATTTCTTATTTCAAATATGCAAGCTAGGCCTATTATAAAACAGACCTTGAAGAAAGATTTTTATGTCTTGCTGTCCTCGTTTTCCCTGAACACACGAGTTGTCAGGACGGTTGGATGGTTGAAGGCATCAAATTTTCAGCTCTCTGAAAGGCAATTTAAATCCTCTTCTGCATTTCAGTTGGTGTCTTCACTGATCCAAGACTGTCTGAACGCACTGTAAAGATGCAATTTACACATTCCAACTCAATTTGAACCTTGTCTTGACAACATCCATGTTTGCGTCCCTTGGCTCTGACATAACCTGGTGTTTAAAAAGGTGTGAAGCTGCCGCACACGCACATGCCCGGTTATATCGGTAATCGCCGTTCGTGGGCTGATAGTGGCCGGTTGGAAAATTTCCACATATGGCCCAAACCCCTAATTCTAGCTCACATGACCTAAACCTGACCGCAGATGGGAGTCAAAAGCCACAGTGATAGCTGCCTTTCTGCAACAAAGAACTGGTCTGATTTTACAGTTTAGAACTTTGCACAAATGAGAAAACAAGCTCTTAGCAATAAACACGGTGAAAACAGGATAAAGAGGAGATACTAAAAAAGAGGGTGCGATTTTTCCAGGGGGGGATGGGTGGAATTTCCCCCTTTCTGGTCTACATATTCCTACCTCTGCTGAATTATTTTTATCCCTGGTGGGGATCAATGCTATCCCAATAGACCATATATTATATACCTCTAATAGAAGTATTTTTAACTAAGTAACCAATGTAACGTGAACAGTCTATAGCAGTGGTTCCCAACCTTTTTTCCTTGGCGCCCCCCCCCTACTTATGTCTAAGAAAAGCTGGGCCCCCCCTCTGAAACCGAAGTTGAGGTAACTCCCGAGATAGAGCCTTACTTTCTTTTTTGATACAGAGGAGTTATCAGCACTTTTACGTTTCTCCGCCATGTTTCATTCATAAAATAGTGATGCTGTGGCGGCAGGAAAAACGAGGATGATAGCAGCAGCTAGCAGCTGACCTGATGACAGCAAGGGCCACAGGTTAAGAGGTCCCGGAGGTTTGGCCTACTAAGTAGCCTGCCTACAATTTTAAGCGAAAACAAAAATATATAGATATAATATATATATATACAAATCCCAGAAAAAGTGTTTTTTTCAAAATATGGGCACTTTAAAACAACCACAAGTAGTGTTCATAAACTGCATAACGGCCCAAAAAAGGTGTAAGTGCCACAAATAACAAAATCTTTCTTTTCCGACAGTATGTGACAAATTCTAAAAAGTTACAGACTATTCGTTTCTTTATAATAGGCATACATAAATCACAATCATACTAGGCTAAATATAGGCTACCATCTGGGCCTGCACGGTGGCAGGAAAAAGACGTAGAGATTTAAGATACCGTGTCTCTACCTT
Source organism: Zingel zingel (assembly GCA_023566125.1). NCBI lineage: Eukaryota > Metazoa > Chordata > Actinopteri > Perciformes > Percidae > Zingel > Zingel zingel. The sequence goes on from CM042315.1 coordinate 42,378,895, forward strand.
ACGATGATTTCGGTACACCAAATGTAGATTTGCGCTCTGGAGTTCGGCTGATCAACTCTGCCATGAGACTCTGAATATCCAGATTCATCCAAAATGTCTTTTTGGACGTGAAGCAACGCCATGTGTGAAAGTCTACTCTGAGCCAGGTTTTCAGGCGGCGAAGAGCTGAGAAAGACCTTTCGGAGTCTGCAGTAGACGCTGGTAAACAGAGGCACAAGTGGATCAGCTTTTCCACCTCGGTGAAGAGCCCTCTTGTTTGTGGATGTACAGCTCATACAAAGCGAGCAAGTTCTTAGACTGAGTGGAATGCTTGTTGTTTGGTGAGGCCACCCAGCATCCTCAGTCGCAGGCCTAGGACATGCAATGTCCATCTGCGGAAACTTAAGGTTACTCAAGTCAGCATCTGAAACAAGGCCATTTGCAGAATCCAGCAGCACTTGCTCTCTCTTTGCAACTGTTGACAAGCCAGCTTGATCGAATCTGCGCTCCATTTCCGAATTCATTAAATCCACGTCGCCACTTTGATCCGCCACTGTCTGCTAAATCCTGATTGGCCAATACACAGTGAAGATAAATTAAATAATTTTAAAATGACTAAAATGATCCCTCTCTTCATCCCACAGCCCAAGCATGACACACAAAATGTCGTGGAACAGAAACAACAACCAGAGATATTTATAAGCTATCATTTTATTGCCATCGCAGTTTTAAAGCTTCGCCCCCACTTCCCGCACCTATGGCAGGTTGTCAGCTGTGTGTCTGCCTGGTTTACTCTCGGACGGCCGATTTAACTCGCCGGTCCCTGGTTTCATGCGTCACGTAGCTCTCCACAAGCAGAAATAAAGAGGAGCTTCAAATGCAACTTGCTGGTTTAAAGTAACAAGTTAATTAGCAGTTAAGAAATAGATTGTATAGCCTATTTTTATCATGCAAAAGACGTTTTCTTAAAACGTGTCCGTCGTTGAATCACAAAAAATCAATTATCGTTCATTTATTGTTATGGAGGTAAAATGTGCAATTAATCGTGCTTTTTATTTTAGGTCATATCGTGCAGCCCTAAGATCAGCCACAAAAAGCTTTTCTACTGAGCCAACAAAGAGTCATTTAGACAGGAATGTTCATCAATCAATCTACAGAGAAAGATGGGAGGAAAGAGAGAGAGAGAGAGAGAGAGAGAGAGAGAGAGAGAGAGTCAGGAGGGAGTTGGAGGAGACAGAGACGCCTGCCATACATTTGTTTCAAGCTGTGTTGTGGTCACTCTTTCAATGAGCAATGAGGAGAATCGATGGCTTTCGCAAAAACAAAAAATGTGGCCAGATTATGTTCCACAGACAGAAACATGAGCAACCGCAGATAGAAAGGCTGTGCTTGTGTGTGTGCGCGCGCGCGCGCGTGTGCAGTTTTAGTGCTGAGCAGCTTTGGCAACTCCCAGCAGACAGCTGCGTTGCCCTTTGGGCTCAGCCACACCAGGATTGAAATGGTGGAATTAAGCATTTTATTGTATTATATTTTATTTATAATTTATTGTGCCAATACTTATCAGTTCATATTTCAAACATCTTGACACAGTTTTAAACCCTTCTGATTTTGTTATGCTTCACCAAAAACAGGAAACACAGTGCATATATAAACAATAAAGTAGCAGAACAGATTTGGTTACACTTTACGTGAAGGTATCGAGAGTGACATGACACTGTCATGAACGTGTCATAAACATTATAAACAAGTCATAAACGTTTATGTTATGTATGTAGGGTTAGGGTTCATGTGTCATGACAGTGTCATGTCACTCATATGTAGATACCTTCAAGTAAACTGTTATCATAGATTTTACTATCATGGTGTGCACTATTACATTATACATACTGACTACAACACACACGTGTGCACACACACACACACACATACAAACGCGTGCACGCGCACACACACACACACACACACACACACACACACACACACACACACACACACACACACACACACACACACACACACACACAGGAAAAAACACTGGATGACAAAACTAAATGACACATACATATGGTACAGACTGTTGCACACACCGTATGCTAACATGTGTCAGTGGCACATGGCATAAAGCAAGCCTGCAGGACCAAGTGCTAGAGCTGTGCAATTAATTGAGCAATTGATCACGATTTCGGTGTGTAATGATCTCAAAAACAATGCAATCAAGTGAATTTTCTTTTTGCAGGTTACATTGTGAAATTAAACTCTTTTGTCTTGTGTTCTGAAAGGGGAATCCAAAAAGTAAACAGGAAAAGTATTAAGGGAAATGTCACAGTTCAAAGTATTTTCACTGTTGATTTGTTTAAAGGGATACTTCACCGATTTAGCATTAAGCTTTGTATCAGTAGAAACTCAGTAGTATTTTTGACTGATCGTGCTTCTCTCCCTCATGTCCCCCTGAGAGGGGAGATCTCTGTATTGTGGGTCTGCAAAAAAATCTTCCGATGACGTAAAACGACGATTTTTGTGACATCGGAAGATTTTTGCCCAGAGGCAAAGGACTACAGCCAGTACTAGGAGCTACTTCCGCATAGCCCATAGGGGGTTGGACTCCGGCATTCTCCGAAATTTCACGAACCAAAACGACTGTCAGCCATCTTGAATCCTCGCGTAGCTTAGTGGCTTCTCAGCATCAAAACTTTAGATAGATTTATTCATCCCTAAGGAAATTTTAGAACAACAATTATGTGCATTCAAACTACTACCGGGATACATTGGTATAGATCGGAGAATATGCAGGACACTTTATTACAGATGGAATACTCGACACAGCTTCGCCCGCCTGCTATGGAGACCAGCGGTGCTGCTTGACGCCTCTGGCCGGTGAAGGGACATCATCAGCGGGGGACGTTACAAATTTGTATACTCGGTGATACAGTCTACCAAGCGCTAATGCTAGTAGCTAGCTATGTGTTAGCTGAACTTTATGGAGCATATCATGTGTGTTCATTGGAGGGACACTCGCAGCTAACGAAACCCCAACTGTTCACAAAAGTCATTAAATTGAAATCGAACACCATCGTTAGCTTTATAAGAATAAGTTATTCTTATAAGTTATGTAAGTGGCGTGACGAAATTCAAACTGTAAATATACGAAACTTATGCCGAAAATGAAGCTAGCTAACTAGCTGCTATCTGTACACATAGGATTGGAAAGAGAGTTGCAGCTAACGAAACCCCTAATGTTCACAAAAAGTCATTAAATTAAAATCAAACACCATTGTTAGCTTTATAAGACATTGGGGTATATGTTATGTAAGTGGCGTGACTGAATTCAAACTATAAATATAGGATTTACGAGTTATGCCGAAAGTGTAGCCTAGCTTACAGCTCCGGAGCTCCGCAGAGCCCCGACCCCCGGTCACCGAGAAACGGTGACCTTCACTGGGTATGGAGGTTGCCGCTTTCTCGTCAGACTGTGTGGAGCTCCTAAAGTCCGACACGTCTTACCAAATTTGCAATTAGCCATCAATTTTCGTAAAACGGCCCATATTTGAGCTTTATATAGTTGATTTCTCGCATAAAAAAAGTCTCAGAAGTGAATTTAATAACGAAATAGCCCGACAAACAATGTATAACTTTGCAGTGTCTGAAATATGAGACCTGCGGTCTCGTCTCCAATGTGTTTTACAGCCTACCAAGCGCTAATGCTAGTATGTGTTAGCTGAACTTTACGGAGCATAAATTGTGTTTCGTATTCGTTTTTATATATTTGAATTGTGTAACCACTAGAGCCACGGTGAAACGTTGTTTCGTGTAGCTTTATGGTTGAAATGACAATAAAACACAGTTGAATTGAGTTGTCCGTCTCACTATCTGTCTGTCTGTCTGTAAACAGTAGTCGTGGCTTGTGAGTGTACTCAGAGCAGCGAAGCAAGTGCATTCTGGGATTTGGGGTCTTTCATCCACATGAGCCAAAAACACATTTTCTGGCTTTTCTCGGCCTAGAAGGCACCAATTTCAATTTTTTTTTCACATTTATACTACATAAGTGACCCAATTTAAAGATATATTCAGCTTTCCAGCGGTGAAATATCCCTTTAACTGTTTCAATAAACGCGACATCTTTCCAAAAGTCAAGAGTAATCGTGTTAAAAAAATGTGATTTCCCATGATCGCGCAGGCCTGCCAAGTGATGTAGTCAGAACAGAGCCATCCATCAACATGAAGCATGAGTTTTAAATGACTACTTTAAACTACTACTACTATTCTACTATTGAGCAGAATAAAACACACACACACACACACACACACACACACACACACACACACACACACACACACACACACCCTAGTCAAGCAGTCTCTGAGAAACTGAATGAAACAAATCCAGAATGAAGAAAAGCTTAAGCTACACCCTCTACAAGAACACACAGATTTGTGTCAGTCTCGGAAGCCGTTACCATGCCGACCCGCCTGTCACTCCTCCACAGAGCAGAGCAACAAGAGAGCTCTCTGTTACTAGGGTAACCTGCGACTGGGAGCTCTGCAATTGGCTGTTGGGTGGCAGAGCAACGATGTGGATAACATGGTGAGAATGCAGAGGGAGAGGCAGAGAGCGAGGAGCTGAGGACTGCGCAAAGCTCAGAGTGTGAGAGCTAAACTGAAAGCAAGACAGACACACATACACGCACACAAATCATAAAACGCTAATCTGTAAAAAGTAAGAGGAGTGAGCGCTGAGGCTCACAGTGAGCTACAAGTAGGCTGTCAGCTTCACATCTCACACACAAACACGCACACATGCACACACAAACCTGAACAAGTGAGTGCCTTTATGGCTGTCGAGGCGTGCTTGGGAGTGGGAGTGCGGTTGCTAAACATGGCACCAGTCGTAGAGAACAAAAATATATTTTGCCATAAGCCTTTATCTAAGATATTCCAATGTCTTTTTGGATTTTAATAACAAAAGTGAAAAAGATCTGCGTTTTCACGGTTCAATACAGAAGAAATCTTTTGGGTGTGAGCTGGTCGGGAAGCCAAACTGTTATAATTGATCATGTATAGAGCTCAACAGTCCCGCCCACAGCGGGTTCCGGAAGTAAAAATACAATGCAATTTCTCCATTGATAAATTGGAGTATAAGCCATAAAATCGTAACCGTCGATGATAAACTTAAAACCAGCTTGCGTACATGACTAAGCGATTGTATATGCTCATATAGACGCCAAAAATCATGGGGCACTAACCTTGTTTTGAGATAAATGTCTTTTATTTGCCATGTCTTGGATAAGTACTTCATTACCCACAATCCTGAACAATCCCACAATCCCACAGTGATGCCTCTGATTGGTGGAACTCATGCTGGTGAGGAGGGGGGGTGTCAGTACCCGATCTGTGCTGCCTGCACGATCCGTCACGATGATTTACGACACTGCATGAATCACGATCTGTTCCACGCTTCTGCCGTTAGCCTCTGCCGGGAAGCTAACGTTAGTTTAGCTAACAGCTAATTTGGCTAACCGCTAGCTGACAGCTGGATTCAGTCTATAATAACGTTAACTCAAACTAAACACTGGGTAAAGCCGGCTAGAGCTGACGTAACAGCTGTTATATATTTTAACGGTTATTTTCAGGTTTTATTTTGAGGGTCTTTTAAAGTTATTACATGCTGTCTCAGCTAGCGGTTAGCCGAATTAGCTGTTAGCTAAACTAACGTTAGCTTCCTTTATTCAGTGGTGTGCGGTGGTTTATGGGATGAGTAGTTCCTCTGAAATGACGATGTGTACACAGTCTTGTACCTATGACTTTTTGGGGATTTTCTGTTCGTTTTTTTACTCGAAATGATACGTTGTATGCTTATGAGTCACGTCCCACCTGGTTAGCCTAAGGCATGTTCTAAAACTCTTTATATACGGATTTTTCCAGACGTCAATGGGAGAAATGAATGGGAAATTTACTTCTGGAACCCAAGGTCTCTCAGAGGAGGGGCGGGACTGTTGAGCTCTATATGGCAGTCACTCCAGGATTTCGCGGCCTTTTTTTGAGATTGTTGCGGCCCAGAATGCATGATTTTGCGGGAGCTTTTGTAAAAAAATAGCGATAAAAGTTGCAATGTCTTTTGTATGTTTGTTGCAATGAAGTTGCGGGAGACAGTGAAAGTTAGAAAAAAGTTGCGATTTTTTTTTTCTTTAAAAATGAAAAGGAAACTTGTTTCAGGGAGAATAAAATTACTCTGGGCTGAGTTTTCCTAGTAACCTTACCAAAAAGGCTCAGGATGCTGTAAATGTTGGTATAATATGAAAATGGCTGGTGGATTTAAGACAAAAAAATAACAATTTATTGAATAAATCAAATTTGAACATATCTGTCAGTGGCTTGTTGATCTTTACATTGTTAGTTATTTTCCTATGCTGGCCTGGGCTGGGACATTCATACGGTTTGATAAAGTACTGACTTTAACTTATCATTGCACTTACAATAACGAGCGTAGCTGTCCTCAATTTAGGTCATCGTGTCGTCTCATCTCCTTTTTCTCCTGCATCCACCGTGTGTGTGTTGTTTGTGTGTGTCTGTGTGTGTGTTTGTGTGTGTGCAAGCGTCAGTCGCGGGGGGTACGGAGCAGTAGCCCCACCCGCTGCAGAGAGCCGACAGCCAGGATGGAAACGGCAGCAACTTCAGCGACTTTTAAATCGTTAAAGTCTACATTGATGTTAAAATGTATCGGACGGTCTGAAATGTTTTGCACGGTCTTTCGCTGTACGTTTTGTTGGTAAATGAGTCACACACACGTCTCGTCTTCATATCAAAACAAGGAGATGATCAACCCGTTCTCACTCCCGATTGGTCCCAATTGGAATTGGCCCATTTGTGTGACTTCATATTTCACAATTACTGTTTTCCGTCAGATCATTTATGGAACTCAACGTTTCCGAACGCACTTCAATGCAGCTTCATTTCACGGAAAAAGAGAGAAAAAAGAAAAGAGACGAACGAGACACGGCGATTGCTTTGTTGCAGAAAACATTCACTTATTACAGAAACTCCCGGGTCAGTTCAATGCTCCGGCAGTGGAGACAGACAAACAAAATGTCTTCCGTGTAGCAGGCAAAGTTAACGCCGGCCTTGATTTCATGGAGGAGAACGCAAAAATGAGTAGGGGGAAATGCAACGCTGCCAAACCACGGCCAAGAGGGGTACGTATCAATGCATTTTTATTTTTGTGTCAGTCTCATTAACTAACAATAAACCAAACCTCCCGGCATGTTCACCCACCAACATCTAACAGCACAATACATAAATATCCACTACACATAAATATGCACATTATCCAAACATGAAGATAGACTTCCCACAAAGAACGCTCCAAGAGCTCTCCCACAATGGGGAAAAAATACTTAAACTAAAACAAAACAACATACAATAAAACAAAATCGAGTCAAACACATTGCGTTACATATGGATCAAACTGCGATACTGACAGCAAATATTCCTATGGCAGATAATTCAGTTTGGGTCATTAATGCTAACTGATGTCACTGGCACCAGGAGCAATACGGTTTCCATTGGAAGTAGTGATGACCGCTGTCTGTCACATATTGTTTTTCATTTGATCATTTGAAATTATATCAACCAGCGGACCCTGCATGGGTCTATACTGATGCACTGCAGCCAGGCAACACGTCAGTACCAAATGTACCTTAGCCTTTATTAGAACAAGGTAATGCCAATGGATTATGTCAAGTAGGGGTGAAATACGGGAAATTACATCAAATGTGATTATTGTGCTTTAAAGTAGCAACACATTATGCGCAAATTAATTGGCAAAGCCTCACGTGAAGAACACTGTCCTGACCAGCCCTGCCCCCACCACCTGAAATCTGTTCTGCTCTGTTGTGTGTTGTGTGTGTGTGTGTGTGTGTGTGTGTCTTACCTTGACTGTAAGTGTTCCAATTGTACCTGCAGGTTCTCAGTCTGCTCCACCTGCTCATCCAGAGACCTCTGCAGCTTCCTGGTCTGGTTATGGGACTCATCCAACTGGACACACACACACACACAGACACACAGACACACAGACACACAGACACACACACACACACACACACACACACACACACACACACACACACACACACACGTTTGTAAAAGGCAATCTGATAAGTCTCTCTAAACTATGAATTGATTTAATTGAGGTTGACGGCTTCTGGGTTGATCGTTACATGAGAGGGTTGTCTGAAGGGCAACACACACACACACACACACACACACACACACACACACACACACCCCAACATATTTTTTATCATGTCTGTCATCTCCATGGAAATAGAATCACACTACATTTAAAACGATAAGGAATAAATGTTTGTCCTTACAGAAGATGAATAAGTAGTTTGCTAATAGAATCAGAAAAACTGTTTGGTTGTCTAACTGTTTGGAATGTGTGTCAGAGTTTTGGATTGGTGGAGTAGTCAGAAGCAAGAGCAATGACGGTCTCTTTTGAACGACACATACACAAATCCATGCACAGCCACGTTCCTACCTCATCCTCTGCCTGACCCAACTCTTTCTTTAGCTCCTCCACCCTCAGTCGCAGCTTTTTGACTTCGGCCTCGTGGCTTTCCACCCTCCGGTTGGCGTGGACCAGTTCGGCCGTCTTCTCCTGGTACTGCTTCTTCAGCTTAGCATGGACATGGCGGAGGTCGGCCAGCTCCTAAAAGGACAGAGACGACACAGCAGGCAGGCTTAGAGACGAATGTTTCCTAAAGCAGAGCTGATTCTGGTCAGCCAGCTCTTCTGTCCCATTTACGACCAAAAATGATTAGACGAATAATCGGTTCTTCAAACAGTTAGTAGTTTAAACGGCTCCACAAACGCCAACAAAAATAAACTGTGCCAACCTGCACCACCAAACATAACAAACAGTGTTCCAACGTTCCAGCCAATAACCGACGAGAAGGATTTGGGGGTGGGGGTTGGGGGGGTTAGTGCGCAGAAGTACGGAAGGGAGGGGGAGGGGACAGGATGAGGAGGAGGGAGGGGCGAGCTAGTCTCGTTTTGAAAATACTTTGAACGTCAACAAGAAGTGGCGTCACCCAACATCGCTTAGAGCACCTTTAAGTTAACTATGAAGTAAAAATACCAAATATTTGCTGATCCCCGATGTGAATATTTGCCCATGAAGAAGGAATCCCAAGAGCCAATATTCTGCTATGTTTATTAAAAATGAAAAAAATATATCATTAGTTGCAGTATTAATATTTTATTAGCAAAACTGCCTCCCCAGGAGCACATTAACACCCCATTTCAGTGTTGAAAACACCCACTTTACATTTTCAGAAAAGGTATAGACCATGGTTCAGAGCCAAAATGATTTGGATGTGAGGTTGCCTGTAGTTTGGGGTTGTGTGGAGTACAAGGCAATGTCAGAGACATATCCCCTTTTGTTTCTCCAAAGGACAGAATTACTGGATTTTATCAGGAAAAGAAAATAATTGTGATTATGATGGCCAGCCCGATCTGCCGGCGATTTGATTTCGCCCTGCAGCTCAGGCTGGAAACCTGTACGTTCATCTATCCTGCTTCTGTTACAAATTTGCGGGAACCAATCACAAACTGGCTTATCCAGCTGGCACGCTATTGGCGGGATTAACACAATGACGATAGAGAAGTGACCAAGCAGCTTTTTGTTTACATTCAACAAGCCGGCCACCGAAGCGCAGCGACCCGTTGATGCCGCTGTCGCTGCTACGTCACCCGGATCGTTGGTCTGATTGGTTGAAGGACCATCCAATTGCGTACATAGTCATTTGAACTATGCCCGTTGATCACTCCTCTTGTGCAGAGAAAATACAGAGCAGACTCCCCAGACTAATGTTCAATCTTAAAAGATTGAGCTTGGTCTGGTGATAGCCAGACAAATTATTAATGAGTATGGGTCATGGGCCAACCTGAACGCATAGTGAACTTTAGAGGCGGCATACAGAGTCAATGGAAAGTTGAAAATGATTCAACTTCAGCGAATAATTCGCATGCCTTCTTCATGAATTACGCTTCATAAACATACAGAGATCTGTAAAAAAGCAGAGAAACCGAACAGAAATCCAGAAAGAACTGGAGTTTCAGCTGAGTTCTGAGATGGGTCAGAGTCTGGGCTGAACACACGCACACAAATTTGTGAGAATGACATGAGGCAAGAATTCTTCGCTTTCTATCTGACACACTTTCACACACAAAGCGTGGTTGAACTCATGCACTGTGGTTTATGACTATACTATACTATGTTACATATCTAATAGAAATGAGACTATTGAGTCAGCGAGGAAGCAAGCACTATGAGATGTCGGGCCCTATCTTGCACCCGACGCAAGTGTCTTTGCTAGTTTAAGACCGACGCAGTTGTCAACAAAATCCTGGTCTAAAGTCAATGATGCAGTTATTTTAATAGTGCATTACTAAAATGTGCTTAGGCTCGTGCACAGTGCGCGCACACTATGCTTGGTCCACACACACAGGAGCAGCAGCACACAAACATGCAAAATATTACAAATAAAAATATTACGTTGCAAATCCGCCCTCATAATAGCAATGCGCCAAGGTACAAATGCTCCTGGCTTTTAAAGGCAATGGGAGATGACACTCTGATTGGTTTATTGCATGTTACGCCCAAAACACACCTATGAATTAAAGAAGACACTAAGTACAACCCTTTTGAACCATGCGCCCGGCGCACGGACCCTTTTTTCCGCCGTTAAACTAGCAAAAGTGGATTCGTACAACGCCCTAAACACACCTGTGCCAGGCGCTTCCCGCCGTGCACTTAGATCGTTAAAATAGGGCCCGAAAGATTCACTTTAGCAAAGTCAGATTTTCCTCATTACAACCAAGGTGTGGTGTTGTAAAGGACAGAGAGTGTATGTAGGAATGGCTCTCTCTATCCCAGCTTTCTGAAAGACCAGTGTGATGGCCTCTAAATGGACATGTCTGCATGCTAACATTTGGTTCCAGGCCGTTACAAATCGTTGTTTTTCTTTAAATCTATTTATCAGGCTGTAATTTTAGGTACTTGTGGTTGTGGTCAGGTTTGTGCCAACAGAAAGCTCTCCACCACAGGTTTGCATTAGGATTAGTCATGCAAAGTCTGCACTTGGAGCTAATGGACTCATCAATAATGCACCATTGTCACTCACTGCACTTTCATGTACTTTGATGGCGTTGATTCAGCCTCTCTCTCTGCTGCCCCACACCTAATGGCTTCCCAGACAGAGCGGCTTCCAAGAAAGCTTTCCTGTGTTTATACGACAATACGATAGAGAGAAATGAGATATCTACAGGAACAATAAAAAGACGAGCCCGGATCAAGGAGTGGGAAATGCCCTTTACTTATTTATTTATTTATATCTGTATTTGTATCTTCATTATGTATTAAATATTTGATTCCTTCAGCTATCAACACAAAATTAGCTTCGACCTTTTGGGTTTTGGCTCATTTATTCTCACAGTGCGTTACATGTACAGAGCCAACATACAGAGTGTATCTGATTAGAAGAGGAATAGGTGCTTTATCCGTTCAAATTACAAACTCCTTAAGACGTGGCATTCAGACACCCTTCCCCCTTCAGTGAATCTACCAATCTACCAGATGATTAAGGCAAAATGCCTGAATGCAACACAAATACAGTGTAAACCCAGAGCCAGATCAAACAAAGAGAGCGGCAGGGTAATGCTGAAGGGAATAATTAAAAGGAGGGGGTGGGTCCTTGAGAAAGAGACAGGGATGAAGGGATGAGGATAGAGATGAGGAAGTGTGGGGGGAAGCTAGTTATTGGAGGGGTGGTATTTTATAGGACAATAAAGGTAAGGATAAGAACAAAGAAGAGAGACAGGGTGCAGCCTCGCAGAAAGAAATTCATGAGATCACCAATTGTGCCATGTCCAACACAACATTCTATGCTTTGGCAAACTGTCCAATGGAGAAATGTGAGCTATGCATGAAAGGATAAGTCTGGCATTATTCTATATTTCTCTTATAGCCAAAAAACAACCCCATAAAATATATATATAAACCCCAACAATGTGTCTGCCTATAAGGGCCAAACCGAATCTGATTTTACAGTTTTCAGCGGTGATCCAGAATGAAAATCTGCCAATTTTAGCAGACTGTTATTCTTCTTCGGGTGGAGATGTGTTAACATTCTGAGTGTTGGATTTATTTATTTTTTTTTAATCTGCGAAAAATCTGTGGGAAATCTACTGAGAATACTGTGTCCGCAGATTCCGTAGGGTCCTGGCCTGTTGCCTATTTATACTTTCTGCGTTGTTATTTCTTTAAAGACTCATTTCCTAAAACAGCTGGTCAGTGTAGTTTTTATGAAACATTACTCAAAACAAGAGTGCATCTATTGGGAACTATTTTCAGTGGTGGATTAATAATACACATTTGGTGCTAAAACAGGTATTCAGAATATCACCCACCATCATTCGTCATTTTAGGAAAATACACAAATTAATACATACAATTCTCCATCTATCACATATCCCTGGACTGAAATGATTAAAGTAATAATCATCATTGGACTGGTTACTGACTGGTTGACAGAAAAAAATGTGTGAAAACAAAACCCACCATGACTTAAAAAAAAAACCGTTTATAGCACTGTATATACTACCGGTACATATCATACAGATATCTGAGCTAGGAATAGGTGGCTGCTGTCCCTGGCCTGTAGTCTGTCAGACAAAAGTTCAGATGAAATAAAATGAAGCAGCCTCAAAGCAGCCATACAGGCCAGAAACCTGACTTTTCCCTGCAGGTTTATCATTTCAAGACTATGTAATAAATGTCTGATAGAACAGGGGAGGAAGGGGTTCGGGGTTGATGGATGAATGGGAGGAGGCCTACAGGCTGGGAGTCCCTGACTCTATTAAAGATGAGGGATTATTGAATGATCTATGAGCATGAATATGTGTCTGTTTGCCTCTGTAAATATGTTTGCGTGTGAAGGCTTGCTCCTTTAAGTTTCTGATGTATGGGTGTTTTAATATATGTGTCTACATGCTCTCGCACAAAGGCACAATTATGTGTTTGTGTGTGTTACTGTACGTATGTGCGTGTGTGTGTGTGTGTGTGTGTGTGTGTGTGTGTGTGTTATGCCACACTGCCTGTTAAATGTTTCTCCTTGACTGGAGAGACCCTGAAGTCTGCCGCTACATCTGTTCCACTAAAACAAAGACACACACACACACACACACACACTTATGTTCAGAAATAGACAAAAAGATAATTTAATGTGAGAAAACATAAAAGAAAAAACAGGGTCGGATGTGGAAATAACTGATGTGCATAACTGCAGCTGATTAAAACTATGGTGAACACACTTGCTTAATTCGCACACACAATCTCTATAATTTTCCCTTAACCCTCTGCCATACCGAATTTAGCATTATTTAGACAGTGACGTCTGTCTTACACACACACACACACACACACACACACACACACACACACACACACACACACACACACACACACACACACACACACACACACACACACACACACACACACACACACCAAATAGAATTAGGTTTATAATCAGGGCTGCCCACGAGCGATACAATGGGGGAGGGACTTATGGGCACCGCTCCAACCAGATTGGTCAGATCAGCCCAATAAAAGATGAGTTAGAAAAGAAGAAGAAGAAAAGAGACAGAGATAAAAATATTAAAGGTTAGATTAATAAAAGCACCAAGAATAAACATGGATATGGAAATGGACAAGGAACGCATATATACAGTATACTGTATGTCTGTATACTAAACTAATAGGTGTTGTATATGTGCATATAAATACACCTAACAATTACATAAACTCTGGAGAAGGCTTCAAAAGTGTCGTCATGTGTTGCATCTATAAATATTTTGAGTTAGCATGTACTGTAGTAACTAAGACAACAACTCTGAATCTGCATGTCACAACTCTAACTTAAATCTGTATTCTGTGTATAGAACATTTTCATTTCACTTTGCATAACCATATTTTCTGACAGAAAATAAACAAAAAAACCTAAACTTAAAAAAAACCTATGATGCCTTTAACGTGTGACTGTATCGGACAGAATACAGTGGTGTAATTCTTCTCAATGTTACTTCTTTGAAGTTGACATCAAATCAGTTGCCATTTGAAAGGCATTGGCTCAGTATACTGTGAATAGACTTCAAGAATGGATTGGGTTCTGATTATATTCATTCATTGATAAAATAATAAAGACCAGACTTCCCACACATATGGACCGTTTTCCAAAATGGAAGATGCCTAAAACTGAACACTTGTTATGGAGGTTTTTTTATTTCCATCCAAGTCATACATCTGTAAAATGATTAAAATACACTGCTGTAAACACATCTGACAGGTGACAGACAACACAGGGCATTAGCCACATGTCTCAGCTTACTACAGAAAAAATCCAGAAGCCAAAAGACTCAAAAATTGAAAAAGATTTTTTCTACAGATATGTCATTTTTTATTTCCATTTGAAAAGTGCAAAGAAAAAAGCCATTAAAGTACAAAATACAACACTTCTCAAATACACAAACACACCCACATCAATCACCTTTCCAATGATATCAGGCACACCCCTGAGTGTCAGAGTATATGGGAGCTGTACCACTTTTAATTTGGGTATGATATTTAGACCAAAAAGCATGGATTTCAAGCGTTTCTTCAGCCACTTCTGTCCACAACAGTCAAGAACCCTTTTGCAATTATGTAAACACATAATGTAATCTGAAAACTGCTGCCCTGATTAAAAAAACAATGCAAGTGACCCCAAACTTTTGACCGGTAGTGTATATATATTTAAAAAAGGAGCATCTTGTTCAATTGTATTTGTCTGTTCTGTATGTTCAAAAATATAAAACAATAACAAGTTGATCTAAAAAGAAAAAAAAAAGAAGCACAAAACGGCGACATTAAAGAACGGCTTGTGTATTGCTAAGGCCACAGGGTCAAAATTAAATGATTTATTAAAAATGTAATAACAATAACTTATAACAATAACTTATTTCACCAGTAACTTCCTGTTAAACTACAAAAACAACCACTGGATGGGAAAAAAGGTATTTTATAATAACTTTGAAGACACCACGAGGCTGGCGAGGCTGAGTCTGTGTTTTTCAGACAACAGCAGCTACAGTCTGGTGTTAGAATCCTCTCCAGTGAAATACAGACACTTTTACACCGTTTAGCTGTCAGCATTTTAACCGTGTTTACTCCAGCTGCTAGCTAACGGTAGGCTAACGTAGGCTAAGTGGCACCTAAATAAGGCACCGAAATCCGTGTTGCAATTCGGTCCGGTAGATAACAGTCGTTAAGGCACCGGTACCGTATTAGCACCGGGTCTCGGATTCCCCCCCCCCAAATAAAAACTCTTCGGATCTACACGATTCACGTGGATGACCTTTTCCCATTCAAAACGGCGATTTTCGCCGAAAAGCGACTATTTAAGCAAAATTAACAGAAAAAACAAGTATTTTGTTTTACTTTCTTTTCATCCAGGTGGGGCTGAAGGGCTCGACCACTGTTGAGCTGCTGCCTCATAGCAGCACAGTGTCTTATCACCAACCCATGAAAGCTAGAAGTCACCCTGCTGCTCCAGATCTACCCACTGTATGGCCGGCTACAGACTACAACCACCTGCAAGTTTTGTTTGTAGTGAACATCATCAACAGCTGCACTTAAAAGTCTCTTGTGGTCATATGGGACTCAGTTGTTTTGTTATATTAGTACAGACAACACTAAGTATCTTTACTTAATCACAGTATATATTATTCTGGTGTACACTGTTGACTTGACTCATTGTTATTGATTATACATCACTTTATGCTTCTTACAACCTCATAACTTTGCCTTAATTGCTCTTATATAGGTAATTTATCTTCTATTTCTCCTATTTAATTTTAATTTAATTATTCTTAATTTGTGTTGCAATACCTGAATCATCCCTCTTATCTTTATTTTAGTTGATATCATAACCCTGCTCACAAACACACCCGTACCTGGGTCATCTGTTTGCCAATATCAATGTTCCTGCTACAGTAAATCCTACAGGCAAAGTGTACTGCTTCACAGTAGTATGAACCATACACTTTTTAGGTTTTGTGTCAAATATTGTATTATGTATTGTACAGAGCAAGTTCTTTGTGGAATAAAATCCCTAGTAACATTCGTTTTATCACAGGAAAGGACCATTTTAAAAAGAAAGTCAAATCTTACCTTCATTTAAATTATTTATTATGAGGTTTCTGATTGTGTGTCTTTGTCAATGTAAGCCACCTTAATGTTAGCCATGTAATACATTGTAATATATAACTTCATTTTCAAGATATTTCTCTATTTGATTGGTTTGTTATTGTTTTCAATTAATTTAATTTGTAATTTTTTTGCTTTTTGTTACTTAGTTTTGTTGGCAGATATTGTTGCATGTATTTTATTTTATTTTCTTTTATGTCTTTTCTGTATAGGTTATGAAATGTGTTAATATTGTTTGACTAAATGTAGTGTTGGATCCCAGGAAGACTAGCTGGTCGTCTAGGCGTCAGCTAATGGGGATCCTTAATAAATACAAATACAAATATTGTGCAGTTTGTTATGAATTACTCATTGTTTTTGACAAGGTAAAATAAAGAATTTACCAAGTGTCGGCTCTGGGAAGTTTAATTGTACTGTTTTTTTTTATAAAGGTTACAGAACATGAAAAACCTATTTGCCTTGATCAGGGTTTTAGTTTGTTGCAAATATGAACATGGCTTTAATAATCTATCTTATTGCTCTGAAAAACGAAATATCAGTGATACTTATCAACATGTATTGAATTGATTGTATATGTGGGCAGACGTTACAGGCACCTATTCATGTGAGCTGAGAACACAATAGTTTGCTCTCTCTTTTATCACTTGGATTATGCAGGTGATGGTGCAGAAACGGGTGAAGTCCTTGTAGATCTCTGGCACTTTGAGGACAGACAGATCCAGCAGCCGCCCGCAACAAACGTTCTAACGTAAAGCAAACGCTCCCTCAACGGGGCAGGGATTATTTCATTGGTCAACACTACAGCTGGCATTCTATTGGTTGGGGAATTTTGTAACACAAAAAAAATCCGGGGGCGCAAGAGATAGCTGAGAGGAGAAGATTTGCAAGCGTGCGGAATCAATCTGAGTGCAAGGAGAAGGGCCAAAGCTGAGAGCAGGAACTCTATCCAAGCAACAACATATCTGAGTCCAGGGAAATTATTACAAAATCTGAACGTAATATCAGTGAGAAATGCTCTCAAATTGAAAGAATACGCTCCTGAATAAAGATAGGAATATAACTCCATACAAAATAGCACCACAATTCCACGGTAGCATAATGAGGGTCCCTACATGTAAACCGAAGTATTGAGAACTTTGTAAGTGTACAGAGAGTTTATTAAAAAGAGTTTATAAAGACAGTAGCGTTCATGTTTACATGCGGGTCATACAGTCACGACCAGTCGAGTCACGAATGCTGACATATATACATATATATATAATGGACCAACAGATCCCGTTGCTCTGGATGGAGACCAGTGAAGGCCATTAGAAGCACTTTTCCGGTGATGGCTAGGGTTACTGCACAGCCTCCAACTGAGAGAGACGACGTAAATGTGCCGTGAGCAACCTGTCTGAAAGTTGTAAGTCTTCTGGTAGCTGTGCCAAGAGAAATCTCAATTATTCCGAATATTGCAGAGACAGAGAGCGTAGGTATATGTAAGGAGATAACATAGGCACAGGCTAATTATTGCTAACTAAAATGCTAGTTAACATTAGTAATTACACTTAAACAGCTAATGTGAGACGAAACTGCCTGCACGCTTTTCCTGTACTATACGGTAATTTATCTACTATGCGACAGTAAGTCGCGTGGTTATGACACAATCGTTAGCCTATTTTTACAAAAACGTCTACTACCGAGCCATAACGTGAGATACAAGGTAATGGAGCCTTTTATACATTGTCGTGTTTCTTTAGAAATAAACAATGGACAAATAAAGTCTTTAAACATTTCAGATGTAAAGTTATTCGCTGTCAAAGTGGCGCCAAAATGTATGGCTGTCAATGGAATGCTAACGGGATGTGATAGCTTTGTAGCATCAAAATGGCGCCATAGGAGATCGCGGTCCGAGGAGAAGCTTACCCCCTTGGTTGTGAGGCATTCGTCGTTCAACTGATTGTGACTGTTTTCCAAGATGGCGCCCGCATGTAAAAATGAACGCTACTGTCTTTATAAACTATCTTATTAATAAACTGTCCATACACTTACAAAATTCTCAATGCTTTGGTTTGCATGTAGGGACCCGCACAATGCAACCATGGAAGCGTGGTGCTATTTTGAGCCTTGTTAGTGGTATAAAATAGCGATTTACCCTCTGCCCCGAAAGGTAGCGCTAGCAGCTAATCACCGGTCTGCGCTAGCTTGTTTCAAGCTAAATACACACTTTTGATTAGCATGAAAACATGTCCCAGAGAACGGTCGACTGGGTACACATGTTATTAACCCCTAGGTTCATTTTGCGCCGGAATTGTCCTTTAACTGCCTGTGTATCGTCTGCTTTATGTGTTAACAGCTTTACTGTGATTGGATGTAAAACTTCCTGCTTCAAATGCAACCAATAACTTGACTCATTTCTAGTTTGAAATGTGTTACGGTTATTAAAATCTAAAATCTGCACACAGCTGGGACCACCAACATTTTTTAAGCTAAGTGTAAGTGACGCTAGCAATATATATATATTAGCTAGCTGTGTATATACACTGTATGTTTCAGTTGTTTGGTCTGGTCTTGGTCTCGATACACTCTGGTGTTGGTAATGACTTGGTCTCGGTTTAGGCGGTCTTGACTACAACACTCACTCACAGACTGATAGGTAGGCTATAATACAGTCGCATCTCTAGGCAGCCGCCTAAATTCAGTGAGAATATGAATTTTTGACCCTTACAATTTACACTGATTGAGATGGTGAATGGAGATGAGAGCAACAGTGGGGGGGGGACTTCAACTACAGTGGAGCTCTACACAATGATCTGGGGCCAGTTTCACAAGCATAGGCTTTGACTATCTCACTAAAAGTCAGAGAGATATTTTCTTCATCTGTAGCACAAAATGATTTAGTTTTTTGACAATCTGAAGTAAGACTACTTTGACATTAATTCTGGGTAGTTAAAGGCCCCATGAAGTAAACAAGTTTTAATCCTGTGTCCCTATGTTAATTGTTCACTTATCTCTTGTTCTATGCCAAATGCAGTACCAGTCAAAAGTTTGGGGAAGTGTGTCCAAACCTTTGACTGGTACTGTATATGTAAATATTATCCTGCACTTGGGGGCTAATTTGATGTCCAATGAAAAAAATGTCTCGTGTTTTTATGTCCCTCCCTATTACCGATTGGGACTAACAGCTAGATAGCAACAGCAATGCAGCGGATGTGACGCGGCATTGACACACACACACACACACACACACACACACACACACACACACACACACACACACACACACACACACACACATACACACACACACACACACACACACACACACACACACACACACACACACACACTACATGCAGATGATCTAAGAGCAACAACAGGTGAGGGGAGTCTGTGTTGAGGCATTATTAATAGTCCTCAGTACTGGGCTAAACTCTAAGCCTGTCCACTTTTTAACGGCCCAATCAAAGTATGTATAGTATGTATGTATGTAAAGTGAAGTATTTGATTTACCGCTCAAATATTCCGTTTCACTAGAAAATACGTCACGGCACAGAAGCTAAAGACGCTCCAGCTTCCATTTCACTGGGACTTTAAGACTTTTCAGACTGAAAGACAATGCTGACAGAGCAACTGCAGGCAAACCACTCAGCACCTTTCACTGCAGTAGAAAACGTTTGTCTGGAACTCATCCGCTTTCTTCTTCTTTTTTTATCCACCACAGGTCGTTTTAAGGTTACCTCACAAACAGATGTTATCTCATTAGTTGTGCACTGGAAGGTCACATACAAAAAACTTGAACTTTGAGTGCAGCAGCATGGCGTAAAATCCCTCCAGAGCTCAAAGTCCAAGGTAGCGCTGGTGTGGGGTCCAACGTCCTCCCTGCAGAGCCATTCTGTCATTGACCGTGTGTAGAGAGCCTAACGCTACAACTTTCTCCGCTATTGAGGCCACGTCCACAACGTACCAAACAATCTTTGTTTCCCCTGTCTTCCCTGCCATCGTTTTCAAGAATAGTTGCGTCCAAACGGATCCATTTGTAAATGACTCAACATGAGACGTTGTCGCGGGATAAGAGGTCGAAGGCTAGAGGTCGAGGGGTGTGGCGATGACATCATCGATACGCAAGTATGATGGCTTCGGCGTCCAAATGAAACCACAAGGGCGCCGCTTTCGAATTTTTTTCACCCTGGGACCAGGTTTCTAAAAAGTGCGTCTTCAGGCAGTGCGTTTACGATCGGCCAAAACGTGCGTTTGCACCAAAAAGCGTTTCCGTGTGGATGGCCCCTTAGGTTTTGGTTGATGCGATCAAGGAACGCCGAGTCCTTGTGTGCTTTATACCCCAAAATAGACAGGTATGGTGTCCAAAATTGTGTAAAAAAACATTTGCATCCAAACTGCTGTTTTAGTATTTCTGTCTTTCATGTGTTAATCATGAAAGCTGAGTGACCTTGCAAAGAGCACAGGAAGTATCCCTGAGGGCAGAGCGCATATTGTGGAGGAGATGCCGGGCCTGACCAGAGATAAGAAGAAAGCTACTGATTGTGTGAACCGAATAACTAACTTGACTCCCAACTCCTTTAAAAAGACACTGTTGTGAACAATCTTCAGTCATTTTCTGAAGTGCTGTAAACTGACTCTACTTGCTGCAAGTCAACAAGCATTTAAGAGAACTCCAGTGATTTTGTCCAATCTTTGATAAATAATTATCCTAACACCTGTTTTGCATAGCTTGGTTTTCATGATTAGTGAAATGAACCGAAAATTGCAGATGTCAAGTATTGATGCGATCATGGGTGGCAAAAACACAGATAATGATACATTTTAGAGCGACCAAAGTTGGGGAAGAAAAAGCCTTGTTACATCATAATCATCATTAACATGACAGGTTTGAACCAAAATGTATCTTTTAGTTGTGGGGAAAAACGTTTTTAAGACAGGACTCCTATCCTTCACTTCCTACTTCCTGTACTGGCTGTACTAATGCAATGTTACAATCTGAAAAATGTCTTCTTCAGCTATACCATTGAGTGACTAATAAATAAAACATAATGCAGGGCTGCTAAGTGAATATGATGTGAGCTCCAATGAGAGACAATGAACAATGTTTGAGGTTTAGGTGAGAAAATGCGTCACAAATTGTTATTTTGTCCTTCCTGTCATGTTTGTTCAGCCCTGCTGGTTTCTTCTGACTCTATCAGCACATCACTCTGTATTCTTGTTGTTTCTTTATCTTTTTCCTCACTTCATCCTTTCCTTTCCCATCTTCTTTTTCATCATACTCATCTTCCTACCTCTGAGACTGTGAGCTAATTCACCCTGTTGCTTTTCCAAACAATGGAATGGAATAATTATTCCTTCCCCCTTTGAAAAGTTAGAATTTTTAACCTGTGTGTGTGTGTGTGTGTGTGAGAGTGAGAGAGAGAGTGTGTGTGTGTGTGTGTGTGTGTGAGAGAGTGTGTCTGTGTGTGTGTGTGTGTGTGTGTGTGTGTGTGTGTGTGTGTGTGTGTGTGTGTGTGTGTGTGTGACTAAAGCATTAAATGAACCGGAGAGCTTCATAAATAACTCTGCGGGACAGGTGGTAATGGAGGGCAACGCATTGACCAACACTTACTTGTTATCTGCCAGTGCATGGCCGTGCCACACAACCTGCTGCTAATGGAGCCATTTAAGAAGTTCAACACACACACACACACACACACACACACACACACACACACACACACACACACACACACACACACACACACACACACACACACACACACACACACAGTGCTATTTTGTTTTGCTCTTTAGGTCCACATGGTGGATCACATCTGCCCATAGGGTTATCCATTCCCATTAATTACTGGGAAAAAAAGACATTTGGACTGCTCAAGTTGGCAAGAGGCAACACGACGAGTTGACCTCAGGTCAAGATAACCCTCAGGACTGGAGAAAACAACTTCAGTCATAACTGTAACACAGTCATCATGGGTCAACATTTTGCATGAAACATATCTACAAACCGCCT
The DNA here is from genome assembly GCA_023566125.1 of Zingel zingel. Taxonomy (NCBI): domain Eukaryota; kingdom Metazoa; phylum Chordata; class Actinopteri; order Perciformes; family Percidae; genus Zingel; species Zingel zingel. The sequence goes on from CM042315.1 coordinate 42,401,169, forward strand.
ATCCATCTTTTCAAGCAACAGAAATCTCTAGTTATCTTAAGAGATTAAACACAGTAGCTCCTCCTGACTGCCAGGAAGGCACGTTAGGTCAACAACCCCACCTGGTGACCATAGGTGTCATAACAAGACATCTACTTTGATTTTAGGTTATTGAATCTCCAGGTATTTTAATATTCTAATGATAAATATATAGTATGGGTTATTATCAATAACTTTCTATTTAAATGAACTTGATTTCCCTTTTTTAAATGCTGTTCTAGTGCATTTATTTGCCTTATGTGAAGCACAGCCGGTAACACTTTCCTTAAAAGGGGTATGCATAAGACTGACATGACAGCATCATAACTATGACATGACACCGGTCATGAGTCTTTATGAATGTTTGTGATTGTTAGATTATGACACTTTGAATGCAAAGTAAGCATTGTTTGAAATGTTTGCGTTATGACAACTTGATATTAAGAAAGAAAATATAAGCCAGGGCTGGACAGGCCATCTGGCATACTGGGCATTTTCCCGGTGGGCCGACACACTTTTGGGCCGAATCGCCGATATAATTTATAGACCTTTTTTTCTTTTGGCCGCGTCGGCCCACGAAGAACTGACAGCGGCCCATTGCTTAATTTTCTTTATTGGCACTGGCCGGACCCAATCAAATCCAGGAACCTCCTTCCCCACTCCCCGGCCCTGAGACACGAGCTGTAATAGTTATGCTTATGCTGGAAGTTTAGCTTCCACGTTAAAATGGACAAACGACCACCAAAGCGCAAAGGAGGTGCAGAGAAATTACGGGAGAAAAAGATTCAGAAACTACAGGTGGATGCCTCAAAAGGTGCCAACATTTCTGACATGTTTGGAGCTGTAGTAGCTGCTTCAACATCAGTATTACCTGAAGTAGAGGAAGGAGGAGAGGTGGCTTGCTATACAGAGAAGCAGAAACAACATCATGACAGGGAAGAAGCTGAGGAGGAGGAGAGTGACCATGACAGGGCCATGGAAGCGAGTAAGGAAAAGATGGAAAAGAGAGTAGTTGACAATGTAGGCAAATTAACATGAACTCTCAGGAAGGGAGGGAAGCTATGTGTGTGTGTGTGTGTGTGTGTGTGTGTGTGTGTGTGTGTGTGTGTGTGTGTGTGTGTGTGTGTGTGTGTGTGTGTGTTTTTGTTTAACTATATTCGTGGCGTACAAAAACCGGGACTACAGTATACTTGTGGGGTCCGGACAGCTTTGTGGGGCCAAAGTGCTGGACCCCACAACTTCAAAGGGCTGTTTGAGGGTTAAGACTTGGTTTTAGGATTAGGGTTAAAATTAGGTTATGGTTAGGGTGAGGGTAAGGTTAGGCATTTAGTTGTGATGGTTAAGGTTAGGGTAAGGGGCTAGGGAATGCATTATGTCAATGACGGGTCCCCACAAAGATAGTGAAACGCACAAGTGTGTGTGTGTGTGTGCTTGTGTGTTTGTATGTATACGTGTGTGTGTATGTGTGTGTGTGTGTGTGTGTGTGTGTGTGTGTGTGTGTGTGCGTGTGTGTGTGAGAATGTGTGTGTGTGTGCGTGTGTGTATGTGTGTGAGAATGTGTGTGTGTGTGTGAGTGAGAATGTGTGTGGTGAGTGAGAATGTGTGTGTGTGTGTATGTGTGTGTGTGAGCATGTGTGTGTGTGTGTGTGTGTGTTTGTATGTATACGTGTGTGTGTGTGTGTGTGTGTGTGTGTGTGTGTGTGTGTGTGTGTGTGTGTGTGTGTGTGTGTATATGTGTGTGTTAAAGTACTACACTACCCACAATCCTAAACGCAACAGCAACGTCTCTGATTGGTGGAGATCACGGTTGCCAAGCAAATGTCTAGGGAACCAGCAAAATAATTTATTTCTTCATTGTTTCTATCAGCAGTTGGTATGAACAGAGCAAAAAGTTTACGTCCGATGGATTCCATAGTTACATGTTTGCGACCGGCACAACATTTCCTACATTTTGACCAACAATGATGTATGAAGAGTGAAAACTGTAGGTGAGAGAGCAATTTGTTTGGAAAAAAATTCAGAGAATATTACTGCAGCTCCATTTTTTTTCAGTGTTTCTATCGGCAGTTGGTATGAACAGAGCCAAACCGTTAGGTCCGGTGGATTCCATAGTTACATGTCTGCGACCGGCACAAGATTTCCTACATTTTGACCAACAATGATGTATAAAGAGTGAAAACTGTAGGGGAGAGAAATTAGTTTGGAGAAAATTCAGAGAATCGTACCACAGCTCCCCACTCTAACAATGAAGATTCCGGCCCCATACACACACATTGGAAAATCTGAAACGGTCTGAAAAGAGGACGATACGTAAACTGTGATTTTGTAGAAACCGAGCTTGATTTCCGAATGCCCATTCAGCCCAATAAAGGCCAAAGTCTTGTCTTCGGTTTAAACTTTCAATTTTTTTTCTACATTAAAGTGACGAGTAGTGGGACAAAAAACAGGCGGAATAATAAGTATGAGAAACAACAGTCATTGTGCCGATTGCGGCTATTGCAGCACGTCGGCACACTGAATAATGGCAATACAATATCAAATATCAATAATGAACATATATTTTTTTTTTACATTGGCTGTCATGAGACCATTATAATTGTGTCATTAATAATTTTCCTTGACCTCAAGTAAAGTGAAACAATGTGGATTTGTCATAAAGATGTCATAAAGTTTGATTACACTGTCAAATGCTTTTATAACGGTGTCATGAATAATTCCTCTGAGTGGAAACAGAGGAACGGGACATTTGCCATTCCTTGAATTTGTCTGATGATTTCAGTGTTGGCCCTTATCGTCGTAAGTTCCCGAATCTCGACGTCTCTCCAGTGAGATATTTTATATTGCCGTCTTCGTGTAAATCGCCCTTCTTCTTCACCGTCGTGTGTGTGTGTGTGTGTACACATTAGTGTGTCGCAGTCTGACAGTGAACATCAATCTGTTCAGTGGTAGTGATGCCCAAAGCCCTGGCTGGGGTTGAAGATGATTATACTATCAATCAACCTGTGTGTGTGTGTGTGTGTGTGTGTGTGTGTGTGTGTGTGTGTGTGTGTATCCAGTGTCTTAATCCCTTGCCCTGTTTCTCCTTCTCTGTCTGGATCAATACCATCTTTTCAACACTATACACTAAACACAATCGATCTCTCTCTTTTCTCACACACACACACACACACACACACACACACACACACACACACACACACACACACACACACACACACACACACACACACACACACACACACACACACACACACACACACACACACACACACACACACACACACAGCTGACAGTGTTTTGGAAAGACAAGGTCAGGGCACAATCTCCTGACATGTAAACAGATCTCATCAGTGTGTATGTATTAGTGTAGTAAGAAAAATGATTGTGGAATTTAAAAGGATAATTCCGGTGTATTACAATTTGTTGAGGACAATGTTGTGATAGCTAATATAAACTAATAATAGACAAAACTATGAAAATGAGACCCAAGTTGTAATAAAGCGGAATTTTCCTTCAATGGCTTAATAGTTTCAAGACCTGAATTAATGGATGGATGACAGCATGGTGAAGCACTGGGATGTGTGCCCACCTTGTTTCTCTCAAACAGCTCGCTCTGTATGGCCTTGAGGTCGATGTCGAGTGCCGAGGCAGCCTGCCGGCGCTTCTTGGCCAGTTGATCCTCCAGGTCTTCAGCCTGAGCTCGCAGCTTCTTGTTGTCCCTCTCCAGGGCAAGTTTCTCCGTCTCCAAGCGCTCCCTGCGCCCCCACTCCGCAGCGTTCTCCACCTGCAGCCTCTCCATCTGACGGAGACACCACAGAGACACAGTGTACACAGAAGGATCTCAGGATATCTGTGTCCTAACCGGCACCGAGGTTTCTGCCTTTCTAAAGGAAGTTTTTCCACTATCACACTGAATGCTTGATCCTCTCCTCTTTCAGTCTCCACGGTGCAGGTATTGCTATCGCCTGTTACTGTAGCAGTGGAGTAGTTATCTGCGTCGTGCACTGAGCTTTTTTGTGTCACGCTGCCCAGTAACATTTTAAAGAGGCCCTATTATGCATTTTTTAGTACGTTATACAAATTTTTAAGTAAAAAAAAAAAAAAAAAAAAAAAACACATTTCACTCCAAATGGAGCTTTCTCTCTCAAGACAGCACTTTTTCTCAACTGCCTGAAACGCCTCGCCCACATTCATGTTTGAAATTCCTCAATTAGTGATGTCACTGATTAAAAAAGCCAGCCCAGTTTTCCATATGTGCTGCCCGTAGAACTCAACAGTCCCGCCCACAGCGGGTTCCAGAAGTAAAAATACTATGCAATTTCTCCATTGACAAATTGGAGTATAAGCCATAAAATCGTAACCGTCGATGGTAGACTTTAAACCAGCTACGACTAAGCGAAAAGTTCATGGGGCACCAACCTTGTTTTGAGATAAATGTCTTTTATTCACAATGTCTTGGATAAGTACTCCATTACCCACAATCCTGAACAATCCCACAGTGATGCCTCTGATTGGTGGAACTCATGCTGGTGAGGAGGAGGAGCTGCCGGGAGCTGCCTGCACGATCCGTCATGCGCATGCCCAAAATGATAATCCTGTTTTACGAGGATTGACAACACTGCACGAAACACAATCGGTTCCACGCTTCTGCCGTTAGCCTCCACCGGCAAAGCCGGGGTTAGTTTAGCTAACAGATAATTCGGCTAACCGCTAGCTGACAGCTGGATTCAGTCTAAAATAACGTTAACTCAAACTAAACACTGGATAAAGCAGGCTAGAGCTGACGTAACAGCTGTTATATATTTTAACGGTTATTTTCAGGTTTTATTTTGAGGGTCTTTTAAAGTTATTACATGCTGTCTCCGCTAGCGGTTAGCCGAATTAGCTGTTAGCTAAACTAACGTAGCTTCCTTTATTCAGTGGTGCGTGGTGGTTTATGGGATGAGTAGTTCCTTCGCTCGATAATGAAACTATGTACACAGTCTTGTACCTTTGACTTTTTGGGGATTTTGTGTTCGTTTTTTCAGTCAAAATTATATATTGTATGCTTATGAGTCACGTCCCACCTGGTTAGCCTAAGACATGGTCTAAAACTCTTTATGTACGGATTTTTCCAGACATCAATGGGAGAAATGAATGGAAAATTTACTTCTGGAACCCAAGGTCTCTCGGAGGAGGGGCAGGACTGTTGAGCTCTATAGGGGCTGCCTGAGCAAGCACAGCCCGCCCAGTGGTTTGTTTGAATTTGGTTGACCAATCACAACAGAGTGGGCCAGCTGACCAATAAGAGCAGACTGGGCTTTTCCGGAAGGTGGGCCAAGAGCTCAGATAGAGTGTTTCAGGCAGGGGAGCTTAAGCATTGGGCAGTATAAGAAACATAGTATGTTTTTTAAACATCAAAAGCATGTAAACCTATTCTAGCAGACCCCGTGAGTAAAAATATGATGCTAAAAGTAGGGGCTCTTTCAGCTTAACAATGCTGGGCTGCACAGACATGTTTTAAATGAAATGTAAATGTTGTAGTGGGTGACCATGCCCTAATGCAGGAGAATGCTAGAAATGATAATATACGTATACCGGTAGTTTCCTTAAAGGTTAACAATCTAACTGGGACATTCAGGAAAAAAAGAAATCGGCTCAAAAGATTGCTCCATTGCTTCGTTTTACACATAACAAATGATATGGAATAAAGCTAAAAAAGAAGGCTAATACAATGCTGACACTTTTTCTGTACCATCATCTCTCTCTCTCTCTCTCTCTCTCTCTCTCTCTCTCTCTCTCTCTCTCTCTCTCTCTCTCTCTCTCTCTCTCTCTCTCTCTCTCTCTCTCTCTCTCTCTCTCTCTCTCTCTCTCTCTCGTCACCTCAGTACGGAGATCAGCTAGTTTCTTGTCCATACTGGTTCGGGCTCCCAGTTCGTCCTCTAAGTCTTCAGATATGCGGCCGAGTTCATCCTGGTGCATTTCCTTCAGCAGGTTCAGCTACATGGTGTTAGGAATGGGACACACACACACACACACACACACACACACACACACACACACACACACACACACACACACACACACACACACACACACACACACACACACACACACACACACACACACACACACACGGTTTTTATTTTCAGAATCAGAATACTTTACTGATCATCTCAAAGAAATTGTTAAGTTGCAGTTGCACATAGTAACATAGCTAGAGTAAGAAATACAAATGTTAAGTACATTTATAAAAGTAAAGTAAGATTAGATTAAAAAGTAAGTTAAGGTTGGAAAGATTGTTTCTAAAACAATGGATTGTACAAATTCTATTGTAGTGCAGTGTGAACATAAATACAGTACGAACATAAAAAATACAGTGTGAATCTAGCCCTTTAAGTTAATATTTGTGAGAAAACACTGCCGGACCACTGAAATCGAGCAGTACTGTTTTTAAAGCTATAGTGTGTAGTTTCTGTCTCCCCCATGAGGAACAACAACACTGTCGGCGCATCTATGTGAAACAAGTCTTCGTTGATCGCAGTTGGGGGTATGGTGCCTTGCTCCAGAGCACCTTGGCAGTGCACAGGAGGTGAACTGGCACCTCTCCAATTTACCAGCCTACCACCATACTTTGGTCCGTATGGGTACTTGAATCAGTCACCCTCCGGTTCCCAACCCAACTCCCTACAGACTAAGCTACCGCCACCCCAAACGGTGCAACTCTACAACGACCGCTGAAAAAGCTGTGAGGAGCAGCATTAATATCCTTTTAAGTACATACGATACTGCTTATTAAACGCACAGACCGTATATTTGATGTATTTACATGCCGTATCAGGTTAACTGACAGGTCAGATTACAGCTGTGACGGCTAGGCCGCAATACCAGCAATAATCCAAGCTGGGAACAAGGTTGATGAGAGAGCTTTCACTTTTCTTTCACATTTCTCTCATCTTTTGAATATGTAATCAATGTATCATTTTGTTTGCATCTGGCATTTTTGTCCTAAGTCATGGGGCCGTTTACCATTGGCTACTTTAGTAGTGGGCGACCCTTTTTCACATTGCTTATTCTGAAACTGAAATCACCGAAATGCTAAAATTTCGTGCTTAGTAATGATATAACAAGGTAGTACTAAAGTTATGCTTTGAGGAAAAGACAGGACAACATCAGTGTTCACTTCATGATACTTAAAAGTCCATCATTCAATAATCTTACTATAACGACAGCTATTCTATGAACTTTGCAATAGCTTGACATTAGTGTTATCTACAAATTTTGTGATTAAAGTCACTCCCTTTCTTCTTAAAAGGTGGCCATTTCTGGAACCAAACATCCCCTGTGATCTTGAAGTATCTAGGACAAGCGTGTAGATAAGGATGACCCAACCTCCTTTAACTTCCCTTTTTTTTATCCCTCCTTGTTCTTATCTGATCATTACATATCTGCCTCTGTCTCATCTACCTCCTCTCCACCTTCAGCACTTCACCCTATCATGCTTTCATCTCCATCGCTTCTACCCTGCTTATCTTCAAAACACACACCATCACCATCTACACATCTCTCATATGTTCTGACCTATCCCCTCCTTTACTTCCCTTTGCTTTTTATTTATTTATTTATTTTAAATCAAACTGATTGTGTCATTCAGTGAGCCTTTACATATGACCTGTGTTTGCTGTGTCCTTATGTCTCTCCTCTCTGCAGGCTTGGACTGCCCCCGAGTGGTGGAACACTGCCAAAACTGTTTTATGGTTAAAGCCCACACTCTATGGGTGCCACTTTGGCAGTGGTGAAAGAAGTATTCAGATCGTTTACTTAAGTAAAAATACTAATACCACACTCTAAAAAAATACTCTGTTACAAGTAAAAGATCTGCATTGAAAATGTTACTTAAGTAAACGTATCTAAGTATCATGAGGAAAACGTACTTAAAGTATTAAAAGTAAAAAGTACTCAATGCAGAAAAATCCTCCCATTTTAGAAAGAGTAAAGGATCCAAACAGTTGTGTGTTTAATGGTCTAATCATTTCAGCTGCACTTGTAGGCCGTTATATTGCTAGGTAGTTAAATTTAGAATATAACATCAGATTTTATAAACTACATGTGTTTTGTGTGCAGAAATCTTAATGTGTAAAGTAACTAAAGCTGTCAGATGAATGTAGTGGAGTAAAAAGAACAATATGTCTCTCTGAAATGTATCGGAGTAGAAGTAGAAAGTGGAATGAAAAGAAAAGACTCAAGTAAAAAGCACAAGTAGCTCAACATTTGTACGCAAGTACAGTACTTGAGTTAATGTACTTAGTAACATTCCACCACTGCATTTTGGGTATCTGACAAAAAGGAACTTAACAGCGCATTGGGATATTTTGAGGACATATGAAGAACTTTTATTTCAAAATAGATATTAAAGGTGATCTTAGCACCAGAAGAAGGAATAGAAGAATGTATTTCTGTCCGTGTAAGGCAGGTTTAAAGCATTATTTTGTAATACTATATCAGAGAACTACAGATGTTGTATCCCATTCTAGCGTATAAAAATCTACTTTTCTTTCTACATGCTACTGTATTCTGTTCTTAATTCTTCTCATTAATTTTATAGTAAGTCGATTGAGAACAACTTCTCATTCGCAACGACGACCTGTCACATTCACACATTCATACCTGGAAGCTGCCCGGTACAACCACGGTCTGATCTGCTGGCCACTGAGCAGCTCCACTGGAGCGGTTGGAGGTTAAGGGCCTTGCTCAAGGGCACCTCAGTGGTGGTAATGAGGGAGGGACAAGCGCTACTCTTTCACTTTCCCCACCCAGATTTTATCCTTCGGGTCTGGGAAACCCGGCGACCTCCCGGTCCCAAGCTCGCTTCTTAACCTCTAGGCCACCACTGCCCTGTTTGCTCATATTCATTAGACCTGGGAACATGTCTGAACAGCCGCTCACTACAAAGATCTTTCATTTGGACATTTTGCATGGACATCCCTGGACTAGTAAGGGCAAATGCATTATGTCTGATTAATTTAGCTTTTATTTTGTCTTCATTTTATTTATTTTTTCAACAGGTTACAGTGTAATATTTGCTGGCTCCGCGCAAATTACTCCTTAATGTATAAGGGGGGAAAAAAAACTGCTAAGTTAAAAAACATTGTCATACAAAAACTGCAAATATGGTTTAGAGCCTTATGTGACAAAGACATTCACCAGTTAAAAATCTGCCATTAGCTGTACAGGACAGGCAGGTTTACTGGTCTCCCTTCAGAGGAAAGACTTTGTTAGTTATATAATTTTAGGCGAGGCTGAAGACTCTGTCCATTTTATGTCTTCTTTGAGGATTTTAGGGCTATAATTTTGAGCCTTCTGTCCCTCTTCTCTGATGACTTCTCCTGGTTGGAACCTTTGTGTGTGTGTGTGTGTGTGTGTGTGGGTGGATGTGTGGATGTGTGTGTGTGCAGAGCCAGGCAGAGGAAACACAGTTCATTCTCACAGATGTTTCACCACTGTAACTGTTTAACGTTTTGGTGAGTCAATGTGGGCTGCCCTAGCCTATCCCAAAAATCGAGCATGGGGTGGGTCAGTGGCATAAAGATTTTTAAAGAGAACCTGCTTATGCGAAGGCACTGGCTGGGTTAGGGTATTTTGGATCCCGGTGACTTCCCCACGCGTCCAACGACTACACAGTTGAAATGGAAGCCAAAGGCAACGCATGGGCCGGCGCATGTCAGTCAAGAGTTCTCCCTACCATATGTCACTGAACCCCTTTGTCTAAAGGAGGGGTAGAGAGAGAAGGAGAGAGTTGAGCTCCTCTTGGTTAGAGAGGGTTGGAGGGGAGGGGGAGAAAGAGAGATTAGCTTTCCTGTCTAGAAAAGCGAGAGAGAGAGAGAGAGAGAGAGAGAGAGAGAGAGAGAGAGAGAAACTCTTCAGTTTACTCTGCCTTCTCATTTAGTCCTCTACTTCATGTGTTTTTCATGTTTTTGTTTGTTTGCTTTTGTCTTTTCTTACATTTGACACTAGTTATTTCACTGTACAGTATATTGATATAGTGTTGTATATGTTTTTAAATGTATATATTTTGGTTTACTCAATGAATTGTATGTATGCATTTCGTCTCACATTATTATCCTTGATGCTCTGGCAACATTGTTATTTCTGACATTCATGCCAATAAAGCAATTTGAATTGAATTGAGAGAGAGAGAGAGGGGGGAATGGGGGAGGAAAGGAGGGGATTTCTGACTGGTTGTAATGAGAAGTGTTCTGAGCTTTACAAGCTTTTGGAGAGACTGGTTATTGAGTCTCAGCGGTGTGAGCCGAGCTAGTCAGGTCAATCTTATTTCTTTTGTGGTTTGCTCTTCTTTTAAAGTTGAGATGATCAAGAATCCTCTTTTGTTGTGTCCTCGTCTTTTAAAGCGGAGTCAAGCAATCCTTGATACTGAAAATTGATTCAGATAACTCAGAACTGATTGAACGTTCTCAGACATCATCAACCAGTGTGTCAGAGAACCATGGATGGCTGGAACACTTCTGTCTGTGCTGTAAGACTCTTGGCAACCAGAGAAGAACGGTAAAAAAAAAAAGGCAGTGGCATGCAGGCCTCTGCGTTAAAGGAGTTGCCTCCCCGCTGCCAGCTAGCGCTACAGTTTTAGTAGCTTGGTTCAGATTTATTGAAGAAATATAAATGCGTTCCAAATCCCTGAGACCAATAAAATCAAACCAAACCTGAATCAAAATCAAAGTCCAGCTGCAGATGAATGAAAACCATCTCTCTCCCAACATGAAAGGTTTCCATGACTCAAGCTGCACAAGTGGCAAACACAATCACAAACAAATCTAAGCGTAAATGGTATCCGGTCAGAGTTGTGGAGAAGGTGCAGCCATGCTAGCAGCTCAGCTCTGAGGCACAGTGGCGCTTTGAGTAGTGGCTGGGTATAGTTCAACATTTTTCAATACCGGTACAGATACCAATACCGTGACTTCGATACCGGTTTCTAAACGATCCTTTTTTCGATACCAATTTCATAAAATGACATGCATCAAAGACCTGCAGGTTGGAATTTAACCTGCGGCCGCTGCGGTAAGAACTGAGCCCCTGCACGTGGGGCTCAACCAGGTGAGCAACCGGAGCACCCCATTATTAGATCTTGCTAGAAGCGGGGGCGCCTGGGTAGCTCACCTGGTTGAGCAAATGGGCCGCAGGTCGGAACCTGCGGCCCATTTGCTGCATGTCATTCCCCCTCTCTCTCCCCTTTCCTGTCTTAAGCTGTCCTGTCAATAAAGGCCTAAAAATGCCACAAAAAAATAGCATGCTGCATGCTTATTGGCTCACTGACCCTGATGAGATTAACTCCTGAGGTATTAAAAGTGGGTATTGAATGACGAGGCATTTTTCGATACTCAATACTTAAGAGGCAATTCGGTCTGTCCCTAAAATGTATTGAATTAGGTACCCAGCCCTAGCTTTGAGCTAAAAGCATCCAGCATGTCTACCATGCCTTTAGGTGGTCTGAACAATCTGCAGCTGAACATAAGCAAGAAGGAGCTGACTGTGGACTTATGCAGGAATATAAGCCTTATCTGACCCCTGGATCCATCCAGGGGGAGGATGTGGAGGTGGTTCACTCCTATAAATACCTCAGCATGGCAGGCTGGGAACACATGGGGCCCTCAGCAAGAAGGGTTAGCTCTACTTCCAGCTTTACTTCAACGGTAAATTAAGACAACAGCTACTGTTTGGGAATTCAAAGTAGTCTGGGCTCTATCTGAACCAGGGCTGTAGTACTCGAGTCCGGACTCAAAACGTTTTTTCTATGGTCTCGGACTCGCTGGTATGTGGACTTGGACTTGTCTCGGTCTCTGCCACTGGTCTTGCCAAATATGGCTTTTGGTCTCGACTGAGTCCAGGTGTCCTTATTATGTTCATAATAATATTGGAGGTAAAGTGACAGCTTGGACGGGGATGTTGTTCGTCTTTTCACAAGTTTAGACAGCTAGCTAAAGCTACGCCGACGTTTGCTAACGTTAGCCTAGCCTGCTAAGTAAATATTACGACTCCCTTCGGAGTTTCCTATATCTGCGTCCATGTTGTCAACATAAGACCTGTGGCGTTAGTGCTCCTTTTGTACCATAATTTTATCGAATAAAATATTAAGCTTAGCGCCTATGAGATGGTTGGGGTTTTGTTACATTACACACAAAGCTAACTGGCTATAGTTAGCGTGTACGTATGCTAGCGGACATTAGCTAACGTTGCTGAGCCAGCCAGCAACTTTGGCAGTAGTTTCGGCGAGCTAACCACGACAGTATTGTGGCCCACAATCAACCTCTGCTGCTAAAAGCAGTCAACCTGCAGTGATCTTTGAAATGGAGACACATGTATAGTGCCTTTTCCCGGAGATCCTGGCCATTCTTTTTTTCTGTCCCGGACTCGGTCTTGACTCGGACTCAAAACTTTTTGGACTCGGTCTTGTATTGGACTAAAACCTCTTTGGACTCGGTCTTGACTTGGTCTCGACTAGTCCTGGTCTTGGATTCGACAAAGGTGGTCTTGACTACAGCCCTGATCTGAACTGAAACAATAGCCCTGCAGTCAGTCACAACATTAAAGCACAAAAGGTTGAATGAGTGGCCGTATTTGATCCAACACTACATACTGATATTGTTTGTGGAACCAACATGTAGGCGAACAAAAAGCAGAGGATGCCGTTTCATGCTACAGCAGTGACCTGGTGTCTATCTGAGCTCCGTAAAATCCACTCAGACATATTCTTTCTGACTGGCACAGTGGCGGTCATGGACGTCTCACCTGTTTGAGGGCCTCCTGTTTGGTCTTGCTGAGCTCCTCATATTTACATTTCCACTGAGCGAGTTCAGCCTCCAGCCTCTCGATGCTCTTACTCAGTGCAAGCTTGTCTCTGGGGAAGACACAAAGACACAACACACATTAGTGGTTCCCAACACTCAATCATGCCACTCTGGTGCCTGTGTGGGTTACTATAGGAGTCTGCAAATATCTTCAAAATGGATTTTTCACTCTTCCACATTAAGAATCCTTGTGAAGTCCACAACAAAAAACTATCCCAGAAATCACTAGTGCAATGTCAGTCACATAGACGGTGAAATAAATGGACACAGCGACGCCATAGACTTTGACGGAGACCAGTGAAGTCAATAAGAAGCATTTTTCCGGTGATGGCTGAGCGTTGCTGCGCAGCCTCAAACTGAGCTTGACGACGTAGATGTGACGTGAGCAACCTGTCTGAAAGTTGTAAATCTTCTGGTAGCTGTGCCAAGAGAAATCTGAATCATTCAATCTTGCTGAGACGGGGAGCAGAATAGGAGCTGTCCATGAGCGTAGGAGCAACTTTGGGTAAGCATTCTGATTAATTATTTTGTCATTTTGACTGTTTGCCTCCATGTCCCCCCGATTGCCTGCAAACTTCTCCTGACTATACGGTAATTTGTCTACAGTGCGACAGAAAGTTGCGTGGTTATGACACAATCGTTAGCCTATTTATATAAAAACGTCTACTACGGAGCCATAACGTGAGATACAAGTTAATGGAGCCTGTTATACATTGTCGTGTTTCTTTAGAAATAAACAATGGCCAAATATGGAGTCTTTAAACGGTTCAGATGTAAAGTTATTTGTTGTCAAAGTGACGCCAAAATGAATGGCAGTCAATGGAATGCTAACAGAAGGTGATGGCTTGTTAGCCTATGAAACTCCCCATAGGAGGTACGCTTTCCGGATGCTCGCTTACCCCCTTGGTCAGTCACCATCTACAGCCTTTGATTCTAGAACTGTACACTGCATGCTTGTTGAGCTCTGCTTGTAAATGCTGATAAATTAATGCTGCATGATGCATAGTACATCCAAAAACACTTGGCACGTGACCGGCCATGCATGGAGAGACAGGCTTTTCCCTATCATTATAAGGCTTAGGTGCCGCACCCAAGCCGCTTTGGGCACCACCTGAGCCAAATGAATGTAAAAATCAATGTGAGCATTAAAACTGTCTCAGATCCAATGATTGGAGTTGGTTTTTCTTTAGCGAGTTACGTCTTCAATTATCTGCTCTAGCTTTTCCAACGTTTCAGATACAGATATGGTAATAATATTGGTCCAAATATTAAATGTCCAAATGTTAAATTGAATTTTTTTTTTACATGTTACATTTTCTTATGGGAGGACCCCTAACCCACCCCACCAAATATGTGCATCCACACTAACACTAAGCACACATATATTTAGCATTTTTATCCTGTGTAAATTATTTTTACAAGTTATTATAGGTTTACTGTCAAAGCTTGTTTTTGCACTGTATGTTGAGCCACATACAGTATAAGACGATGTTCTGTCATGACAGACAATAACGTTTTCTGAATCTCACAATTTCACACAGAAAATAAAAAGTGTAGGATGCACGTCCGGGCTTCAGCTGCTGTTCTCCTGACAGAGCTGTCAGCTCTTAGTGACCATCATATTGACTGGGTGTAGAATAAGCAGTGGTGGAGGAACTTTCATTGTCTGCTATGGCTACAGGTTACACTGGCCCTTACAGGTTGGCAGGTGTGTCACAGCACTATTAACAAGGTAATAAAGTCTATACGGGCAAAACCATACAGTGTAAGGCACCTCTACAGAGCAACAGACAGCCAAAAATGATCATGGTAACACAATTGGTTTATTGGTAAGAAGTCAAATCAGCATAGGTCGCAAATATATTATTTTAAACAGTGTTGGAAGAAGTATTCAGATCCTATTAAAAGTTAAAATACCACAATGTCAAACTTAGTCTTGCCTTCTTATTTAAAGGGGTACTCCTCCAGTTTTCGTACTTACATTAAATGTGTGAAGCAGAGGCAGAGGCTGACATATCCTGATGTTTAGTCCTTGGGTCAACCTACAAAAACACCGGATCCTACATTTCCCACAATGCAACTAATAGCCTCTTTCTGCGAGTCCCTTCTCTGCCTTGTAAACACCAACGCTTCCACCATGCATCCAGTATGTAACTCAAACACCCTTTATCTAATACATTTGCAATTTCCGAGCTCAAGCTGAGATAACCCTGATGACTTTATCACAGATATTACATTATTTCTTTTTTTTGTGTCAGTCACTAACCCCACTCTCGGGGTATCAACACTGCCTGTAATGATTGATCAAGCCCTACCTGCTACTATGGGCAGGGAAAATAAAATCAAACAAATTTATGAATATAAAACAATGCAGATTTGTTTCCTGCATAATTCTCATGCAGCCTACTTGAAAACTATATGTCCATTAAATGTCTGCTGTCAGCCAGAGTGTGTGACACTTTGTTCTCATTTGCATCTGTTGTTATGTCCCGCTCTATATTTTTGCTACAGCCCAGGCAGTTTTGGAGTGTCTTACTCTCTCTCTTTCAGCAGGACTTTCTGGGACTCATCCAGGCGAAGCTGCAGGGCGTTGAGTCTGCTGGAGTCCTCCTCCACCGTGCTAATGTCCTCCCACAGCTGCCTGCTGCGTTCCTGCCGGCTGGGACCGGAGGAGGAGCGCGAGGTGATTGCCCAGGCCTCCTGAGTGTCGCCGTCCGGGGCCCGGGAACGCAGGACCGACTCCAGCACCTCCAGGTCCTGACAGAGCAGGGGACAGACACAGGGAGGCGACAATGAGACCAGGGTAGCAGTTTGTTGCTGTAAGGAGCATATGTACTGTATACTGGTATGTTACTGAAACTCAGATAGCTACAACAAAATCCAACAGGGCCAGAAAGACAAGCAGTCTAGTTATTGGTGAGCACAATGCTATCCGTAAATACATTTATTCAATTTATTCATCTTCTCCTTCTTTGGTGGTCGGCGACAGGAGTTTTACCGGCTGTACATCACTGCCACCTAACCGTGGATTTGTATTTTTGCAGCAAATGCATAACTGCAATGCATTGTGGGTGATATCCACCACTGGAGTGACCATCGTCTTTTGCTCGCTCCCGCAGCCCTCAGAGGGTCGATCTCACCAAGTTCACAGTTTTTCAGACAGATGGAAGGACGCTTTTGATGGCGGCGGGGATTTCCCCGAGGGCAAGTGCTTAGGGCGTGTTGAACCACTAATGCGTCATGTGTCAAACTCAAGGCCTGCGGGCCAAATCTGGCCCCTTGCAGATCCTGCCCGCATATCAATTTACGTTCACAACACATTTTGGCTTTTTTTCTATGATGGCTGAGGAACCTTTTCCTGACTTTTTCAGGACTTTATGTCAAACCGTAAGTGAGAAGACTATGACACATGCAATAAAACAGTCAAAGATGTTTGACTTTTTCGATTAAATAATAGCATGTCAATAAACTCTACATGTTTGGCCCTTGATGTGATTCTTATTTTCCAGTGTGGCCCTTAGTGAAGTTGAGCTTGACACCCGTGCACTAATGGAACGCAGCGTTGGACTCCAACGCAGCTAACAGGCTATGATAGCTGCCTCCATCTTGGGCTCTCCAGGTCTCAGTGTCTTCAAAGGTTAGCCCTGGTCGAGACATTTACCCCCCTAACATTCCATAACCCCTTACAGATCAGCAGGGATAAAGGCTTCCTTTCAGTTTCAGTCCCCGCAAAATTAAGTCTCAGTCTTCTTCCAAACTATACCCATATATCTCTTGTATGGACTCATATGAAGGTCCCTGATTTTGAAGGGGTTGTCAGAAATATGGGCCAATATTTCTCTCTTTCTGTCCTCAGTTTTCCCCTCCGCCCTCTCTCCCTCGCTACAAAGTTGCAAATCAAGCCGTGTCATCCAGCAGACCATCTAAGGTTTCTGCCAACGTGCTGTCACAGCAGAACCCTGAAAACTCTTGGGTGGGTTCTCCTGACCAAACATTTTCACATCTCGTTTTATTTAATGGCCTTAACAGAAATTAAATTGGAAATGTAGAGCTTTCTCCTCCTCGCCACATAGTAAATCTGTCTGCTTTGGCACTGCTACAGTAAAAAAATCGTAATGTTTCCCCACCCTATGTCCTTCACGGCATGGGCCAGATGTAAAAATGGGAGGCATCCGTCTCCCACAGGCTCCATTATGCCGCGTGGTTTCTTTAAGATAATATTCATGCGGCCTTTAAGAGTTCCTCATAAACATTTCATTCTGTGACCGAGGTTTGTAAAGATATCTGTGGCTGAAAAAGTCAACCATGATGGACCCTGTAAGAGAATTGGAACGTACCACAAGATCAGGCTGATACGGAGTGTCACTACAAATGAGGGACATCCGGCGGAATTTACGGGGGGGGCAACGGAGCAATCCCGGAAGCGAAATGTCGTGGATATAGACTAGTTTAACCCAGACCAAAAACCTGTTTTCTGCAAACAACAAAGCACAGTCGCTCCGTCTCTGTTCTTTCTTTCTCTGTGAAATGAGGCTGCCTTCAAGTCTAATCAGAAATGTCGAGATCTATTAATAACTGTGAAATATAATAATATAATATCAACTTGTGCTACATTGGGGAGTTAGAACACAACAGGATGTCACATAAATGGGCCGTTTAAGTGGCACCGAACTGCTTTTTCTAGTCTAATTGGGCCTTAAAAGGTCCCATGGCATGAAAATTTCACTTTATGAGTTTTTTTTTAACATTAATACGAGTTCCCCCAGCCTGCCTATGGTCCCCCAGTGGCTAGAAATGGCGATAGATAAACCGATAAACCGAGCCCTCGGTATCCTGCTCTGCCTTTGAGAAAATTAAAGCTCAGATGGGCCGATCTGGAATCTTCCTTCTTATGAGGTCATAAGGAGCAAGGTTACCTCCCCTTTCTCTGCTTTGCCCGCCCAAAGAATTTGGCCCGCCCATGAGAGAGAGAGACATCATGGCTTGAAAACAAGAGAAGCATGGCAGTTGGTCAAGGCCACCCCCCCCCCACCCTCTCTCCTCCTCAATAGCATTTAAAGCTACAGACACAGAAATGGCACATACTAAGGAAAGTTCATTGTGGGACTGGCTCTAGTGGCTGTAATTCTGCACCAAGGCTGAATTTTGGGAAAGAGACTTCCGATACAGTATTAGGGGACCACTAAGGCCTATATAAAAGAGACTTCCGATACAGTATTAGGGGACCACTGAGGCCTGTATAAAAGCATTCAAAAAGCAGCATGTTATAGGACCTTTAAACGTTGAAAAGTCTTTTTCCTGACAGAGACAGATTGTCATGATCAGGCTTTTGGCTTAAAATGCGTCAACGCATTTATTTTCAAAATCTGTGGTTTAAATATTTTCTGCACGCTTTTGGGATGATGATGATGATAATACAAAGCCTTACAATGTTTGAAAAGTGCATTGAGGTCAATCTACAAACAAGGCTGTTTCCCCCAATTTTGATGCTGTCATTACAGGTAATCCTCAACAGAGGGAGCCGGTGTGTAACAGATATTAGTAAGCCAAACCATCCTGTGCCACATGTGGAAGTACTCAGTGTGTGTGTGTGTGTGTGTGTGTGTTTGAGAGAGCCAGAACAATGGACGGAGACAGGAAATGAGGCTCTGCTGTGTGTGGGTACCAGTTAGCCACATTATCTTGGTTTCTGTGCAACGCTACAGCCTCAATGTGTATTTCTGTGTCTTTGTGTCTGTGTGTCTGTGTGTATGTGTGTGTGTGTGTGTGTGTGTGTGTGTTACCATGGAAACCCCCCCTGAGCCTAGCTGAAGGTCAAGTCTGACAGGCAGTGTCAGTGACAGTGATCTTTATTGGCTGCTGCTTTAGTCTCGCATTGCCTGACCTACAGTATCTCCACAGCGCCGTGTCACCACACACACATTCTCTGGGTCATTTGCATTTATTTAAACCAATCACAATCGTCTTGGCTAAGTTCCGGAAGCTGCAACGGTGGCTCTGCAAAATAGTCTCAGGAAGGAACTTGTTATGGTGGAACATTTGCACCCCGCAAAAGAAAACGCCACACACAATATTAAATGAAGTTCACTGTTCACACAATACAGTAACGTAAGCTCTTTAAATTAGCTGGATACGCGGTTAAACCTCATTTGCTTTTACCAGTGGTATCACCGTGTTCACTTTGTTGCAGGCAGCTGCAGCCAGAGCCATGGCATTTCCCCGCCTCCGTATTTCACATTACCCTCGCTAGCTCACTGCAGACAATAGGCCATGCTTTCAAAATTAACTTTTTTTTTCATAACCGGTGGGCCAACATGCTAGCACGTCCCAGTTAGAGACTAAATGCTGTAAACATAGTCTTTGGAAATCTTAAAAGGTCCAGTGTGTAACGTGTTTAGTTTAGTTAATTATCTAAATCTGTTGCCCCATTCACAAACTTGTCCTTTTTCATGAATATTTACCACCACCACCAATTCCAAGTATTCCTTTTGGCTTTTTAAATTTTACATTTGCATTCGCATGAACTGGGGTAGATGCTCCATATTCGTGCGCCATCTTGAAATACGTTAGCCGGTAAGAGGCATACAGAAAATACTGCTCTGCCTTTCGCGTTTTCGCTGTCACATGATAAACTCACAGGTGCTGCTAATGCTGCTAACTGGTATAGTAGCTTCCCGGCCCAGGCAAGTCTGAGGAAGGAAACATGGAGGACCACACGTATTCAAAATCCAAATTTCAGGAACAGGAGTCTTGAAATGAAAATAGCAAGAGACCGGCTTTTTGAAGCGTGAAGGCTACCGTAGCTGTAATACGTATTTTGAACTGCGTGGTGCAAGAGAGTTGATTGCGATATAAATGATCTCAACGCTAGATGGGAACAATTCCCACACATTGGACCTTTAACAATCATTCCCTGAAAGAACCAAGCAGGCCTGCCTTGTTGCGCGATCCAACTGTTCTATAAGAGTTGCCATTTTCAGCGTGTAGCTTGCTAACTCAGAATTTGTTGTTGGTTCCAGTAGTGAAGGGATTTTGTGTGTGTGGTGACATAGTAGACAACTGCCAAGAAACAGAGGAGCAGAGTAAATGGAAAACACAGGAGGTCACAGCAGTCAGATGGGACAACAGAATGCTACTCCAACTGCTGCTACTACTGGGAACACCACTACTGCTGTGACTATCATTTCTTCTGACACAACAACTACAGAGCTTCCAGTCCTTAAAGAAATGATTTCCAAAGGCTACTAAAAGCTATCTTACGAATGATAATAGATGTTTAAAATGGGACCAGTGAAGGTATTGCATTACAAGACAGAGGGTCAGATTTACAGAGGAAAAAGGCGCTTTAGCAAATGTGCGCTGCGGTTTTTATTTGACAGTGTGTATTCAGCACCTGGTTTACGAAGACAGACGCTCAATAGGCAGTCGGCTCCTGAACCGATGCGGATAATGAACCTCCAGACTTACCTTGCGTTCAGCAGTGTAAGATCACAAGATTTTCTAATTAGCACTGAACACAGTGTACAGCTGAGGCCGATTATTAGTTTGGCAAGTATTTGTTAGAATTGGACAAACTGAAAGCCATTAGGATTTATTCACACGGCACCTTGGAAGTCTGTGCCAAGTTTAATTCAAATCTGGCTGATTTTTTTCTTCTTTCAGAAAGCCAGTTTTTTTTTATTTTGATGACATCTTTTTTAATTGTTTGCACATCTAGAGGTGAAGTTCAGGGAAGTGGTGCACCCTCATCTCATGTTAGGATAACCTCCTTTTGTTTGTGTTGCAGAAAAGAAATTCCAAATTGCGTACTGAAAATACAATGTGGAAAATCAGTCATCAGTATTCCTGATGCTGCATTCACATTGCCTGTGTCAGCTGTCAGACGGTGATCAGACTTGTCAGAGTGATTTGAGGCGGTGTGAGAGTCCCGTGCAGGAAACGGGAAACATCACTGCCTCTATTGCTGCCACAAGAAAGTTTTGAAAAACTATGAGGGTAAAAAAAAAGAAACACAAGCAATGAACTGCCAGGGAGTTTGTGCAACAGCTGACTGTTTCCTCAGTCCCTCCTTCTCTTTTCTTTCTCTCTTCCTCCGCGAAATGAGGCTGCTTTCAAGTGCGGTCGGAAAACATCGAGATCTAAAAAATAAAAAAAAATTTGACGGAAAAAAGTAATTGTGAAATATAAAGTCTACTTGTGCTACATTGGGGTTAAAGAACACAACAGGACGTCACAGAAATGGGCCGTTTCAGTGACACTCCCACCACTGCACAACCCTGTGGCCAATCGCCGGATCGCCATTTGGTGATGTGAAAGCAACATGTGGTGTGATGACAGACCATTATACTATACTATGCACTATAATGGCTTTTTCTGTGGCTGGGAGTAGGGGTCAAACTTTTGTTTTACCTAAAAAATATTCAGTGAAGGGAACAGCAGTTGATTTACTCTTTGCTCCGAGCTGTGTCTGCTTCCGGCGAGCACTACCAATCAGACTGTTAGGGTGGCCTGTATGTAGCCGCTGACATTTACTGCTGTGAGTGCACCGAGACTGGAAAAGTGGGTCGGACAAAAGTGTGATTTTGAAAGATACAAGTGTGGGGAACATCAGGCCCTTGCCGGTGGCAGTGACGCTTAAAAGCAAGTATCAAAAACAAAATGGGATCCCAAATGATTTACACCTGACCAAAGGGACAGACCCCCACCAGCTGTTGAGAGGACAAAACTAATTTGGGGCATCAAGCTGCTGATGTTCAACTCACGTCCGGATCATCGGAAGTACATTTCCAGGATAAAGACTTGACATCTGGCGCTTGATGCCCCTCACCTTCTGCTCTCCGTGTGTCGCCGTTCTCAAACTCTGTTCGCTACGGGAAACAACAACAACCTTCGAGCTAGGAAGCTACACGCTGAAAATGTCATGTTTGAAGAAAATTTGGATGGTGCAACAAGGCAGACCTGCCTTGTTCTTCCGGGGAATGATTGTAAAGATTTACAAAGAATAGGTTTACGGCATTTCCTCTCTAACCGGGACATTTTGGGACCGATTGGTGGGGATTGGTGGGGATTGGTGGGGATTGGTGGGGATTGGTGTGGACGAAGTACACACAGAGATACACTGGTAAGAGCTAATGAGGTTTAACCATGTATCCAGCTAATTTAAAGAGCTCACGTTACTGTATTGTGTAAACAGTTAACTTCATTTAATATTGTATGTGGTGTTTTCTTTTGTGGGGTGCAAATGTTCCACCGAAACAACTTCCTTCCTGAGACTATTTTGCAGAGCCCCCATCGCTGCGTCCGGAAGCTTAGCGCAGCCTAAGACGATTCTGATTGGTTTAAAGAAATGCAAACAACTCAGAGCCTTTACTTTTCTCCTATCCCAGAATGTATGTGTGGTGTAGCCAGACCTTCCTCCACAGTGCTGTGGAGACAGAGCTGGCAATGCAAGACTAACCCACAATATTCCCGGGCTTGTGGGAAATGCTGTGCCTTAAAGTATAAGGCAAAATATGACATAGGTAATGATATTACATTGTTTTTGTTTTTTAAATATGACGTGAGGGAACACAACATACTGTTGAGTAAGGTTATGTTGTAGGGCTGGACTTTTCAGTAATTGGAGTTCCAGAAGTTCCTGCTTCACTTTGGCTCTCTGTATCTTCAGAATAAAAAAGGCCTCCCCAGAGTGTTTTAGAGTGGTTGAAGGCTGAAACATGACCCATGATGGCGCTTAATGCTATTATGCTAACGTCCCATACCAGTTTAAAATCTTCTCACGAGTGTCTCGTGTGTCAGCATGAAGGAGGCTGAGCGAAGCAGCAGGTCAGCTCTGTGTTTAGAAAACACCAGATAGGCTTTAGGTTTGGGATGGAACATACTGACAGAGATGAAGTACTGCAGCATCACTGAGACCTCAGGGAGACGCATGCATGATATGAGAAAGTGTGTGTGCACCTGGGTAGGGTCTCTTAAATAGGACACCTCCACACACACACACACACACACACACACACACACACACACACACACTTTTGGTGAACGATCTACCAGCAGCCAGTCTGGCCTACATCCACTGATGCTTGGGTCTCATTGTCCATACACTGTAGCAGCAGAAGATAGCATGAGCACACTGATAATACCCAAACGTCAGCAGCACAGAACACAACCAACATGCTCATTTACATTAGCCTATTAAACATTTAAGACTAGAGCTGGGCAACATGAAAAAAAAAAATCCAATATCATGATATTTTGGATGAAATACATCAACATCGATATTGCGGCGATATTGTAGGGTTGACTATAGGGCTGGAAAAATAATGGAAAAAAATATAATCACGATTATTTCGGTCAATATTGAAATCACGATAATTTAACACGATTACTCGTTGACTTCTGGAACGATGTTGCAATTATTGAACTTAAAAAAACAGTGGAAAAAGTTAAATAAATCAACAGTAAAAAAAACACATACAACTGTGAAATTTGCCTTAATACTTTTCCTATTCAAACTTTATTTTTTCATTCAGAACACAAGAGGAAATAAAGAGTTCACTTGCAAAACGTAATGAGCTAAATAATTGTTTTTCTCGATTATTCTGTTTTTGTGATCATTGGGAGCCAAAATCGTAATCACGATTACATTTCGATTAATTGCACAGCCCTAGTTGACTATTGGTGCTTTCACAAAATACGAACACAATGAGAGTTTTGATAAATAATCACCAGTAATGTGGCTACAATGACTAAGTGGGTAAGGGCAAATAATACAAGAGTTAGTAAGTCTAGGGTGTCCGGATAGCTCAGTTGGTAGAGCGGGTGCCCATATATAGAGGTTTACTCCTCAACGCAGCGGGCCACGGGTTTGACTCTGACCTGCGGCCCTTTGCTGCATGTCATTTCCCCCCCCCCCCCCCCCCCCCATTCTCTCTCCACTTTAATTTCTTCAGCTGTCCTATCCAAATAAAGGCTGAGAATGGCCAAAAACATAATCTTAAAAAAAAAGAGTTAGTAAGTCTGGTAAGTTTATAAAATGACATCACCTTACTGTAATGCAGCCTGAAAAACTGGGAAAAGACAACACTTGTGTCATATCACAATATTCACAATTTAAGAGGATATCTAGTTTCATATATCGATGTCGATATAATATCGATATATTGCCCAGCCCTACATCAAACAAAAAAATTAAAAAGGCAGCTGAACCTGCTATTCATATGATCTAGAACGGCAACTTTTTTCATTATTGATTGGTCTGTCAATAATTATTTTGGACTAACCTTTAGTTACCAAAACATCCACAAAAAAAAAAAAAAAACTGAATCGCCATGACACTAGGTGAACAAAAATAAATGTACAGCGCAGACTCACCTTCTGTTGAGCCATTTTTTGTCTGTCCAAGTCCACGTCCCTCACCGGCTCTGGTTCTGGAGACCCCGGGGGTCCCTCCCCCACCCGGTCCACCCCGTCCAGCTTCCCATCGGCGTGGACCTGAGAGGAGGAGGCTGAGGAGGCGGGGGAGGAGGGAGGTATGGATGGAGAGGAGGAGGAGGAAGCGCCGCCGCGAGGGTGTGCCGGGGAGGAGGACGGAGAAGTAG
>CM042315.1:42430625-42608125 GCA_023566125.1 Zingel zingel
CTCGCAGGGAACCAGAAGAAAAGGAGAGGAAATGAAGCTGGGTTGAGCAGCATCAGCAGCTTGGTGGAGGGGGAAAAAAAAATAACTTAAAACATTTGTTTTTGCCCATGTTGCCTCCTCTCTGAGGCTGCACAATTAATCGCAATATTATCTAAATCGCCATATGGACTACTGCAATATTTAAATCACAAATATTTGTTAAAGGCAAAATATGTGTCAAACCATTCGGAGCTGCAGAGACGTCCCAGACTACAAATCCTATCCTACAGGCTAAAGAAAACCTGTTCGTTTGGTACAGATCCTCGCACAAATCGCACTATATTCATTTTAATTTGAACATTTTTCAATGAAAATGACAATAATGATACAAAAATGATCGTTCCCTCCAATATCGTGAATCATATCGCAATCGCAATATCAGTCTAAATAATCGCAATTAGATATTTTTCTCATAAAATCATATTGCGCAGCACTACTCGTCTCTGTTAAGCCCCTGACACACTAACCCGACGGTCGACCGTGGGCATTAAAGGCAGTCGGACTGATCAGTCGGCTCCCCGAGGTCCAAAAAGTGCCTCTGAACACACCGAAGCGGCGCTGACTTGAGCGTGTAAAAGTGTATTGTCGCCCAAAAATGAAAACTGGCAGCTGATTGGACGAACGCGTCAAGTGGGTCTGGTTTCTCCGGAAATTCAAAGCCAGACTGTCATGGCGGCTCGTTCAGAATACGATCTCATATTTTACTAAAATAGTTAGATTTTCGTCAGATTTTGAGAGGCTTAGTCACGCTCATCTCGCTCGTCATTTCCGGGTTAGCACTCCACCAATCAGATTGGTCATGGAGTCCGACTGCCCGCCCTCCAACGCAACATGTCAGGTCGGCCAAAATGAAGGCCGACAGCTCCTCGGACGGACGACGGCACGGAACACACCGAACAGACTCGAGTCACCGACCTCGCCAGACTGTCCGATTATTATCGGGTTGGTGTGTCACTGTCTTTAGCCAATTCGAACCTCCACACGCACTAACAACATATTGGACCTTTACAGGTATATACAGTGGGGAGAACAAGTATTTGATACACTGCCGATTTTGCAGGTTTTCCCACTTACAAAGGATGTAGAGGTCTGTAATTTTTTATCATAGGTACTCTTCAACTGTGAGTGACGGAATCTAAAACAAAATCCAGAAAATCACATTGTATGATTTTTAAGTAATTCATTTGCATTTTATTGCATGACAAGTATTTAACATCAGAAAAGCAGAACTCAATATTTGGTACAGAAACCTTTGTTTGCAATTACAGAGACCATACGTTTCCTGTAGTTAGAGACCAGGTTTGCACACACTGCAGCAGGGATGTTGGCCCACTCCTCCATACAGACCTTCTCCAGATCCTTCAGGTTTCGGGGCTGTCGCTGGGCAATACGGACTTTCAGCTCCCTCCAAAGATTTTCTGGTGGGTTCAGGTCTGGAGACTGGCTAGGCCACTCCAGGACCTTGAGATGCTTCTTACGGAGCAACTCCTTAGTTTCCCTGGCTGTGTGTTTTGGGTTGTTGTCATGTTGGAAGACCCAGCCACGACCCATCTTCACTGCTCTTACTGAGGGAAGGAGGTTGTTGGCCAAGATCTCGAGATACATGGCCCCATCCATCCTCTCCTCAATACGGTGCAGTCGTTCTGTCCCCTTTGCAGAAAAGCATCCCCAAAGAATTATGTTTCCACCTCCATGCTTCACGGTTGGGATGGTGTTCTTGGGGTTGTACTCATCCTTCTTCTTCCTCCAAACAAGGCGAGTGGAGTTTAGACCAAAAAGCTCTATTTTTGTCTCATCAGACCACATGACCTTCTCCCATTCCTCCTCTGGATCATCCAGATGGTCATTGGCAAACTTCAGACGGGCCTGGACATGCGCTGGTTTGAGCAGGGGGACCTTGCGTGCGCTGCAGGATTTTAATCCATGACGGCATAGTGTGTTACTAATGGTTTTCTTTGAGACTGTGGTCCCAGCTCTCTACAGGTCATTGACCAGGTCCTGCCGTGTAGTTCTGGGCTGATCCCTCACCTTCCTCATGATCATTGATGCCCCACAAGGTGAGATCTCGCATGGAGCCCCAGACCGAGGGACATTGACAGTCATCTTGAACTTCTTCCATTTTCTAATAATTGTGCCAACAGTTGTTGCATTCTCACCAAGCTGCTTGCCTATTGTCCTGTAGCCCATCCCAGCCTTGTGCAGGTCTATAATTTTATCCCTGATGTCCTTACACAGCTCTCTGGTCTTGGCCATTGTGGAGAGGTTGGAGTCTGTTTGATTGAGTGTGTGACAGGTGTCTTTTATACAGGTAACGAGTTCAAACAGTAAGTAAGTAAGTAAGTAAGTAAGTAAGTAAGTAAGTAAGTAAGTAAACTTTATTTATATAGTAGCTATCACAGATAGAATCACAAAGTGCTTTACATGCAGCAAGTTTAACAATTTAAAAAACATCATACAAAACATAAAAACATGATAGTTCAGTCAACTGAAAGCTTGTCTGAATAGCAGTGTCTTCAGCTGTGTTTTAAAAGAAACAATAGAATCGGCCACACGCAGAGACAGGGGCAGGGCATTCCACAATTTAGGAGCAACTGCCTGAAAGGAGCGATCTCCCCGAGTTTTAAGGCAGGTTTTAGGGACCATCAGGAGATTTTGACCTGAGGAACGAAGAGTGCGGAAGGAAGAGTAAAGGGTCAACATGTCTGCAATATATTGAGGCGTCTGTCCATGTAGTGCCCTAAAAGTTAAAACTAAAATTTTATAATCAATTCTGTATTTTACTGGAAGCCAGTGGAGAGAAAATAAAATCGGAGTAATGTGTGCCCTTCTGTTTGTTCCTGTTAAAAGCCTAGCTGCTGCATTTTGCACCAATTGGAGATGGCTCAGAGAACATTTGTTAAAACAAGTAAAAAGGGAATTACAATAATCTAACCGTGAAGAAATAAAAGCATGAATGATCATCTCCATGGTAACTTTAGGCAGTATTGTTCTCAATTTAGAGATATTTCTCAAATGATAAAAGCAGTTTCTAACAGGTGCAGTTAATACAGGTAATGAGTGGAGAACAGGAGGGCTTCTTAAAGAAAAACTAACAGGTCTGTGAGAGCCGGAATTCTTACTGGTTGGTAGGAAATCAAATACTTATGTCATGCAATAAAATGCAAATTAATTATTTAAAAATCATGTAATGTAATTTTCTGGATTTTTGTTTTAGATTACGTCTCTCACAGTTGAAGAGTACCTATGATAAAAATTACAGACCTCTACATGCTTTGTAAGTAGGAAAACCTGCAAAATCGGCAGTGTATGAAATACGTGTTCTCCCAACTTTATGTTCAAGAGCATACACTCGGTCTGTCCCAGTGCACGTTTAGGCACCCCTAGGAAGCAGGGTCTGAACAATTTCACCAACAGTAACCCTCACTTGATGCATATTTTTGCTTCCTTCAGGCCAAGGCGTATCCCACAATTCACCACAGTCCAGTGTAGCACATCAATCCAGATATTGACGGTGAAGGGACAGTCTGTATGCTGGTTTTAATATAGGCCGTATCAGCAGCTATGAAGAAGTTGACATCCCACTGTGTTCAGTGAATACCCTGATTATTCATAGGCAGCTCACTTAAAGAGCTCATATTATGCTCATTTTCAAGTTCATAATTGTATTTAGGAGGTTGTATCATAATAGGTTTATGTGGTTTAATTTTCAAAATGCACCATATTTTTGTTGTACTGCACATTGCTGCAGCTCCTCTTTTCACCCTGTGTGTTGAGCTCTCTGTTTTAGCTACAGAGTGAGACATCACACTTCTGTTCCATCTTTGTTGGGAGTCGCACATGCGCAGTAGCTAGGTAAGGACTACTAGCCAGTCAGAGGCAGAGTATGAGGGCGTGCCACGCTAGCAGCTAGGCGAGCATTATAACGTGTGTTACAAAGTGACCACGTTTGTCTCTGAAGTAAAGGCTGGACTACAACAGAGCAGTTTGGAGCAGTTTGTGAACAGTGTTTTCTGTTGGAGATGATAAGTCCCTTTGGGGTAGACTTTGGGCTTTTTCACTTTGTAAACCTATAACACACACAAAAAGATATATGACACAGTAAAGGAAAGGGAAAAAGACCCAAAGCATAATATGAGCACTTTAATATCGACAATCATTCCTGAGTTACTTATATTTTTCTTAAAGAATAGCGCAAATCTGACATTGTCAACATAAATATTACATTTTATTTTATCAATCATTTGGAGAAATATATTCCTTTGCAAAAAAAAAAAAAAAAACTTTAGAGAGAAACCATTCTACATAACATGTCGCTGCCTCTGTCTCACGTTCCTCTTGATTAGAGCTGCAAAGATGAATTGATTAATTGTCAACTCATAAATTAATCGGCAACTAAATATGATAATCGATAAATCGGTTTGAGTCATTTTTTAAGAACGTCCAAATTCTCTGATTCCAGCTTCCTAAATGTGAATATGTTCTAGTTTTCTTCTCTCTTCTGTGACAGTAAACTGAATATCTTTGAGTTGTGGACAGAACAAGACATTTGAGGACGTCATCTTGGGCTTTGGGACACACTGATCCACATTTTTCACCATTTTCTGACATTTTAGAGACCAAACTTCTAATCCATTCATCAAGAAAATAATAAACAGATTTAATCAAGGATGAAAGTAATCATTAGCTACAGCCCTAGCTCTGGATAAATCAATTTAATTGCTTTAATAATGAGAGTTTATTATTATTCCTCTCAGGTCCTGAATGCGTGTTTGCCTTCACTGCCATCTGCTTGGAGCTGCAATACCGTATGATTGATCCTAAATAAATGGAAGATAAATAGAATTGACAAAGATGTGAGCTTCATTGAGCCATGTATTTGTACGAGTCTCAGGACGGCCTCATTAACCAAGTGTGTCCTTGGAGAGTAACCGCAAAATATTTGTGGTATTGGGACGGACCCACTGATTCCAAGGCAACATTACACTTCCTGTTTACACCGCCCAACTGTAGTGCCAAGCTGTGGAAACAAGACAAACACAATATTGTTGGAACGAGGCTTGAGCAAAAAGGAGATCAACAGTCAGAGCCACAGAACACTGGCAACAGCTGAATCAAATATTTCTTCCTGAGCAGCGAGGTAAACAAAGAGAGACGAGGGAGAGAAGCTACCCTGGGTTTGACTTCATCTCTATCCCCAATAAGCTGCATTTCAAAATCCCACTGTGACTAATCCAGCTTCTCCAGTTCCAAATCGTATCCTCTAGTCCAGACTTCCTCAAAAAATTTTCTTGACAAAACCCACTAACGTTTGACCCCTTATCCTCTGGGGCCCACTTATGCAATTGGTTTTTCGAAGACGTGCTTCTGTTGCCTGTAACGTCCATTTCGGAGCCTGAGAGAGCAGGGCTTGCATTTAAGTGGCAATGAAATGAGGCACCGAAATCCACGTTGCTATTCGGTCTGGTAGATTCCTGTTGTTTAGGCACCGGTGCCATATTAGCACCGGGCTTCGCTACCCAACCCAACTGAATATACAGTGGCACTCATAAGTTTATGAACCCATGCTAAAGTTGACTACAAAAAGGAATAAAAAAAAAATCATCTTTTGGAAATTTATCTTAATGCCTTAATTAAAAAAATGAGGAAAAACCCTTAAGGACACCAATGTTCTTTGTGAATGAATAATGTATCGTAAATAAATAAACGTTCTTCCTTAAAATACAGGGGGCATAAGTAAGTACACCGATCTGTTAAATTCCCATAGAGGTAGGCAGATTTTTATTTTTAAAGGCCAGTTATTTCATGGATCCAGGATACTATGCATCCTGATAAGTTCCCTTGGCCTTTGGAATTAAAATAGCCCCACATCATCACATACCCTTCACCATACCTAGAGGTTGGCATGGTTTTATTTAAGTTAACCTAATAGCTGGTTTGATTTGCACTGAGAGATGATTTTATGGAAAGTACCCCATGCCAACTTTATCAGGTAGACAGTAGACAGTAGGCAGCTAGTCTCACATTGCCAGGTCTGGTTACACAGCATTCCTAGATGGGAGAAAAACGTGCTCTGGTTTATTGGCATTTCTTTAAACCAATCACAATCATCTTGGGCGTTGCTAAGCACCGGACGGAGCCATGGTGCCTCTGCAAAATAGCCTCGGGAAGGAACTTGTTTTGGTGGAACATGAGTACGTTCTAAGAAAACTCAGATAGTCTAGCTAGCTGTCTGGATTTACCCTGCAGAGATCTGAGGAGCAGTCAACAATAGTCCTCAGAAATCCTCCAGAGTTTAGAACGCCAACACAAAGAAAGAGGAAGGTGGGGGACGTCACCGAATTCCCGGCGGCACCGGAGCAATCCCAGAAATAAAACGTCGTCAATATAGACTAGTAGCTAGCTGGCAGCCGCAGCCACACACACACACACACACACACACACACACACACACACACACACACACACACACACACACACACACACACACACACACACACACACACACACACACACACACACACACACACACACACACACACACACACACACACAAAACCAAACCCACAGCAGCCTATTCAAGAAAACCCCTAAACCTGGGTCAAAGTATGGGAAAGAAATAAAGTGAGCGGAAGAAGGGGGGGGGGGGGGGGGGGGGGGGGGGGGGGGGGGGGAGGGGGAGGCATGAGGAGGGACTGACAGAGTTCACCGCAGCAATAACAAGAGAGAAAAATTGAATACGGATGTATTTGAGCGCAATCAAGTCCAAGGCAGCGCTCACAGACGGTCAACCCGAAATCCAACACTTGTAGAAATATAAATAAAAAGCACTCTTGATGAAAACCTCCTGTCAGACCAGCTCTAGGAACGCACACACGCAACACAATGTCGACACATTGCTTTGAATCAAATTATCTTTTCTTTTGAGAAATTTGAGAGTCACAGTTAATGAGGAGCAGGTTTTATTGACAAAGCATTAAAAGCCAGATTACTCTTTTTGTCTATTTCGGTCTTTTAAATTTTAGCATGAAAATTCTTTAACACGTTGAAACATGCATTCTGTCCCCCCCGCCTCATATCCAGCATGAGACGGCTTTCTCTTCTCTGGGTTTGTAGAAACATGAACTGGAAGCATGCTAATATTTCAGCTGCTTTTATCCCTTTGCTCTTCAACTGACAGTATGACTGCTGTTTGTTCTTACACATAACCTGACAGTTCAACTGCTTTCAAACTTGAACTCACATCTCACAAAGAATTGTCATTTTAAAAACATTTTAACTTGTTGACATTGTTTACAGTGTTTCAAAATGATTAACTTAGAATTGTTAAAGGTCCCATGACATGGTGCTCTTTGGATGCTTTCATATAGGCCTCAGTGGTCCCCTAATACTGTATCTGAAGTCTCTTTTATATAGACCTTAGTGGTCCCCTAATACTGTATCTGAAGTCTCTTTTATAGAGGCCTTAGTGGTCCCCTAATACTGTATCTGAAGTCTCTTTTATATAGGCCTTAGTGGTCCCCTAATACTGTACCTGAAGTCTCTTTTATATAGACCTTAGTGGTCCCCTAATACTGTATCTGAAGTCTCTTTTATAGAGGCCTTAGTGGTCCCCTAATACTGTATCTGAAGTCTCTTTTATATAGGCCTTAGTGGTCCCCTAATACTGTATCTGAAGTCTCTTTTATATAGTCCTCAGTGGTCCCCTAATACTGTATCTGAAGTCTCTTTTATATGGGCCTTAGTGGTCCCCTAATACTGTATCTGAAGTCTCTTTTATAGAGGCCTTAGTGGTCCCCTAATACTGTATCTGAAGTCTCTTTTATATAGGCCTTAGTGGTCCCCTAATACTGTATCTGAAGTCTCTTTTATATAGTCCTCAGTGGTCCCCTAATACTGTATCTGAAGTCTCTTTTATATAGGCCTTAGTGGTCCCCTAATACTGTATCTGAAGTCTCTTTCCTGAAATGCAGCCTTGGTGCAGAATTACAGCCACTAGAGCCAGTCCCACAATGAGCTTTCCTTAGTATGTGCCATTTCTGTGTCTGTAGCTATTGAGGAGGAGGGGGGTGGGCAAGGTGGAGAGTGGGGGTGTGGCTGCGAGGCTCAGGATATTGGTAGTGCTCCCGTGGGTGCTGTGCTGTGGCTTATCACGGTCGACTGTGTCGGTCATCATCAGACAAACATGCAACTGCAACTCCATCTCCTTCTCTGTCCAGACAAAATTGTCAGCTTTTGTTGTTCGCTTCAACATGTTTTGGTTTGTTGCTACTAAGGAGAGAAGTAGAAAGAAGGTTCTACGCAGTCGCGCGGACGTGGTGGTGTGTGGCAGTGCCACCTAGCCACCTGGCGTGCATACTGCTTCGAATTTCACACACTTTTGCGTCACCATATGCACGCTAATTTCTCCCCAAAAACTCTTGTCAAAGCGGGGAATAAAAAGTGAGAACGCAATGCCACATTTACGTTTTCTTTTCAGATTGTTTCCGTCTAAACACACACTGTGTGAAAAATGTTTTTCTTTGCTTGCCAATTACATTGAATCAAGAAAGCCAACCACTTATCATTTTTTTTATATCAGTTAATATTTTACATTCATCATTATGATAACATTTTGGGGGGGGTTAAACTGGCCACTTTTGATTATTGTTAAACCCCCCCCATCCCCCAAATGATACATTTGTGCGTACCTGTGGACCAACTCAACTGTGACAGATTGGGGAGGGGGAGTGATAGTGGTCATGTAATATTGATTTATTTATTATGTATTGTTATTATAATTATTGTGAAATTAGTGTTCATAAACGAGCAATGTATGGTCTTTCAACAATTTCAAGTGAATAATATAACAATTTACTAAAATATTAAAATATTGTTAAAGCTTGTGTCATGTGGTGCCCCCCCACTGGTTGTGAATGGTTGGTGCCCTGGCAGTAGTGCCCTTATGGATAATCCGGGCCTGCCCCCCACGGCAACATTTCTGCACCCACGGTATCAGAAATAGGGCTGCATTGTTAGAGTGCATATCGGAGAATAGCGCGGACACACGAGGATAACTAGCTAGTTGAGAGCATGTGTGTACGTCCTTGAGAACTGTAAGTCGTATAACTTATGTTGTCAGTTCATTTAAGCCTGGTCTTGCAAATTTAAATTAAGTTAACTGTAGGGCTGATCAATTAATTGCATTTGCGATAATATCGCGATATGTTAAGACGCGATTTCCTAATCGCAAAGGCTGCGATTTGGTCACGTGACTCGCAAGAGCAAATCAGTCTGCACCCACAGAGAAAGCATCAATTTAGCACGCTAACGCCACGCCGTACCTTGACTACGGACTAACGGTTAGATAGATATTCGCATAACACACAGACAGACAGGCAGACGTTCCTGAAATTTATAGATAGAGAGATATTGAATTATCTTTGAATGACGGCCTAAACAGCTGTTCCATGCTCTTATTATTTTGCTTAGCTTCATGGAGGACACATGGTTTGAAAATTGTTTCCAGCAGGTCTTTGAATATTTTTGTCATCGGTGTTGATTCAACTCTCTAACAAATAACAGTTACAACTGAACTAATACATTGTAAAAAAAATATTAACACATGAAAAGGGATTGCTAACACATTGAAGGAAAAATCTGGAAGCATGGAGATTCTTAAAATCCTTAGTACGTACACTGTGTACTGCACTACGTAGTCGAGCCACGAAGGTGGAACAACTGCAAAGCCTGTGGCGTGGCATTTTTCAAAAAGTCAGATTTTTTGATGTGCAAAATAAAGCTGCAGTCTGAGGCTAAATTCCAAGCTTTAGTGAAACTGGTACGAGAGCAGGAGTCAGAGGAGCCAACTGCTGTAATAATGTAAAAGGAAGACAAAACCCTTACCCTAGTCTGGATCAACTGAAGTACATTTACCCTTTTAGCAGCTGGCTTGTTAGCTAGCAGTTAAAAATGGCGGTTACCGGTGCTGCATTGGCTCATGTGATCAATCAATCATTGACATACACTTATCTGGACCAGAGTTACAGAGTACAGAGTTATGTACGGGGGACTGACCCACTGGGGCAGTTGACGTGGATTCCACGTTAAGACACCCCAATACGTGGCCCATGCTTGGGCATAAAAGGCCCAGGTGTGCATGGGTTCACTGGTTTACATTGATTGGAACGGTATCCGAGCGGCCGTGCCCTGGAGAGATAGTC
Source organism: Zingel zingel (assembly GCA_023566125.1). Taxonomy (NCBI): domain Eukaryota; kingdom Metazoa; phylum Chordata; class Actinopteri; order Perciformes; family Percidae; genus Zingel; species Zingel zingel. Next base: position 42,440,864 of record CM042315.1, read on the forward strand.
TCTTCACTCAGAGAACCAAGGTTACCTTGTAACCTAACGTTCCTCTTGTGCTGGGAGAGTATCTACTCTGAGGTAGGAGCTAAAAATGTCTCTAAAACAGCGTTTTAATAACTACGATTGTTTGTAGTTTTGCGGTGCGGACACAATACAAAGGGGGTTCTTAGAAACGTGTTCTAAGAGCTATAAAAAGTTTCTCTGGTTTGAAAAGGCCTATAAATGGCTGATTTAGCAGACGAGAGAGGTGGGACAATTCATCGGGAAAATTATTTTGTGCATCTATAAAAAATAGCTAACAATACAAGTGTTCATGACTTAGAGCTGGCCAGGACAAATTGGTCATGGGATTCTCCCCTGGTGATAACTTCAAGTAAGATATCACAGGGACACGCCACCATGACACTGTGATGTCCCGAATTAGTCTGTGAAATGATGGCGAGACATTTGACAAAACCTCTTGCTCAGTACAGTATAATTGCTATGAAATGTGCCATTAAAAATGACTCTGGCCTGAACCCAACATCAGTCATCAGTGACAGGTCGTGCTTGTAAAGTGGTGGTTTCATGGCTATAGGACAGGGACAACAGACCATCAGGAAGGGCAACAGGCAGACTGTGGAACGGTCAGGAATTTTTAAAAGAGGATCCAATCGGTGGTGGAACTGTGAGCAGCCGTGGTCAGCTTATCAGCCCCCGCCGCAGCCTAAGCGCACTAGCCCCATTCGAAATGAATGGATAGACCTGCGTTTTCATGCAGTGTGAATGGGGCCCAATGCTGACAAGGGGTCAGTCCACTCAATCTGGTCTCTGGTCACAACCCTGCCCTAAAAGAAGGGCCATATACAGTAAATGCTTCCATGAGTGGGCATGCACAAAAGACTCAAAGGCCATGTTCAGACTGACATTTACACTAGGTGAGAAAGCACTGTGCACTCATTCATTTCAATGAGACCACTGCACTGAAAAAGACAGTAAGAGAATATACTGTATGTCTATGTTTTACACACATTAACACACACACATAGTCCTAAAATTCACTGCATTTTACATTTAAGGGTCAGGCTTTGGATGCTATACCTGCACTAATCACATCTATTTGGACTACTACAAGACACAAACACACACAGGACAGCCTTCACATCTGGCTGTTACAAGAACATTACAAGCACATTATGGGGAAGAGGGCCCTGCCATGTGTTGATACAGGCCTTAGAGATTGTAAACTCTATATTTTAAGACCAAATGTTGCCTCATATTAATATGCCAGTCTGCGATTTCTTTTTATATAGCAAAGCAAGTTTGTGATTTCAAATATGTGGCCATCCTCAAATAGGGTGAGAGAGTTATGCCGTGGTCCACTGCATGGTACAGCTCTGCCTGTAAAGGACACGCTCCTTTTTTGGATTTCCATCAGCAAAAGTTCCAGATAGTACCTGGTACTTATTTTAGTACGATCACATCCGAGGTTCTAAGTGAGCTGAGCCGATACCAGAAAGTTGAGTTAAAACACTGCCGACTGCAGATTGGTCGGAGAGAATCGTCACTAGCGTGACACGGGACATCCTGCACAAACCAGCCATTTCAAAAATAGGCCAAGCTATCATCAATAGCGACTGCAGGTTTTTATTCACTCTCCCCAGATTTTAAACAAATGGCAGCCCCACAAAACCGCTAAGTGACGAAGTGCAGACGTTCCTCTGTTTGGTTGCAGATGAAAGGACTCAGCTAGCGTCACCAGTGTTTCCTCTATGTTGGTTTTGTTGTGGCGGCCCACCATGGCAACATTTCTGCCACCACGGTATCAGAAATAGGGCTGTACAAAAAAATGCAGTTTCCTTTAGGATTTTTTTTTAGCAGTGGGGGCAGGTCCGCACCGACCTCCGCCCCCCCCCCCCCATGTGACGGAACTGACACTTCGCTGCAACACAAACTAATATATTTATTCACCTCTACATTATCTTAATGGAGTGTAACTACTTCAGCATGTAAATAATGCACCTAAAATACAAACGTGAGCGAGGGTGTTCAGCAATCGCTATTATATATCGAATCAACAACCACGTGCAATTTAGCTCGCAGGTGAAGAATTCAAACAACGAAAATCACCAGTTAACTTTAAATTTGCAAGACCAGGTTTAAATGAACTGACAACATAAGTTATACGACTTACAGTTCTCAAGGACGTACACACATGATCTCAACTTGCTAGTTATCCTCGTGTGTCTGCACTATTCTCCAACATGCACTCTAACAATGCAACCCTATTTCTGATACCGTGGGGGGCAGAAATGTTGCCGTGGGGGGCCGCCACGTTCAAATCAACATAGAGGAAACACTGAAATGTAGTCGGACAATTGTTGTTCGGACAGACCTGCCCCCACTGCAAAAAAAAAAAAATCCTAAAGGAAACACTGGTCACGTTGAAGACATCTTGGCTGTTTCACACAGCGGCGCAATGGCGATCAGCTGAGAATGCCACGGGTACTATCCGCAGTAAAAGGACCTGGTACCATAAGTGAGTCTAGTCGAGTCGAGCAGAGCCGTATCACATTGGTGAAAGGCGCCATTAGTCACATTTTCCAAGAACTTTTGACCAAAGCTTTGGTTCCTGGGTCATAGTTCCATAAAAGACACATAACGCTGGAAGTTTCCCACCTTATCAGGGGCAACTAAACCCAAATGAGCATGTGCAATAGAGTCCTTCTCTGGCTGAGCTGGGTAACCTCCTGCTGACTCCCCGCGCACATTAATGGCACGTAAATCATTTACTGACATGACTGTTCAAGAAATTCTATTGGACCTGAACAGAAATTGTTGATGATATGAGTAGTCATTTTGGAACCAGACAATGTACACTACCGGTCAAAAGTTTGGGGTCACTTATATGTCCATTCCACTCCATTCCAGACAGAATACCAGCTGAGATCAGTTGCATTGTTTTTTTAATCAGGGCAGCAGTTTGTGTTTACATAACTGCAAAAGGGTTCTCGACTGTTGTGGACAGAAGTGGCTGAAGAAACGCTTGAAATCCATGCTTTTTGGTCTAAACGTCATACCCAAATTAAAAGTGGTACAGCTCCCATATACTCTGACACTCAGGTGTGTGCCTGATATCATTGGAAAGGTGATTGATGTGGGTGTGTTTGTGTATTTGAGAAGTGTTGTATTTTGTAGTTTTTTTGGCTTTTTTTCTTTGCACTTTTCAATAAATAAAAAAAACGCACAGACATATCTGTAGAAAAAAAATCATATAAAATCCATTTTTGAGTCTTTTGGCTTCATTTTTTCTGTAGTAAGCTGAGACATGTGGCTAATGCTCTGTATTGTCTGTCACCTGTCAGATGTGTTTACAGCAGTGTATTCTAATCATTTTACAGATGTATGACTTGGACTGAAATAAAAAACCTCCATTCTAGCCTCTGTAACTGTGTCAGTCAGTAAGACCTAGAATCACCCTGCACTTGTAACAAAAACTTGAGTGTTACCTTTCCAATGATATCAGGCTCACCCCAGAGTGTCAAGTATATAGGAGCTGTACCACTTTTAATTTGGGTATGACGTTTAGACCAAAAAGCATGGATTTCAAGCGTTTCTTCAGCCACTTCTGTCCACAACAGTCGAGAACCCTTTTGCAGTTATGTAAACGTATAATGTAATCTGAAAACTGCTGCCCTGATTAAAAAAAACAATGCAACTGATCTCAGCTGGCATTCTGTCTGGAATGGAGTGGAATGGACATTTCTAAGTGACCCCAGACTTTTGACCGGTAGCGTATGTGTGTATATGTCATTTCTTTTTGCTAAAAATGGATTTTTATAAAATTGGTATTGAAAAAAGTTTCCATTAGGAACCGGTATTGAAGTCACTGTATTGGTATCGGTACAGCCTAGACTGGGTAAACCCAGCCCGATCTGCCGGCGATTTGATTTCGCCCTGCAGCTCAGGCTGGAAACATGTACATTTTTCAATCCTGCTTCCGTTACAAATCTGCGGGGACCAATCACAAACTGGCTTATCCTCCTGGCGTGCTATTGGCGGTTTTAACACGATGACGATAGAGAAGCGAAGGCAAGCAGCTTTATGTTTACATTCAACATGGCGGCACCGAAGCACAGCAACCCCTTGATGCCGCTGATGCCCTGGAACAATTCCTACAAAAGAAGGATGTGTTACTACCTTACTACCGACCGGCTTTGGTAAAAGCCTAATTTACCAGCTAGCCCAGCTGGTGGTGGCTCTGCAAAGTATGTCACCCGGATCGTTGGTCTGATTGGTTGAAGGACTACTCCAATTGCGTACAGAGTCATTTGAACTATGCCCGTTGATCACCCGTAGAAAATACAGAGCAGACTCCCCAGACTAATGCTCAATCTTAAAAGATTGAGCTTGGTCTGGTGATAGCCAGACTAGGTAAAGCCGTGATCAGCTGATCATGTCTCATATCATGGTCTAATGCTGAGAACGGTCCAGTTCACTCAAAAGGGTCTCTGGTCACAACCCTGCCCTGAAAGAAGGGCCATATACAGTAAATGCTTCCATGATTGGGCATGCACAAAAGACTCAACAAAGGCCATGTTCAGACCGTCATTTAAGGCGCTGACACACACAGCCGATTATCGGCCATCGGACCGTCTGGCGAGGTCAGTGATTCAAGTCTCTTCGGTGTGTTCCGTGCCGTCGTCCGTCCGAGGAGCTGTCGGCTTTTATTTTGGCCGTCCTGACATGCTCAGTCGGAGAGAGGGCAGTCGGGACTCACCCGGAAATGGTGAGCGGATGAGCCTCTCAAAATCTGACGAAAATCTTTTAAACTGACCATTTTCTGTGAAACAATACAGAGAAGCGCCTCCTGCTGCTATGGAGACGTATTACGCGCAGAGCGTACGCTCAAGTCGGCGTTGCCTCAGTGTGTTTTGAGGCATTTTTTGGACCTCGGGGACCCGACTGATCAGTCCGACTGCCTTTTCTGCCGACGGTCCGCCATCTGGTTGGTGTGCAACAGCTCTTACACTAGGTGAGAAGGCACTGTGCACGCTCATTCATTTTAATGAGACAGTAGGGGGAGAGCATTAGCACATACATGTAGGAATGTGTACAATAGTGTCATTCATTGTTAGCCTGCACTAACTTGCACGGGAGCTCCCTTTTTTCCCACCACTCTAGTAAAACAATTCTCTGGGTGGGTGTGGATGTGCTGTAGTTTTTTTCTGTACGGCCTAAACTAAACTTTAAAATGTAAAAATCTGTCTTCTCTTCTTTTCCACCATGTATTCAGTTCCAGCATGTGTATATTTATGCTGGTGCAGCAACCAAACCAAACAAAAGCATGAATGAATTATAAAACTTCTTTTACACTGCCTCTGCCCCCCCGTTTCTCTCACCACCTACCCCTGGACCACATAAACAACATGTTCACATACTTGCAAGCACATGCAAAAGACAAATTTCACAATATTGGACTCAATGCTTTGATGATGAGTAGTGAGTAGTGAAAGGCGTTCCTGAGCTGGATTACATATGGTATGTCGGCTTGTGATCGGTCTCTTGTGAGTCCCCAAACCTTATGACAAACTGGTATAGGTACTGGTAGGTCATATTAGTCTGTCGCTGATTATTGTTAACTCCATGACTAACTTGATAACAGGCCAGAAATAAACTCTGTGCTGTCTGCAGCCGCTGGCTGTACTCAGCCAAAGATCTGTTTTAAAGGAAGAAGCTCCACTCTGTACAACGGTGAGTGGACTGAGTGTTTCTGTAGTTCACACAACTCCAACAGAGTGACAAGTCTTCTCTCTGCAGTTACAGGGGCCACATTCTCCAGTTCCTCTTTCATTCACATATCAATACATTCAGGTTATTAACTTAAAGGTCCCATGGCATGAAAATTTCACCTTAAAAAATTGGAGTGACGAGACGAAACTGAGTTCCCGTTACTCACCAAACTGCAAGTTACAAGATTAGAGGTTTAACTCTGAATGAGAAATTGAGTCTCATTTTAACTAATTCGTTGCAAAGCTACTTTTGCCCTCATTCTTACCTCGCTTGCCTCTGGGACTTGGGACATCCAGCTGGACATAAATCAAAAAACACACGCTTTTGCTGGCAGTCCAAACTGGATTTTGGCTTTTCTTCTCTTCCCGTATCCTTTTTTGCTACTTCCCGACTTTCCTTTTCCTCTTTCACGGCCCTTCTGTCTCACAGTTTGCCTCTTCCTCCCCTTTCCCTGGCCCGATGTCCATAGGAGCCCCACCCTCTGTCATCACAGGGCCAATAAAATGCACAGCCAGCCAGCGGGTCGAGCAACAGGGTAATAAACTCTTTGACAGAACATCTGTCCTCGCTGACCATATGCTACTGAGCCCAAACTTTAACTAATGGTTAACGTCAACTCTCATAAACAAACCATCAGACCACACTTGACCCTGCGTCGGAAAGTCATTGTTCTCACCCTATGCTTACCCCCGCCACACACACACCACAGTTTATTTCACATGTCGATGCAAAATGTCTACTTATTAAACGAGCAACAGTCTGAGTAGCAGAGGGGGTCACGAGCAACACAAATACACACCACAGGCAACAGAGGGGGTTCACAGTAGGGCAGGGACGATATGCTTTCGTTCCGATTCGATTCTTTCATGATACATGGGTGCCGATTGGATATGCGATTTTCATTTATTGTGATTCTAGGAGTATTGCCATTCGATAGTATTGTGTATTGCGATTTTGTTTATCTTCTTTAACAATAACAAAAGTTGAAAAATACACTGAATACCAGAGACTACTGTATATTACGAGACATTTCTAAAAACGGATTGTTTTCTAAGAAGAATGCACATCAGATGTCAGTCAGTCTGACAATTATTTCATTTGTAAAGAAGAACATAACATGGATATTCTGCATTTTATGCTTTCGCTCGGTTTTGCTGGAAACTGATAGGATGTAGTCACTCTCAGCGCTACCGTATGAACAGAAAAAAATGGAATATATATATATGTTCCCAAAAAAAGTCACAAAACACAAGTGAAAATATTTTTTCCCCACCCTAGTACACAGCACTGATTTATGTCAGTGTGACCATGAAGAGATAAAGCATAATGCATGGCACTACAAAGGATTTCCCCCAGTGCTCGCTAACCATTCTGTGTGTCTGTGTGTGTGTGTGTGTGTGTGTGTGTGTGTGTGTGTGTGTGTGTGTGTGTGTGTGTGTGTGTGTGTGTTGCAGTGAGTCATCTTGTGTGCTATTTTTCTCTAAATGAGAAGCAGCTCTGGAGAGCTCTCTGTCTCAGTGGGGCTGGCTGCCTGTACAGTTCAACCACACAGTGAAAGAACAGAGGACTCACACCGGTATCTGACTCGCAGACTTCTGTCACTTGTCACAGTAATGTTCGGTAGCGTCAATCAGTGCTGTGAAACACTATTTCATGCTCAAATCGTTCATGCTTCTAAAATCACATTTGTGTATAGGTTATTTTGCATGCAAGAAGTATAAGACGACATTGAGTATATGGCCTTTTCTTGAATAATTTACATTCTGACAAACAAAAATGCCGTTAATAGTATTGCTATGATATGATTTGAGCACATTTTTCTCCCATCCAGGAATGCTGTGTGGACTAGCCAGACCCTCCTCCGCAGCGCTGTGGAGGAAGGTCTGGCAAAGCGAGACAACAGCATTTTAAATGACATTGTATCATATGCAGTTTTTTTAATAGAGCTCAATAGTGTGGTTCCGGTAGTAAAAATCCAATTCATTTTCCGTAAGGATTTTGGATTATTAGCGAAAATGTCTAAAACACCCAAGGTAGACTGACCACGAGCTACGAGATCGTGAAATGGTTTATGCTCCTGTAGAAGCCACAAGTCTGAATGAAATCAACCTTGTTTTAAAGGTCCCATGGCATGAACATTTCACTTTATGAGGTTTTTTTTAACAGTTAGGAGTTAGGAGTTCCCCCAGCCTGCCTATGGTCCTCCAGTAGCTAGAAATGGCGATAGGTGTAAACCGAGCCCTGGGTATCCTGCTCTGCCTTTGAGAAAATGAAAGCTCAGATGGGCCATTCTGGAATCTGCCCCTTATGAGGTCATAAGGAGGAAAATTACCTCCCCTTTCTGTGCTTTGCCCACCCAGAAAATTTGGCCAGCCCATGAGAAAGAGAGAGACATCATGGCTTGCAAACAAGCAAAGCGGCAGTTGTTCAAGGCAACACCCCCACCCTCCACCTTGCCTCCCCCCTCTCTCCTCCTCAATAGCATTTAAAGCTACAGACACAGAAATGGCACATACTAAGGAAAGCTCATTGTGGGACTGGCTCTAGAGGCTGTAATTCTGCACCAAGGCTGAATTTTGGGAAAGAGACTTCAGATACAGTATTAGGGGACCACTAAGGCCTATATAAAAGAGACTTCAGATACAGTATTAGGGGACCACTAAGGTCTATATAAAAGAGACTTCAGATACAGTATTAGGGGACCACTAAGGTCTATATAAAAGAGACTTCAGATACAGTATTAGGGGACCACTAAGGCCTATATAAAAGAGACTTCAGATACAGTATTAGGGGACCACTAAGGCCTATATAAAAGAGACTTCAGGTACAGTATTAGCATCCAAAAAGCAGCATGTCATAGGACCTTTAAGAAAAACATGTTTTATTCGCAAAGTCATTGTTATTTTGGAGCCTGGCTTATTAGAGTGATCTTTGTTGCAAATACATAGGCACAGCACTGACAAGTTTTATTTCAGCTTTAAAATGTCTTACTGTATAACTGTTATCAGACTTACACCTACATATATTTGTCACAATTCTATATATTAAAAAAAAAAACAGCTTTCTGACATCTTTGTCAAAAATGTCAGTATCTGCCTTCAAAAAAATCTAGCTGTAGCTGCCATTATGAACATGATATATTCCACCTGTAGTTACAAAACGATCTTTCAACAGAGGTCTAAACAGTCACAGCGAGATCCCCTTCCCCGCTGATTTTGGATCAAGATGGATTTAGTGCACTGGCTTAAGTTGAGGCTGTCAGCACTAACATGATGCACTGGAGAAATATGCATAGCGTACTTGAGACGACCCACAACAAAGACTGATCCATGAACTGTACTTGGTATACACATGAACACATCCAGTTATCACATCTATTTTCTGTGTCAAACTGGGAAACTTTCACAAAGAGTATTACTGGACTGATATTACTTTGGATATAAAAAACAAAGCCTCTAGAAGCGTTCCCATTATATCAAAAATTGCTGACGCTACAGTTCTACTAATGCAAGCCTAATCATTTCAGCTTTGGCTCCAAACTTCTACAGCAAACATCTTCCCTTCCAAGTCGGAGAGTTCTTGAATCGGAGCCAGTGGGAGATTTCCAAACATCAAAGCAGAGCTGGAGAATTGTTCCTCCCCCCACACCCCCACCCAAACTGAAATAACACAGAATTTCACAGGAAGAAATCTATACATGTGGGCATGTAAACAGTCTGCTCTCTCTGAGACCTCTCATCAAGCAAAACTGTCTTAATTACACTATCAAAAGGGAAAGATCAGATATTTTAGCTGTAACAATGTGATTTAATATAACTTGCAGGTTTTCAATCATAACTCACCCCTATACTGTACTTAACCCTATACTCTACAGACAAACCCCTGAAGAAATGTCACAGTTGCGACCACCTAATAATTTTACCACTGCTGCCTCTGTTAAAGAAATGCAGAGAACCTTGTTTGCTGTCATTTTCTCTTTCATGGACTCTTGTAGATTGATGAGACCTAAGGCCATGTTCAGACAGAGACCATTGTACTGCTGCTGTGGGGGTGCCGGCCCAGAAGGCGCTAGCAAAAAAAAATCTTACCTGGGTCAACAGGAGCAGCAATGTAATTAGGGCTGCACAATATATTGTTTTTTTTATCGTTATATCAACTAGTGCACTAAACGCATCGCGAAAGGCTGCGACATATAGGTTTATCGGTGTTTTAAGCCCCCAAGGTCTCCTTCCAGGCAGCGCTGCCTGAAAGGCACTAGGATTAGGCAATGGTTATGGTTATGGTTATGGTTAGGGGTTAGGGTTAAGGTTAGGTGCCTTGAAGTCAACGGACGCAGCGCTGCCTGGAAGGAGACATTGGGGGCTTCAAACACCATCGAGCGACATGTAACTAAGGACAGTCCGAGATTTCTTTGTAAGTTGAAAGAAAATATCGGAAGAAAACTTGTTAAAAATGTTAAAATGTAACGGTCATTCTTTTTTAGTGGTGCCTTTTTATGTTCAATTCGATGTTCAATTGTTTCAATACAAGAATGTCGGGAATGATATCCTTTCATTTGTTTTGAATTCCACAAGCAGTTTGTTGTATTTAAGGAGAATACTGAAAGCAGCAGAACAGAGAACGCTTTAATATCTGTTCATTTATCGCGAGTAATATACTGTAATTATTACGTTTTTCAACAACATCGTCGCATATCGTATATTTTCCTCATTTTGTGCAGCCCTAAATGTAATGCAACGTCACCTGACAGTACACTGTGGCCAATCAAATACATCCACGCACATTCCTGGACGATTAGTTTGTAACTTAAACACTTTTTTCTTGCTATAATAATCTAATTACGTATGTGCTAATTTGCATAAATACCCCAACAGATCTAAACATTGGGTATAGCCAGGTGAAATATCTTGTTGACATTTTAACAGTAAAAGACTTGATGTTAAGGTCTGAATGGAACCCATTTAGGCTACCCATGAGCATTAATAAATAGAGGCAGGAACAAGTACTTTAAACCAGCATTCATTAATTATTATTGCAGAGATGGGGTTTGGGGCTGGATCAGTGGGACTGTTACTGGGGGATGAGTATGATGGAATAACAGGAGACAAGGGTGAGGAGAATGCAGAAGGCAAAAAGGTAGGTCCTGTTCCCCACCTCTGCAATAATAATTAATGAAGGCTGGTTTAAAATACTTCTTCCTGCCTCTATGTATTAATGCTGATGGGTAGCCTAAATGGGTTCCATTGAGACCTTAACATCAAGTCTTTTACTGTTAAAATGTCAACAAGATTCAACAAGACATTTCACCTGGCTATACCCAATGTTTAGATCTGTTTTGGTATTTATGCAAATATAGCACATACGTAATTAGATTATGCACCGTTTGCCCATGTTACCAAACAATTTCAAAAAACTTGTAATACATTTTTTGTTTGTCTTGATGTAAGTAATCAACTCAGTAAATTTTATGGTGATATCTAAAGGTTAAAATGTTTACCCTATTCACGTGAGAAAAAGAATGAACAGGCGTATGAATAGGCTATATTTGAGTCTTTTTTGAATCTTTCCCCTAATGGGATTCTTCGGGGCTTTTTTTCCTTAGTCAGGACATATTGAGGATACAAAATCAGTTGAGTTTGCTTTTGTTGCAATTTGTTCAAGGTTGACCCCCATTTTGGCTTAAAATGACTGGACTAAACTGGTTCCGGTACCCAACCCTACTTCACAAAGACGTCACTGCTGAAGAAATAGTAATTTGGCTCAGATACGTAACAGATATGTAGCCTAGTTCTTTTGCTTACTCAAGTAGTTTTAAGAAGTGCATGTCCATTTTAGTTAATGAAGAAATGGCTCAGCTTCTATTTCCCTCCAAATAGACTATATAGTTATATTTTAGAGGCAAATATACAGACACTGATTTGGCTGGTTTCTGTTCCAAGAAAAACATTTTAAAGTACGATGGTTTGTTTGTACATGATGTTATTAGAGTGCTGTGGAAGCAGTAGCTGTGACACTGGGCAATGTATTTACCTGGCTCCAGTAGTAAACGTCTGACCTTCCTAGAAGCTTGCCAACACTCTGTCTGAAAACGTTGTGTTCTGTTGGTGTAAAGAAAACAAAAGTCAGACAATGCATCATTATTAACTTACAGCATCAGCCTTAGAAAATCCAGCAACATTACAAAAAGTACAACCATCCCGTATATGATGTGAATGCCTCGGCCAAAGACTTTAGGGCTGAATGTATGGCCCCCATGTCCTGCTCAGGCAGAAAAATGTGACAATGGCCGATGCTTACATTTTTTACAATGCTTTATATTGTGATCTTTATGTGTATAATTGTATTGTAAAGTGATGTATAGTGTGATTTTGAAGTTAAAATGTGATTTTTTTTAGACCTTTGGTCTGGAGGGGAAAAAAGTCAATTATACTGTAGTTTCCACTTAAGCTAATATTCTTAAATGAACAGATAAATGATGAATAACACAATATTACTTTACTTCATTTGAATAGGTTGCAAAGGGGCTGAAAATTTCCAGTACATTTCCGGAAACTTTCCATGGAAAGTTAAGCTGGGGAATTTTCCAATTTGGAAACTTTCATGGGAATTAATGTGAATTTACGAGAATTAACTGGAAATGTTGGGTAATTCATACAAACTCCATCTTATACAAACATAAATATAAACATTTTGTTTTAGAATAAGCAGACAGGCATATACAAAGAAAAATGTTGAGTTATTCGTCAGTAGAACTTTGAAATTCTTTCACTGAACAACAAAAAAAACATGAATGTTGAATCAAATAAACATATTCCCCCCCACACACACAAAAAAAAATACTCCCGTATTTTAAAAACTAAATGTTGGCAAGTATGTAGTAGCCTATGCTGATGACTTTGTGCTGCATGTCATTGACTAATATAGGGAGGACACTGAACTGAAGTTGCATTAAATCAGGTTGTTTTAACCAAGATTATGCTGCAAGATGTTTTTTTCAACTACAATTAACTTCCCTGTTATAGACTTACAGTATTATAACAAGCAATATTAAAAATATCCAGTTTATTCCCATTAATTCCCGTTAATTCCTATGGAAAGTTTCCAACTTTGAAAATTCCCGGAATTTTGCAACCTTACATATGAATAAACAACATACTTCATAAAATAGGACAATTAAGACTGAAATCAGGGTAGGCCTATATATAATCAACCAGGCTAACGCTGGTTTTTCACAGGCAGCTTTGGTAGCGGCAGAGCGGGACAATTCAAAAGTCCGCTTTGGAGAAAAACTCGGAAAGTGTTCATTTTTCCCCCGCAGGGCAGTGGGCCAGTCCTTAAAAATTGCACTGCCCCAACATGCACAGTTCAGGCTGCAGCGACACTTTTAGTTCTGGAAAAAAATAAATCATCTTTATGATTACAATAGGGTTTTCCAGCACCACTGGTACTGGAGCCTGCGTACGCAAGGCAACGTGGGCTCCCAGCCCTTTCGGGCTTGGAAACCCCTAAATAGCGAAGTACGCAGTGCAATAATGTCTAGCTTTTGTTTCAGGTTGATAAGACATTATCATCAATGTGTGATGGCTGCTCTCTCTCCTGCTCAATAGCAACCCCTGTCTGCATGGTAACCACACCAAGCAACAACATAATGGTGAGTATGTGAAGTCTCTGAGCTATCACTGCCAAGTATTATTACAGCTTTCAATCACGTGAGCTGTTATTTACCCAGGGCATACCCAGTACCACAGCAAACAGCAAAGTCTGCGCGTTAACGGGTAAACAGAAGATTTTGAAGATACAGTGCCTTGCAAAAGTATTCGGCCCCCTTGAACTTTTCGACCTTTTGCCACATTTCAGGCTTCAAACATAAAGATATAAAACTGTATTTTTTTGTGAAGAATCAACAACAAGTGGGACACAATCATAAAGTGGAACGAAATTTATTGGATATTTCAAACTGTTTTAACAGATAAAAAACTGAAAAATTGGGCGTGCAAAATTATTCAGCCCCCTTAAGTTAATACTTTGTAGCGCCACCTTTTGCTGCGATTACAGCTGTAAGTGGCTTGGGGTATGTCTCTATCAGTTTTGAACATCAAGAGACTGAAATGTTTGCCCATTCCTCCTTGCAAAACAGCTGGAGCTCAGTGAGGTTGGATGGAGAGCGTTTGTGAACAGCAGTTTTCAGTTCTTTCCACAGATTCTCGATTGGATTCAGGTCTGGACTTTGACTTGGCCATTCTAACACCTGGATATGTTTATTTGTGAACCATTCCATTGTAGATTTTGCTTTATGTTTTGGATCATTTTCTTGTTGGAAGACAAATCTCCGTCCCAGTCTCAGGTCTTTTGCAGACTCCATCAGGTTTTCTTCCAGAATGGTCCTGTATTTGGCTCCATCCATCTTCCCATCAATTTTAACCATCTTCCCTGTCCCTGCTGAAGAAAAGCAGGCCCAAACCATGATGCTGCCACCACCATGTTTGACAGTGGGGATGGTGTGTTCAGGGTGATGAGCTGTGTTGCTTTTACGCCAAACATAACGTTTTGCATTGTTGCCAAAAAGTTTGATTTTGGTTTCATCTGACCAGAACACCTTCTTCCACATGTTTGGTGTGTCTCCCAGGTGGCTTGTGGCAAACTTTAAACAACACTTTTTATGGATATCTTTAAGAAATGGCTTTCTTCTTGCCACTCTTCCATAAAGGCCAGATTTGTGCAGTATACGACTGATTGTTGTCCTATGGACAGAGTCTCCCACCTCAGCAGTAGATCTCTGCAGTTCATCCAGAGTGATCATGGGCCTCTTGGCTGCATCTCTGATCAGTCTTCTCCTTGTATGAGCTGAAAGTTTAGAGGGACGGCCGGGTCTTCGTAGATTTGCAGTGGTCTGATACTCCTTCCATTTCAATATTAACGCTTGCACAGTGCTCCTTGGGATGTTTAAAGCTTGGGAAATCTTTTTGTATCCAAATCCGGCTTTAAACTTCTCCACAACAGTATCTCGGACCTGCCTGGTGTGTTCCTTGTTCTTCATGATGCTCTCTGCTCTTTAAACGGACCTCTGAGACTATCACAGAGCAGGTGCATTTATACGGAGACTTTATTACACACAGGTGGATTCTATTTTTCATCATTAGTCATTTAGGTCAACATTGGATCATTCAGAGATCCTCACTGAACTTCTGGAGAGAGTTTGCTGCACTGAAAGTAAAGGGGCTGAATAATTTTGCACGCCCAATTTTTCAGTTTTTTATCTGTTAAAAAAGTTTGAAATATCCAATAAATTTCGTTCCACTTTATGATTGTGTCCCACTTGTTGTTGCTTCTTCACAACAAATTACAGTTTTATATCTTTATGTTTGAAGCCTGAAATGTGGCAAAAGGTCGAAAAGTTCAAGGGGGCCGAATACTTTCGCAAGGCACTGTATCTTAAGTAGAAAGTTGCTCTTCACAATCCTTTTCATTGTATGTATGACTCAGAACATTTAACCTTGTTTCAAAGGCTTGAGTGAGGCTTGAACGATTTACTGACATCAGACACTCAGCTCTGTCTAACTTAAACCTAAGAAATCGATGAGACAGCTGCAAGTGAGGCAAAATGCTTCTGCTTGAGGCCTCGCAACGACCAAGAAAGTGGATGACATCACTCCAGTTCTGAGGTCTTTACGCTGGCTTTCTGTCCGTCAAAGAATTGATTTCAGAATACTTCTGTTGGTTTATAAAGCACTGAATGGTTTATTTCTGATCGGCTGCTACATCCTGAACCATCCAGACCTGTCAGGTGGTCTGTCCCCAGAGTCAGAACTAAACATGGAGAAGCAGCTTTGCACTTTTTATGCACCACATAGAACAAACTCAGTTCTTTTGAATCAATGCTGAAGACTTTCCTGTTTGACACTGCCTTTTATTAAATCTAATAATTATTAATTTCTTAACACTGCACTGAACTTTTATTCTTGTATTTTATACACGTCGTATTGTATTTTACAATGTTTTTGATTTTCTATTCTCTTTAAAAAAAAGGGGCTGTACTTGACAATCAGAAGATTAACACAACAGCACACAAATGTAAATTGCTATGTAAAGATGTAGTGAAGTAATGGCGTCCTGAGCAGAGAATGAAGTCACACTCCCTCTGTGTGTGTTGTGATCTGAGCTACTTCTCTGTTTTGATAGCCGTTCCAGCCATGCGGAGCAGGTCAGTGCATGTGGCCGTGAAAAAAACGTGTGAATTTTTACGTTTTGTGGAGTGGTCTGTGAGAGCTGTGTGGAGGCAATCCGAGCCCGCTGTTTTTTTTCCCCTCAGTATTTCGAGTACAGCCCCTTTAATGACTTTGAATGGCCTCGTTGTCGAGAAAATGTGACATATACAGTAAATAAACTAACTTTGGTACCTTCAATGCCTGTATACGTTGCTGGACAAAATAGATACTCCATCTTGCACACGTCTGGACAAAAATATCAACAACAAAAAAATCTCCCATGGGGCCCCAGGTGCAGCAAAAGGCTCCACTGTAGCAAATTATACAGAACATTCTTAAAGCATGACTCTCCCACTCCTACACACACACACACACACACACACACACACACACACACACACTGTGGTTCCACACAGCATACGCCCTTGAAACCAATGGAAATGCACACAAACATGTATTGTACTATGCTACAAATGCTATAATGCTAATCTACAAACTCAAGAGTTAGTATTTATACTTGAGAGCGAGTGAGTGAGCGAGTGAGCGTGTGTGTGTGTCCTATATGGACAAAGTCCTCTATTGGAAAACCAATCATGCCCCTTTTCAGACATGGACTTTGTATTTTCAGTGCTAGCCCACTCATACTGCTCTGTCAGAGTGTCCAGCTCAGCACAGGCAGGTGGTGCAGTATCACATTGCCATCATTTATTCAACAGGACCCGGACAGAGAGAGGATGGATGGATGGATGGAGTTGATGTCAGGGGATGGAGGAGGACGAGGATAGATGGCAGCCTAAAGACAGGGAGACACTTTCCACTACACGTTCTTCACAGTTTGGATTAGATGTTATCAACAGCCATACTTCCACCCAAATCCCCAGAACACTTGAGGCAAACCTTCGACGTGTGCCCAAACACGAGAGAAATCCTCTTCATTAAAATCAATGAGGAAAGAGCCGTGCTGCTTTGCACTGACACATTTCAGTTTGCCTGAAGGCCAAATCAAAGACATTGTTTGGAAAAGATTTTCACAGAGTTTTTGCAATCACAAAGTTAGTCATACATAATCATTTGTCTTTAGTCGCTATTGCCTCACTAAGACCTTTATTGTCATCATTATTATGTGATGTTACTGAACGCCTCAGATGTTGAAAAAAAAAAAAAAAAGGTGCATTTCTGCAGGGCACAGCGGCTTCAAAGCAACAGCTAAGAGAGGTTTGCATTAATGCGCACAATTAGGTAAATTGATGGGAGGACGCAGCTCTTTCGCTTCTTTATCACAGAATCTGCTGAGGTACAGATGATGAAATTCCAGGAGAGAGATGGAAAGAGATAGCAAGGCAAAGCAGTGCATAAAAAAGATGAAAGAGTGAGTAGGAGGTTACACCTTCACAATAAAACTTCACATCTTCCACACTCACTGCCAAAATGGCACAAGTATACTGAATAGTCTGTGATTTCCAGTCAACTGTACTCCTACTTCCAGTCCTTGCTTTGTGTTAGATTTTGACATAAGTGCAGGATTAAAACTGCAGAGAGTTATCAGCCAACTCTGCAGCTCCCCTCAGCTTCACAGAGTGATTTAGCCTCTTTTAGCTCAATGTTTTGGTTTTTAGGGCCGACAAATGTACTGCACAACTCCCGTCCAACTTTTTAGGTTCTAGAAAGCGCGGACCTCTCCATAATCATCCATTATTACAAATAATAGTTCTGTTTTATGTGGTTGACGTTGGATGGTGATGGCATGTGGCTACGAGTCCTCGCTACGGGGCCTCGGTGCCTGCGTCCGTTTCCAGCGGGATGTCCAGAGCTGTGGTGTCCTTTCCTGAGACTGAGCTGGATCCTGGGCCATGTTCGGCCCCCGACAAAACGTAGCAACACGTTCTTTAAAACTGAAACGGGGGATGCACCATGTTGTGTTCGCAAGCGCTCTACCTTTTTATTACCAGTAAGTTTACAGGCACGTCTCTGCTGATTGGGTATCACCTGTGACACAGCCAATAAACGAGAGAGACACCCAACAAACGAGAGAAAACATACCTCAAAACACTACGCACACCGTTTCAAACCGTTCCGAGAAAACATCTAGTTCAACCAGGAAACCGTAGAAAAACGGCCTTTGAGATAGAACGTGCCCCTGAAGTGCCGGTGCCATTCAGCCGGGTGACTCCTTTTCTGCGTGCCAATCTCACGGCCACATTTTGCTGTATGATAAATCATACACAAGTTGAAGGAGCTGATGGAATTACATTCCAGTGGAACTGTACCTTGTACGATTTCATGTGATAAATCAAGACTGAATGATAAAATGGATTGATTGAAACTCGATGTTCACCGTTAAGGGTGCTCCGATTGATCGGGCACCGATCGTTATCGGCCGATAAAGGCTTTAAATAGTTTGATCGGTGGTCTCCATAAAGGCCGATCAGATTACGCACTACTTGTGAGAAAATGTTCCATATGCAGCTAAGTTACACACCAACCAGACGGCTGACCGTTGGCAGTCTTCCCGAGTTGGTCAAAAAAAGTGCCTCGGAACCAGGGTGGGAAATTAGCCTTGTATCCTTGTAATGGATTGGACAGTTTTTGTCAAAGAATGCTGTTGCTAAGTGACAATGCTTATAGGAGTCACGTTACGTTACTGCTAATGAATCCCCAACATTTCCGGATTTTGCTGCTTCATAATAAAAACATTCAAATACCAAAATAACGGTGGACTTTTGTTGTGAAGAACTTACAGGAAATGAAACCGTTCACAGCCGGGGCTTTGACCACACATAGTAGTAGCTAGTTTTCAGCGCTAGTCCGGGACGCCATGTAGCTAGCTAGCTGAGCTGAGGTACAGACGAAAGGAAAATTATCTGTTAAAAAAATGTGGCGACATATCCCCGGTGTTAAGAGGCCCGCCGCGGAGTCAGCAGTAGCTATGAATGTACAAGCTGTTGAGGGCGAAGTAAAGAAAAAGATAAGGTACTTTTCAAACAAGTTGCGCATTGACAAAACGTACAGCGAAAGACCGTGCAAAACATTTCAGACCGTCCTGCCAACCTGTATAGCTACATTTTAATGTCAATGTAGACTGTAACGATGTTTAAGTCGCTTGAAAGCTGCTGCTGTTTTAATCCTGTTGATAGACTGTATATTATTAAGTTACAGTCTATGGTTCTACCCCGCGACTGACGAGACACACACACGGTTGATGCAGGAAAAACTGGAGAGGAGACGTACAGGACGACCTAAATTGAGGTCAGCTACACTTAATACATCCATGAGCTACACTCGTTATTGTAGATCAATAAGTTAAAGTCCAATAAGTCCTTTATCAAACCGTATGAATGTGTGTCCCAGGCCAGGATAGGAAATTAACTAGCAATGTAAAGATCAACAAGCTACTGACACATAATAAATAAATTGTATTAATAATAATAAAAAAAAAATGTAATAAAGCAATTCAAAATATGATCGTGCACTTTCTTTTATAAATTTGAATTCTGGAAAAAGTGGCTGGTAAAAAATGTCCCCACCCTGCTGGAACACACTGAAGAACACGCTGACAGTTTTTTTGTAATGTATTCTGAATAAGGCTAAGCTGTTTAAGGTGTGTTTCTAACAGAGGAAGTGGAATGTTGAACGTTTCCTGTCAATAAAAGTAAACCATTGACAATTCACAGTACATTATCTTCTGTTAATTTTAATACTTATACATTGTTGTTAAGAATATTAAAATTAATGTATGATAAATAGTTTAATAGTTTAGTTTAAATAGTTTTAAATAGACCTGGTGATCGGTGATCTGCATCGGTCGATACAACTCCCAGCAATCGGTGATCGGTGATCGGCCCAAAAAATCCTGATCGGAGCACCCTTATTCACCGTGATGGATTACATTAACTAACAACATTTGTATCTAATCGAATCTCAATAGCTGCCTGGAACAGTAAGACAAACATAGAGAAATCAACACTACTGCAACACTAAGCTAAAGTATTCATCATTTTATATGGGCTAAACAAGTGGTATGGTCCTTTAGAGTTGAAGCGTCAGCTGTGCCTTTGCAGTCTTTCCGTGACTTCTCATCTAGTTTTATAATGATAACTTGATGAGCAGTGTGTTGTGTATTAGAATGTTACCAACTTCTTAAGCTGTTAAGATCCAACAGTAACTAACATGCTACGTTTTTAAATATTAAAGCTCACTCTGTTTCCACACAATGATATAATCTTTAAATACCACATTTAAGAATACTAACTTAAAAGGTCCCATGGCATGAAAATTTCACTTTATGAGGTTTTTTAACTTTAATATGAGTTCCCCCAGCCTGCCTATGGTTCCCCAGTGGCTAGAAATGGCGATAGGTATAAACCGAGCCCTGGGTATCCTGCTCGACCTTTGAGAAAATGAAAGCTCAGATGGGCCGATCTGGAATCTTCCCTTTATGAGGTCATAAGGAGCAAGATTACCTCCCCTTTCTCTTCTTTGCCCGCCCAGAGAATTTGGCCAGCCCATGAGAGAGAGGCATCATGGCTTTCAAACGAGCAAAGTGGCAGTTGGTCAAGGCCACACCCCCACCCCCTCTCCTTCTCAATAGCATTTAAAGCTACAGACACATAAATGGCACATACTAAGGAAAGCTCATTGTGGGACTGGCTCTAGTGGCTGTAATTCTGCACTAAGGCTGAATTTCGGGAAAGAGACTTCAGATACAGTATTAGGGGACCACTGAGACCTATATAAAAGCATCCAAAAAGTCATGTCACAGGACCTTTAATGTCCTGTTGGCATGGGCTTTGAAAACTCACCTTAATTTTTTCCATACCTTTGTCTAAATCTAATATGCTTTAAAAACAGCTCCAGAAGTGGAAGATGCTCTTGCAGATAAAAGCTATGAGCATGTGACTGACATTTAACAGTGTGTCTGTGGATGAGACAAAGGGGCAAACTTTGCCAAACTGTGGCCCTGGTCTAATACTGTCTGAATAGCCTGAGATGACCAGGAATTTGTCTGGCTCTAATCTTTTCCTATTAGGAAGCAGAGTTCACAGCCTGTGTGACACAAAGCTCAGTGGGCACAAAAGGGATAGAGCGGGTTAGCAGGCCCCTAATGGGGATCAAACCACTTTTTAAATGCAAAGCCAATCAGCCAAACGAGCTTACACTGCAACACACAGACACATGAGGGCTTATGCAGCGACTTAAAGAACTTCAAAAAGGGGGAATACAGACACACACACACACACACACACACACACACACACACACACACACACACACACACACACACACACACACACACACACACACACACACACACACACACACACACACACACACACACACACACACACACACACACACACACACACACACACACACACACACAGCACTGCTGTGACCTTCTACTCCTACAACCAGGAAATAATAGTGAATACAGACAGAATGAACAACACATTGTCCTGATATGAATCTACGACATCTACTGGAGCAATCTATCACTGGTTTGGTATTTTGAAGGAAAATTGAATCCAGGCTGAATTGTATTTTCCTCTACAACAGATTTTGCTGGTGTAAAATAGCTGTATGTAAATCTAATGTCTCTCGAATAATCTCAATAGTCACCGGCAGACACTTTGAGCTTAATTCAGATACAAAAGTGAATAAAACAAGGAAGGAAAATGTTTTTTTAATGAGAGAACAAACTATTTTAACCATGGAGAGAGAGAGAGAGAGAGAGAGAGAGAGAGAGAGAGAGAGAGAGAGAGAGAGAGAGAGAGAGAGAGGAATGAAGGAGGGAGAGCCAAACAAAGCAGTGAATCAGAGAAATAAAACGTTATTTCCTGATTCATTTTCTGGTTTCATATGGGTTGTGTTCTAAAGCACAAAAAAAAAACCTCTGAGGGAAGGAGATGCA
Organism: Zingel zingel; assembly: GCA_023566125.1. Lineage (NCBI taxonomy): Eukaryota > Metazoa > Chordata > Actinopteri > Perciformes > Percidae > Zingel > Zingel zingel. The sequence goes on from CM042315.1 coordinate 42,462,743, forward strand.
TGGAAGGATGATTTTGACTGACTGTTTCTGTGTCGTTTTAAACTTGTGGAAAAATACTCCATGTTAATAAACAATACCGAATGGCGTGCAAGGGGGTAAGCGAGCGTCTGCCAAGCGTAGATCCTATGGCGCCATTTTGATGCTAACAAGCACTCCCCCAGCCGTTAGCATTCCATTGACTGCCATTCATTTTGGCGCCACTTTGACAGAGAATAACTTTACATCTGAAGCGTTTAAAGACTTTATTTGTCCATTGTTTATTTCTAAAGAAACACGACAATGTATAAAAGGCTCCATTACCTTGTACCTCACGTTATGGCTCCGCAGCAGACGTTTTTGTAAAAATAGGCTAACGATTGTGTCATAACCACGCAACTTAGCAAGAATTTAATTTATACACAAAAAAAGGAACCAAAAAAGCGAGGCAAGCTCTCACCTTTGACATTTCTTTTGAGACAATTATGTAGTTGAGATGCGAGTATAGGATTTATCCTGTTAATAACATGTAAAGTTCCCGGGAGAGAAGAGCAGGAAAAACATGGCACAATGTCGTGTTGTTTGTGAATGTAGTGTGTTCATGCATGTGTGTGTACGTGTGTGTGTGTGACAGAGAGGAAAAAGTGTGGGGTCTTCTCCTTGTTATATTTGCCGACAGTGTGGGCACAGTAGAGGAATTACCGTATAGTACAGGAGAAGCTCGGAGGCAGTTTCGACTTACATTAGCTGTTTAAGTTTAATTACTAATGTTAACTAGCATTTTAGTTAGCAATAATTAACCGGTGTCCTCTTATTTCAGCCGGCTATCTGTCACCTTCCTCTGTCTTTGTGTCGGCGTTCTAAACTCCGGTGGATTTCTGAGGACTATGGTTAACTGCTCCTCAGATCTCTGCAGGGTCAATCCAGACAGCTAGCTAGACTATCTGTCCAATCTGAGTTTTCTGTTGCACGACTATAACAACTTCTGAAAGTTACACATGTTCCACCAAAACAAGTTCCTTCCTGAGGCTATTTTGCAGCGGCACCGTGGCTCCGTCCAATAAACCAGAGCACATTTTTTCTCCCATCCGGGAATGCTGTGTGGACTAGCCAGACCCTCCTCCGCAGCGCTGTGGAGGAAGGTCTGGCAATGCGAGAATAACAGCATTGCAGAGCTAGTAGCGACAGCTAACCAGCCATGAGCAACTACTGTCAGACTCTGTCTTTCAGACAATGTTGTGGTGCTAAACTGTATGGCCCTTATAGGGAGTTTCTGTGTGGGTGTCTGTGTTATAGCTGTACTACACGAGCCTCTCCGGTGTGTCCGACTGTGGTGGAGTGTCAGTTCATAGCCATAGCCCCGCTGTTTGCCACGTTACCGGCGACAAAACATCACCTGTTTTAACATCATATGCAAACAAGAATCTACGTGTTATTCCAACGTGGCATCATGACTTTGCGTAAACATACACGCCACTTTCCTAAAGCCACGTGGCGTGTTATCGCGAGGCTACGGTTGGTTTTAACGTCACACGTGGGGGGAAAAACGGTTGGGATTAGAAAAAGAAGAACTGGGTTGGGTTTAGGAAAAGAAAAACATGGTAAGGAAACAACACACGCGGAAAACGAAGGAAACATCACACGCGGAACGCGATCCCCGCTCTCCTGTGTGAAAGTCCTGTAGTCCTGTGTTTGACCCTGACCAACCTCCCTACGCGGATTATCGCCCTTTCATACTACTCGCTACGGCGTCAATTCACATGCAAACGCATGGTAACGTAAGTCAATGGAGGACAAACAGCGTTGATAAACATGCTGAAAAGCAAGTCTTGATAACACGCCAATAACGGCCAATTGCCGTGTCATACATAAGCCACTTCATAAGAGCCGTCTGGTCATTCGCTGTCCTGTGATGCACACATATTAAAATATTTCCTGTATCCAGTGCTGGAGTTTTTTTTTTTTTAAGATTTAGGATATATCATTACCAAAACTCAATAGGTAAGCTTTGAGTCAAACAGAAAGTTGCAAACGGAGGACTTTACAGTGAGTTGAGGGATATATTTCAGGGGTGGAAACAAATACTGGAGAGCCTGCTGTCATGCTGAGAGAGCATATGAGTGTGTAAGGGCTCACTAAAGACTCATTAATTACACACCGCTTTAAGGTTAATGAAGCGTCGGGGCAGGTGAGGCAGAAAGGTCAGGCCTGAGTCATACATCACAGGAAACAGCTGTTAACATTCACATCACACTCAAAGATTGTCAGAGAGTCACGATGATTCAAGCTGGATTCCAATAACAACTCCAGTTTTAATGCATGTACGGACACTGAAATCTGATCGCATTTGCACTCGGTCTTGTCTCAGTCTCAGATAAAGAGAACTGTGGATTGATTTGATTTCTTTTAATTATTTTATCAAGGCATTTCTCATAATACACGTATGGCAATAAAAGAAGTGAATGGAGAAGAATCTTTGTTGGTTTTCTGTGGGTGTTTTTTTTTTTTTTTTTTTTTTTTTTTTTTTAAAATGGGAATGTGGATTTTTCAGATCAATTTGAGAAGTATCTATGGTGAGCATTTTCCACATTTTATCATGTCATGTAGTGTTGGACTCGCCCTGCCTTGGACTTGGTCTCGGTTTAGGTGGTCTTGACTACAACACTGGGTTTTTAGGTTACGTTTCAACCTGACTGGCTTTTGTGGATCTCCACAGCTGGATGAACATACTAATGTTCCTCTTTGCTCTTTATTTTTTAGCATAATATTACCATCTCTGTAACTGTGAGTTGTCTCCTAGTCGCTGAGTCAGGAGTCCTGAGCTGATGGAAAATCATGCTGTCTCCTTTTTAAACGTTCTTTTTTATTATTATGAATTTTTTTAACCTGGCAATGTAGTTTTTTTTTTTTTTTTACGGTTTAAGTTTTTATTTAGTTTCAGTTCACTAAAACTATTTTTGCTGCTCATTTTGTTTTTTCTATAATAACCCTGCACAGACAGACAGGATGAACACGTGGTGCACTGGTTAAAGCCATAAAGACTGCGATACGGATCCATGTTAAAGACATGTTATGGGAGCAGAAATGGATTAGAGAAGTTGATCTGATCTTTCTCTTTGAGGGTCAGATTCAGATGCTCTGTGGAATCATTTGTGTCTGCTGTTGTCTGGAGTGACAGCAGAGGTAACTGTGCGTTAAAGCCGAGTAAATCTGTCTGTGACCCCAAGTGGGAGGCGGGTACACACACCCACACACACACACCACGGTGTCCCATGACAAGTCCCATCGGTATGGCTGCAGATCAAAGCTATTCCAGGGTTTTCCCTTAGTCAAATGAACGGAACTAAATGACTTTTCCCAGATCTAATGATTGTTGGACTAATTTAGCAAGTTTTGTCTTTAAGATTTTTTGAGTGTTCTTTATTTATTATCTGCTCTAGCTGTTTCAAAGTTTTAGACACAGATATGGTAACAATAATGGTCCAAAATATGTGAAATTGCATATTTCTTTTATTGAAAAACATACCATTTTCTTGTAGTAAGGACCCCTTAAAAGGTCCTATGACATGCTGCTTTTTGGATGCTTTTATATAGGCCTCAGTGGTCCCCTAATACTGTATCTGAAGTCTCTTTTATATAGTCCTCAGTGGTCCCCTAATACTGTATCTGAAGTATCTTTTATATAGGCCTTAGTGGTCCCCTAATACTGTATCTGAAGTCTCTTTTATATAGTCCTCAGTGGTCCCCTAATACTGTATCTGAAGTCTCTTTTATATAGGCCTAAGTGGTCCCCTAATACTGTATCTGAAGTCTCTTTTATATAGACCTTAGTGGTCCCCTAATACTGTATCTGAAGTCTCTTTTATATAGTCCTCAGTGGTCCCCTAATACTGTATCTGAAGTCTCTTTTATATAGGCCTTAGTGGTCCCCTAATACTGTATCTGAAGTCTCTTTTATATAGTCCTCAGTGGTCCCCTAATACTGTATCTGAAGTCTCTTTTATATAGGCCTAAGTGGTCCCCTAATACTGTATCTGAAGTCTCTTTTATATAGGCCTTAGTGGTCCCCTAATACTGTATCTGAAGTCTCTATTATATAGGCCTTAGTGGTCCCCTAATACTGTATCTGAAGTCTCTTTCCCGAAATTCAGCCTTGTGCAGAATTACAGCCACTAGAGCCAGTCCCACAATGAGCTTTCCTTAGTATGTGCCATTTCTGTGTCTGTAGCTTTAAATGCTATTGAGAAGGAGAGGGGGGGGGGGCAAGGTGGAGAGTGGGGGTGTGGCCTTGACCAACTCCCATGCTTCGCTCGTTTGCAAGCCATGATGTCTCTCTCTCTTTCTCATGGGCTGGCCAAATTCTCTGGGCAGGCAAAGCAGAGAAAGGGGAGGTAATCTTGCTCCTTATGACCTCATAAGGAGCAAGATTCCAGATCGGCCCATCTGAGCTTTCATTTTCTCAAAGGCAGAGCAGGATAACCAGGGTTCGGTTTACACCTATCGCCAATTCTAGCCACTGGGGGACCATAGGCAGGCTGGGGGAACTCCTATTAAAGTCTCATAAAGTGACATTTTCATGCCATTAGAACCTTTACCCCCAGCCAATTACGTGCCCCTAAGTCTTTCACAAACTTAGGGAAAACATTCCTCAAAATCATCACCATTGCTCAAAAAACGAGAAAAATCACTGAAAAGTCCTTAAACTGGGGATCTTTTTTTTGGCCCCGATCCCAATCGGAGTCCTTTAATATTGGGCATCTGCTGCAGGATACTTTATGCAAATGAGGAGCGGGGAGCTCGACTCGCCGCCTCTCAAAAACTCACGAAAATCTCCTAAACTGACCGTTGTCGATCCAAAGTGAAGGAAGATTCAGCAACTGCGGCTTCTTTCTCCACTAAAATGTTTTCAGAAACCTTTTTCAGAAATGTAAAATAAGAGATCATATTCCAAACGAGCCGCCACGATGGTCGGTTATGAAATCCGGGAGCAGACAGCCCCATGAGTGAAGCGTTCGTCCAATCAGGTGCAGCCATCGCAGCTGTCGGAGGGTGGTGGGGTTTTTTTTGCTTGTCAGTGGTCAGCAAAGAGAAATTTCTAACTGCTAGTGGCGAGCCCACTAGTGTGAAATACTGGGAAGCGGGCTGATCCCTGCCGTCAAAAAACGCCTATGTGGACACGAACCATCGCAATGCGATCGGCTTCATTATCTTTATCAACACTGATCCATTAAAATACACCCAGATTGGCCGTGATACCGATTCGTAGAATTGTCTTGGGGGACATCTAAGAGCTCAGAAACATGGACATTTAAAGATCTACAACGTCCACGTGACACATGCAATATATGAGTCGAGTACAAGACGCCGACTTCAAACACAGCTCCTAACGCTCGTCTCGTTACACGTGAGCCTACTGCACACTAGCACACATAGAGACACATTAAAGATGTATAGAGATTGTAAAAAAGGAAGCAGACCAGTTTTACAGGCTCAGTTCTACACAGCAGGATCGGCCATGCTGGCGCCAAAATACCATTATCTGGTTGAGTCTGGCTACTGAGAGGGAATGGACTCCAATAAAGTGTCCAGGAATATATCCACCGAAAATGCAGTGTAGGCCTCTGACCATTTCTGTATCTGTCATCTGTATAAAGTCAACAGTCAGGACTGCAATAGTACAGCCAGTAAATGTGAAAGACTTTACCCACGAACCACAGCCAAAGATTTAACAAGCTTGAGTACTCAATTTGAGTGCATCCAAAAAAGCTTTTTGAAGGGCTGCTTCATCGGGATAGTTATTTAATCAGTTAGGGATGCTTCACCTGACTGGGTGTCAGCCAATAAAAAAAGTGTTGGCATCTATCGTGACTGTCCACTCTAAACCACACATACAACTCCATACAAGACCATTAATGAATTATAAATAATAATCGGCAGAAAATACTCGTTAATGCCCATTCAGACCAAAAAAAGCAATTTGGCTATTTTCCGCAGGGTTGTGCGGCGGTGGGAGTGTCACTTAAAGCGCAACTCTCGCCAAAATGCAACCTAGGGTCTTTTTGTGAATGTACCCGAATCAAACTTTTGTTTAAAAGCATATTTAGGACGGAAGCGGCACTTTTAAGATGTACTGTATTTTCGTTTTTTCAGTCAAATGGCCTTTGAATGAGAGTGCTAGGGGCACTTTTATGCTAGCCTCAAAATAGCTATTTTTAAAACCCTAAGAAGGCTTGACACAATATGAGACTTTTCTCCAAGTATCACCGGGGGCTCTACACATGAACTCGAGCATTGACAACATTGTTTGTGTACCCAGAGTTTACTAAAAGAGAGGTTTTGAACAACTCACCGTAGCTCTTGTTGTTTCCGGCCGCTACCACCTCGGCAGTCAAAAAGAGTAGATATCAAAACAAGTAGCCACAGATTTAGTATATCCCTTGTGCACCGGTGTAGTTAAGGTGTAGAGACCCTGGTGATACTTGGAGCAACGTTTCATGTTGTGTCTTCTTGAGCCTTCTTAGTGTTTTAAAAATAGCTATTTTGAGGCTAGCATAAAAGTGCCCCTAGCACTCCCATTCAAAAGGCCATTTGACCGAAAAACTAAAATACGATACATCTTAAAAGTGGCGCTTCCGTCCTAAATATGCTTTTAAAAACAAAAGTTTGACTCGGGTACATTCACAAAAAGAACCTAGGTTGCATTTTGGCGAGAGCTACGCTTTAAATGGCCCATTTGTGTGACGTAGCTGTTGTGTTCTTTAACACACTTCTTGTGTGGCAAACATTCAGCTGTTACACAAACTCCTGGGAAGTTCAGTGCATGCGTTTGTTGTTTTAAAACTTCCTCATGGCAGCGATAGAGGCAGGGATGTTTCCCGTTTCCTGTATGGGACTCTCACACCGCCTCAAAACACACCGACAAGTCTGATCTCTGGTTACATGACGTGACATCGGGTTACACGGTTGGGTTCAAAATGAATGGGAAGACCTGCGTTATTGCCGCACCGTCTGACGGCCGACGCAGGCTTACTGACAACATTTTTTTAAAGTTAATACCTTCAATTTGTGTAATATTTTGGCACAACATTGAATATCTACTCCAAATATCAGTAAAGAAAACACAGGGTATAAATCTGTCTCTCTGTTCAACCAAAACAAGGCCCAAAAACAGGATGGTGATGATCCCCAACTGTCAGTGGCTCCACACAGGGCCATCTGCTGGTCCTGTTCTCTACATCTGGAAGACAGATCACCAAGAGGCCACCAGATGCAGCCAATGATGTCATCCGGTGGTTCCACCCAAACAGGAAGGCTGTGTGTGCTTATATCCATGTGTGTTTATTACGTGTGTATGAGTGTGTTACAGGTTAAGTTATGGCTTATTCCTAGTTAAGGAGCCTGGAAAGAGAATTTGTATGCAAGTACGTGTGTGTTCAGGTATTCAGAGGTCAATGCTTGCTTGGCAGATGTCAGCCATTTTCAAAAAAGTCACACACACACAAACACACACATGTCATGCAAAAAATGCACACTTGCGCCAAAAAAATTTACTTTCATGAGAACATTTGGTACACTACACCGTTTTCCCTAGGTTTGTGGAAGACTAGGTGCATGCAATTGGCAGGGTTTAAGGGCTTAAATGACTTTTGAATTTGTGAAGAACCGATGTGAACATGCAATGATTATTTCGGTTTAGCTGCCAATGTTCAGTTATCGGTATCGGACAAAATTTTCCCTAGTTTTTATAGCATCAAATAAGTAATAAAAACCAAACCAATCACGCACGCATGCACAGACAGTTTTTATAGCATCAAATAACTAATAAAAACCAAACTGATAACACGATCACACACACACACACACACACACACACGTTTGTGGCACTCTTTGTGGGGACCCGTCACTGACATAATGCATTCCCTAGCCCCTTACCCTAACCTTAACCATCACAACTAAATGCCTAACCTTAACCCTTACCCTCACCCTAACCATAACCTAATTCTATCCCTAATCCTACAACCAAGTCTTAACCCTCAAACAGTCCCTTAAAGTTGTGGTGTCCAGCATTTTGGCCCCAAAAAGCTGTCGGGACCCCACAAGTAAACTGGACTCCCGGTTTTTGGACTCCACGAATATAGGTAAACAAGCCCCACACACACACACACACACACACACACTAAAGCATTTGAAAAGTTTCAGTGACAGGAGCCGACCAAAGACATTCCTCTGCTTGATCTAACTCAAACTCTGCGGCCAGCTATAATTACGAAGTCCTAAACAAACAGCTAAACATAGACACACACTTCCACTCAGAGGGAAACCCTCCCTCCAAGAATAAAACACTGCCTACACTCACACTGCAGCTCTCTTGACTGCTTCTGTTTGGAGTTTGATAACCCTTCATGCAACCAGTCAAACCTCAGGGTTTTAATTATATGCATTTAAACCGGGTGACTAACAGTAGCTATACTGCTGAGTGTGTGACTTACGGTCAATCAATTCGGTTTGAAAATAACTCGAACCAAACCCGACCCCAAAATCTATTATTTGGTCGGGATTTTGTCGCATGGCCAGGTAGCAGAACTTCTGGGCTTCCATTCATGCTAAGCCAGCATTTCCATATAAACCTAGAAAAAGTTTCTTGACAAATCTTTTTCCCCTGCCAACATCCTAATTATTATGCTGGCTTAGCCTGCGAGTTTGTCTGTGATGCTTCTGCTGCTTCTGCTGCTTCTGCTGCTTCTGCACACCCCATGCTGACAACAGCTTGACTTCCAAGACCTTCGAGAAGCCTGACAGTCACTGTGATGGAGAGAAAAACACAGAGAGAGGGAGGAGAGGAGAGGAAATGAGGAGAAACAGATTGGGGAAGTTAAGAGACAGAAAGGGCCGAGCGTGTGAACTGAGAGTTTAGAAAGGAACAAAAATGAAAGGGAGAAAAGTAGACGGGAGATGCTGAGAGGAAAGTAAACAGTGCGAGGGGATTGGAATGTGTTTAAGCAGCCGGGCGGAGTGAGTGAAGGTACACTGTCGACCTGGCACACAGGCTGTCAGCTACATACCAACTGCTCCCAACTGCACAAGAACAAATACGACAGCATTCTTACCACGGTGTTACAATCCTCGAAAGTCTAAATAATCGATTCTCCAGTTAAAATCGATCTTTGTTGGAGTGATCTGATATTGATTAATAAAATCTCAAAATCAATCTTTTAATACATGCCTTTTCAAAGACTGTCACTGTCATGTTAATCCTGTTAAGTAAAACAGCACTTTAAAACTAACTTTTTTGGGGGGGGTCAATTCTTAATTTAAACATTAAGCTGATGCATTATATACAAAAAAAAATCTGAGGGTTGCTTCTTGCTACAATTAACAGCAGAAGTACTCTGAGAATCTCCTATAAATCCAAGCTAAATTGGTACTGTAAATGAAATTTCCCCCAACCTAACTGATATTCAAAATGTAATCGATTGGGGAAATCATTGGCGATGCCCAGCCCCAGACAGAGAGATGTGTTGGAGCAGACTGAGGTAGACGGAGGAAGTAGAAAAGACTTGGCTTCTTTGGTTTGGCCCGAGTTTCAGCGGGTGGAGCGACAAATGAGAGGATGTTGATATCCCACACAGGAAGACAGACAAACAAAGGCTCTGCTGTATTGACACACAGGACACAAACTGGAGAGAACAGGCCAAAACATATATTTGCCAAATGTGAATACTGTGAAACAGAAACAAAATGAATATTCAAAATTAGTAAGCGACGTCTGATCAAACAATAAGTAAACAAGACTTTGATGCCAACTTTACATACTTGGGCCTTTGTACACAGCCTAGTCAGTAAAGTATTGATATCAACTATGCCGTAGAGTTGCAACGGTATGAGATTTTCACGGTATGATAAACGTCGGTTTCAGGGTAAACAGTATTGCACAATTATTGTCATCATCATAATAAGACCTGACCGTCGGACTGAAGAAATCATTTGGTTAAACAAACGTTTCATCATGATTGAAACTTGAAACCGTTTTTTATGGAAGCATGTATAAAAAGTCTCTCTTTAGAAAATAAATGTAAAAAAAAAAAAAAAAAATGTCAATACCGTAGATTAGAGCTGGGCAATATGGAGAAAAAAAAAATCTAATATCACGATATTATTGACCAAATACCTCCATATCGATATTGTGGCGATATTGTAGGGTTGATAATTGGTGCTTACAAAAAAAATATTTACACAATGACATTTTTGATAAATAATCATCATTAATGTGTATATAATAACTAAGTGGGTAAAGGCAAATAATAGAAAAGCTAGAACAGTCTGGTAAGTTCTAAAAATGACACCACTTTACTGTAATCCAGCCATTAAAACCAGGGACAGATAACACTTGTGTCATATCGCGATATTACAATATCCACAATCTAGGACGATATCCAGTCTCATATCACGATATCGATATAACATTGCCCAGCCCTACCGTAGATAAGCAAACATTCACAGTCTGATAACCATCACTTATTATACCACGGTATTCTGTGAAACCGGTATATCGCTGCAACCCTATGCTGGTCATTTCTGTAAAAAGTATATTATTGAAATGTGCAGTTGATTATATCATTATATAATTCAACAACAATTTTCAAATCAATTATAAACATAATAACTAATGTGAGGATTTGATGCTTCTCTTTGTTTCATATCATTAAACGTCTTTGGGGTTTGTACAGTTGTTTGGACCAAACAAGCAACTGGAACTTATAATAACTCACTTCTAATAGTGACACAAGAATAAAATAATATCCTTAAAAAGGCAGCTTAGTTTCTCAAACCACAGTAACCAACCCTTACCCACAGTTTTTATTCAATGTACTGGCTCATTAGTTCTCAATAGCAGTACTTTCCTTCATTGTTTGTTCCCTTTTTAGTACGTCCAGTGTTTACTGTATGCACCTAATACACCAAGGCAAATATCAATTAGTGGAGCCTAGTTACATATAACGAAACAGTCTATCCTGAAGAAGACCTTATTTTTTATATAAACAAATAAGTATAATATACTATGATACTACCACACATAGGGTTGAGTATCACTTGGGGTTTTACGATACCGGTGCTAAAACTTTTTAAAACAGTGCTTAAACGGTGCCTGAACTGATACTAAAAATAAAAGAAGCGCAGAAAACGACAGTCGGTGACATTAAAGAACGGCTTGTTTATTGCTAGGGCGATATGGTCAAATAGAAATGATTTATAAAAAATGTATTAATAATGGCTGATTTCACCAGTCGATTGCTGTTACACGACAAAAAGAAGAACCACTAGATGGCAGAAGGGTATTTTACAATAACTTTGAATGCACCATGAGCTTAGGAGTTGCAAGTGAACGCAACATTAAAGGTTCTATGACATGCTGCTTTTTGGATGCTTTTATAAAAGGCCTAAGTGGTCCCCTAATACTGTATCTGAAGTCTCTTTCCCGAAATTCAGCCTTGGTGCAGAATTACAGCCACTAGAGCCAGTCCCACGATGAGCTTTCCTTAGTATGTGCCATTTCTGTGTCTGTAGCTTTAAATGCTATTGAGGAGGAGAGAGGGGGGGCAAGTTGGAGGATGGGGGTGTGGCCTTGACCAACTGCCACTTTGCTTTGCTTTCTCATGGGCAGGCCAAATTCTCTGGGCGGGCAAAGCAGAGAGAGGGGAGGTAACTTGCCCCTTATGACCTCATAAGGGGCAGATTCCAGATCGGCCCATCTGAGCTTTCATTTTCTCAAAGGCAGAGCAGGATACCCCGGGCTCGGTTTACACCTATCACCATTTCTAGCCAATGGGGGACCATAGACAGGCTGGGGGAACTTGTATCAATGTTAAAAAACTGAAATTTCATGCCATGGGACCTTTAAGTCCCGTTGGTGTTGTTTCTCCCGCAGTGCCCATGCTGTCTCAAAGTGCAGCCAGTCTCCTCTGTGTCTTTAGCTGCAAACTGTTGGACATCTCGCTGTTGGAATCCTTTCCAGTGAAATACAGACACACGTTAAAGACAGGTTTAGCTGTCAGCATTTTAACCGTGTTCAAGCCAGCTACTAGTTAACAGTAAGCTAATGTTACCTGCAGTGTAATCTTAACTAGCGTCACATGTAGCGATGCTTCCGTTTCCCGTTAATGTCTGTTTCGGCGCACCAGAGAGCAGCGCAGGCATTTAAGTGGCACCAAAATGAGGCACCAAAATCCGCAGTGCTATTCGGTCCGGTAGATAATTTAATCATTTAGTAACCTTTCGGTACCCAAACCTAACCACACACACACACACACACACACACACACACACACACACACACACACACACACACACACACACACACACACACACACACACACACACACACACACACACACACACACACACACACACACACACACACACACACACACACACACACACACACACAGATCAGACATGGTGTCTGAAACAGGAGCACATGGCTCTTGTTCGGTCTTATGCCTTCAGAAACGCTTTGTTTCCATGACAACCACACATAGAAGTCCCCTTTCAGGTTGCTGTGTGTGTGTGTGTGTGTGTGTGTGTGTGTGTGTGTGTGTGTGTGTGTGTGTGTGTGTGTGTGTGTGTGTGAGACGTGTGTGTCACATTCACATGTCGGTGTGCGACGGATGGATACGGTTTTCAACATTCAGAGCTAATAAGGGAGACTGAATTGAGTTAAATGGAGGACAGGGGTGTGAGAGAGAGGTGAGGATGGAGGCAGAAATGAAGAGAGGGCAGAGAGCAGACTGGTAGGGGCACTACCACTATCACACCAACAAAGCAGGCAGCTCCAAGCAGCACAACAGATGGTGCTGTCTGCTACGTAAAACCTCAGGACAAATGTATGCAGGGGTGCAGGGATAACCCTCACAACCCCATGATCCTCAATACCTTCCCATCAAATAGTCACATTTAAACAACCTTTAAAGCTATTAGTGCACGACTATTTTATATTAATAAACGTCCGTAGCATTCAGGCCATTACCAAATGAGTTGATACAAAGCTAAATTAAGCCCATCAGCTCCACAAAACTCTCTGTATTCCTCAGTATGGCTAGGTTGACTCAATGCTGTAGTCCGGCGACTTTTGCACGCAGAAGCTCGAGTGATGTGTTTTCAGGCCCTGACACACCAACCCTACGGCTGACCGTCAGCAGAGAAGGCAGTCGGACTGATCAGTCGGCTCCCCGAGGTCCAAAAAGTGCCTCGGAACACACCGAAGCGACGCCAACTTGAGGAAATGACGAACGCGTCACGTGGGTCTGGCTTCTCCAGCTGACCGATAATGGCGGCTTGTTCGAAATACGATCACGTATTTTACGAAAATAGTTCACTGAAACGCGTTTCTGAAAACATTTTAGAAAGAAATAGGCCATGCAGTTGCTGAATCGGTCTTCATTTCAGATCGACAAAGGTCAGTTTAAAACATTTTTGTCAGATTTTGAGAGGCGTTCGTCACTCATCCCACTCGCCATTTCCGGGTTAGCACTCCACCAATCAGATTGGTCATTGAGTCCCGACTGCCCGCCCCCCGAAACTACAAGATAATGACCTCTTCTGAAGGATAATGACCTCTTCTTTTTTTGAATCCTCCGCGTCCTCCTTGATTTGACGGGATAAATGCTACTATCAACTGTGTGGAGGAGGGGTGGGGGTGGTGCGCGATCAACGAAGGATAGTGTCATGTGGACGCTCCGACAATGTTGTTGTCATAACTTGGAATTCCTCATGGGGCCGACAGAAACTACGCAATATAGCTTTAAAGCAACACTAGAGAACTTTCCCCGCCTCTGTCCCCCTACAGGTTGGAAGCGGAATTGTCCATTACATTACATTATGCAAGTTTGCCAGATTGGGTAGCAGATTTGTAGTTCCAATGAACTGGACAATGTAATGTAATGGACAATTCCGCTTCCAACCTGTAGGGCAGTCCCTCCAGAAAAGCGCGTATTGCATAAATATCCTGCATATTCCATCGCATTTTTTTAAGAAAACGTTCCGCATAATCAAGGATTTTTGCCGGCAACAATCACAAAAAAACTCCGCATTTTTCTGGAAGGACTGGTAGGGGGGACCGAAGCGGGAAAAGTTAGTGTTGCTTTAAAGGAGCCATTCCACCGGTCTCCAGTTAAAATTGTTTATTTGGTTCTTCTGGATGCGGAGCTTATTTTTCCATTTCTTCCTTGATGTGGTTTGGAGATGATTCACAGACTCTTTGAAAGTGGTGAGAAATTGAACTACTTCGAAAAACAGTCAAAACCGCAGCAGCTGCACAGGCTCTGTCTGCAAATGACCAGATCACCCAGGAAGCAGGTTAACTCCAGCTAAAGTGCCGGTCTATTTCTCAGTCACTGAGAAATATGTACATAAGCGCTACAGCAGATATTGTTAGTGTGCTGAGGCGAGGGACGCGGCCCTTTAATGTGAAACAAGCAGCAGTTTAGGTGACAGCGACAAGATGGCAACAGTGTAATGCTAACTCACCAGGCTCAAGAGCACCCAGAATATTTCACCATATCAATCAAAAACATAATTCTTTTCTCCTGCTGCTGAAATGCAGTGCAAGTGGGTGGTTAATTATTGTGTTTATTTAGGGGTCTGACAAACTGATAAAGTGTGGGACTTCCTGTAGTAGTTTCTATTCTTTGAAGAAAAGTCACCCCAAACATTACAATGATGAAGGATTTCTTTTCCAACCAGATGGTGAATTGGAATGTATACCTAAAGTTTAATTATAAATTAGTCATTTGGTTTATAAATATCAGCACATAGTGTAGTCCAAAGTCAGGCATGTTTTGTCCAACCAAACAATCCAAAACCCAAAGATACACTATTCAATTTACTGACATATATGTTTGTTATTTTGGCTTGCTAGTTAACATTATTAATTGAAAATCAAAAGGCTTAATGCTTTTCTATCGTTTGACGATTTCATTTTTGACCAATCATTTCAGATTTAATTCAAGGGGAACGCAGACCTAAGACTACTAGAAATGTTCAATACCAGCGCCGATTTGATGCCCAACATTCTGTATCGATGTGTAAACGTAGGGTTGGAGTTTGATAGCATTTAAATCAATCCTGTGTATCCCCTTATCAAATCTACCAAATGTTTAGCGTTCAACATTTCCAAGTTATAATTAAAAGCAGTCCACATTTGCTCCCTGAGAAGCCAACAACACTACAGATTTTACTGGTAGCTCAATTAATGTTCACAAACTGTGAAATTAAATGTGTCTGGCACACTGAAATAACAGTTTCCACTGGCAACAAATACTGAAGATCCCCATGAATAACTATTGAGTTCATAAGCTTTATGATATGAATATATAAGTTCAACTGGAAAACTCCCGATCAGTTTCTTTAACACTTCTCCAGAGAAGAGTCACCAGTCCGTTGGTCTTTTTGGGACTACAAAATCCCAGAGGGATGTTTCGTCTTTCTCACAAATGATCTTTGGCTGAGACACTGGCTTGCAGAGAGCACATTAACCACACAACAGCAGCCCAATGTTTATTTTAGCCTTTGTGGAATTAACGTTGAGTACCTACAGCTGATATATTCTGCCATTAACCATTTGTACCTGGGATAGCAATGGTCAATGAGAAGCTGCTACCTGAACCTTTTGCACTTTGTGCCACGCTTAAAAAGGTACCGTAGGTAGGGTTGCGAAGATCCAGGACTTAGCCCAAAAAATTTGAACATCGACAACTTCTCAGTCCCTCCCCCTCTTCCGCTACACCCCCAAACAGTCTCCTAAGCCCCTCCCCCCACAAGGGAGAATGAATGCATGTGCAATGAGCAGTGATTGACAAGCAGTTAGACACCCCCCCGGCCCTGATTGGTGCATCTGAACAGGGAGCTGTGGATTTTTGCAAATCGCATTACAGGTTGTAGGTGGTGCCAGAGGAGACAGATTTTTATTTTAATGATCTGCTTCGTGTAGTTCAACTCTAACATAGGGTCAGTTTCAGCAAATATGTATTGAGGTTTTATACCCAGTCATATCCTTTGTCTCTCTCCTACATATATTACCATTATATTCCAGTCACAGAGCTCTTTGAAAAACTTAGAATGCCACTGAACAATTCCTTGCTCATTTTGTGCAACACAAGATGAATAATCATACATTTTGTGTATTAAGTTAGTAGTATGCAGGGGTGAACAATCAATCGTTTTCAAATCGAACTCGAGATTTGAAAGAATGTGATTAGCTAATCGTGAAGACCGCGACGAATCAAATGTAAATATTTAGTTGAATGTTTGGTGTAACCTTTGGTATAACATTTTTTATTCCTCTTTTTATTATTATATTTCTGTTTTTTTCATAAGATAAATGCTGGAATAATGTTGCATATCACAGATTCAATGTCCCATGCTTATGAAATGAAAAAGGAAAAAAACGTATTGCTGGCAGTTCATATCTATGTTCTCATCCTTGCATAAGAATATGGAGCAGTTTTGATGGTGTCTCATGTTAGAATGATCCATGACATTTCATCTGTTACACAGTGAATAATGAACTTCAGCTAAACTTAAAAAAGAAATCGCAAATCAAATCGTAATCGCAACATCTGGCAGAAAAATCGCAATTCGATTTTTTCCCCCCAAATCGTTCAGCCCTAGTAGTATGTAACATATATATGGAAAAAATATATATATAACTGACAATAAAACATTTTAATCTTGGTACATGTCCAACAAAGCAGACAGGGAGATATAGCATATCCATGTGTTTGGAAATAGAGCCACAACTTTGGACACTGGTTCAAATACTTTCAAATATTTAGATGGAATATTTTGGAAGATATTGTAAAGACCTTCAAGACAACGATGAGTGCTGTTACATGACCTTTTCAATTCATCCTTGGAGGTCTTACAAGATGCTTCACTCCGAGACTTGAATGTGCATGAGAGGCACAAAGCGGGGCAAACCCAGCCCGACCTCCATGACTCAACTCACATTAAGCTGATCCCGGACCACCACGACCAAGAAGACTACATAGGCTACGTCTCAGTATGTTCACAACCATGTACAGATGGTTTACTCAGTTTTCCAGTGATCCTCTCTTCACAAAGCGTGAATCAATCCTCAGGTCACATCTCAAAATACCACAGTTTAGTCATTTCGCCGTCTGGCTTTTTCATTTACTGCAGTTCTATGGGTAAATGCAGTGGTGTAGTCTAATGTATTGTAGTGGGTATACTGTACTGTATATGTATGGGCCTACACTGTATACTAAGTGGGCCAGAATGGGCCTTTTTCCTGCATTCTGACACACTTTTATGCGCCAATTTGCGGTGGAAATACCTTTGTTTAGCCTATGTGAAGAAGAAAAATACAGATGACAATTCAAAATATATCAAACTTGCAATGCAAAGTACGTTGTTACGTGTCATTGGGAATTTTTAAGTGGGTGTATGGAAATCCTGGAGCTTTCTTAGTGGCTATCCTGCGTATACCTGTGTATCACGTAGACTACACCACTGGGTAAATGCATCCTTCGCCACAGATGAGCTCATGCACATCAGGCAAAAAATTACCAGCAGATTTAGTTGCATACTATATCGTTTTTGCAAATTCTGTACCCATTCAGCCTCTCTTTGAATTATTATGTTAATTAAACTGCATAATTTTGCATATATTGTTTCTGTATGTGTTTATCACATATTAATGTTCAATAAGTTTGCTTATTTATGCATGCACCAAGGCAAATTCCCTGTAAGTAGCCTTCTTACCTGGCAATACATCTTTTTTTTCTGATTCTGATTCCAATGTACATTGTGGTCATAGTTGTTAGGTATGAGAGTTTATGCAAAATTAGGTTACTGAACATCCAGACATTTTTTTCTTCAGATTGTAGAATAAGGCAGCTGTGACATTCATATAGCCTATTCATCATTTCTCGACAAGCCAATCTGCCCTTACAGGTATAGCCTACCACTGGGGTTCCCCACTTTCGGAACTCCTGCTACAGGCTCTGGAACTCTCTAGTCATTTCCCTTACATTGCAGGTAGTTATACATCTACATAAACGAGTTAAACATTTCAAAAAAGCCAATGAGCAAAGGGAAAACAAAACACCGAAGTGTGAACTTCACCGGGGCTTCCACAGTCAAAGTGCCTTTTCCTTATAGCAACAATGTTACCAACATACCAGGAGACATCACGGATAAAGCAACTAAGGAAATATCACTTCAAAGCACACTATAGGTCTATTCTTTGGCAATTAGGCTAATACCCCAAAAAGCCGATGCACATGGAGAGAAAAAGAGAAGAACAATATATTGTTCGTGTCATTTGACACCAGTGGGTCTCAACGCAGCGTACTCAGTCAAACTATCAGCCACTATGACAACAAAAGCAAAGGGGAACGTACCGTAAAGGAAGCACCGGTGAAGAATGCTGTTATCTCCGCCTGCGATATGTGTTTTATCCCGGTAAAGCAGCTAAAGGTTCCTTTTTTTTTTTCTTCCAGCCAAACCCCCGGTCTGGTGGTTGTCCTCTTTTTGCTGTTTTTTTCCCTTCTGGTCTGGATGGAAAACGTCGTCCTCGCTGAGGAGAGAAAACGGGAGGGTCTCGAGCGTTTGGACAACCCGTCCGACCAATCGGCTCTCGATATGACAAGAATATCCCAGTGTGAGCCAATCGGGTTCTGTTTCCAACACACAGCCGTGTGCTTATTGGTTGGCCAAGTGAAGACCTCCCAATTGAAATACTACAGCACCGGGAGAGGAGCTAGTGGAATGTGATCTCTCTCATGTCTCACTTACTTTACCTAATGCTGAAGAACAAAGCAGACAAAGTTGTTTTTTTTATCAGAAACATCCCACAGTTTATAGATCTAAAAAAAACATATTTAGGAGTGTTTTGTAATTTAAAAGCATGTGCAAAACAACAGATAATCATATTTCTGTACTGAATATTATTCATTTGAAATTAAATTACCGAGAATATTAATACTGAAAATTGAATTCTAGATTTGAAGAAGCTGGAACTGGGTAATATTTTTTTTTTTTAATTTTCGCTTGAAATAACAAACAATTAATCAGTTATTTAAAAATATTTTTTAATTTAGAAAAAACACACTTTTTGTCAATTGACTAATTGATTATTTAGCACATAGTGGATTTTTTTGTATTTCTTGGAAAATCACAGAGTCAAAATAAGGGATATCCAAATCATCCTGATCCTTCAATCGTGAATACTGTTAATATATTTTTCATCATTCTTCCGTCATAAAGCAGCACATGGACACTTGAATAGAATTATGTGTTTGACGGCAGAGTATACTCTGCTTTAAGGAAATATAACCAGTTTCCTTGATGATTTCCCATGGTATTTTGTATAGCATGTTAAGTATTTGGGGGCAGCTCTGGTTCTTAGGGGCCTTTTACGTGTCTGTGCTTAGGGGCCCATTAGGTGCTTTCCGACCGGATAGTACTTGTACTTTTTAGAGGAAAAGTACACTTCTAAGCAGTTCTAAGAACTACTCTCCCCCAAAATCTTTTTTTCCGTTTGTATTCCCACTGGCCAAGTGGCCATAGGGACTGGTACTCGGAACAGACCCCGCCTCTGCCTGCTGCGCTGTGGACGTGTGTGTGACGGCCTGCGAGCCGCAGGACACGCTTGTGGAGTTTAACTCCGAAAAGACAGTCAACCACAGGTTCCCATTAATCTTATGATGGACATGTGTTGTGATATTTAAACAAACGAACCGTCAACGGCGAAATAAAAGCGTCTTATTTACGAGAGTGGTCTGAGAGACCTCCAGCTCACAGCGAGGTGTCTGAGCATGACTGGCCGAGCGACGAGCTAGAGGCCGGGGCAGGCGCCTGCTGGCTGTCGCCTCACTTCATGGAGCTCCTCAGCGCGAGAAAAATTTGAAGCAAATTTCTTGTGAAATCAATTTTCACAAGACTTCCTATATTCGAAATCTAAACAGTTAATTTCTCGCCTAAAACGTTGTCAGAAGTGAATTTAATGATGAATAAGATGGTGAAAATTGTTAAAAATGTCCCGTTGTTGGTTGTTGCTCTATCTGCAAGTTCAGAGTTGGCAGTGGGCGTGACTTATAAGTTCGACCAATCAAGTACACCTAGGAAAAGGGAAAAGACCCTGCTCTGAAGTAGGAGCTAAAAAAGTACGCTACTGAGGCCAGAGGAACTTAAAAATCCCAAAATTGTTCCTGTTGGAACACGGCGAAAAAAGTGTTCTAGGAACGTTTAGTTCTAAGAACTGCAAAAATCGGAAAGTCGGAAAGCCCCTATTGTCCTATAATCTGTCAATAATGAAACGGCTCTTAAACTGAGAAAAGTAGGCTATATAGTGATAAAGAGTCTAAATATCGCAATAATCTAGGAAAGTTAAGCTGAGCCAATAAGGAGTTAGTCTGGTAGGCCTAGATAAGTGCTGAACTAAAAACAACACACCAGCTAAGTCTCATGAGGTTCTATTACCTATGACAAGAGCTGCACAAATGAAACAGAAAACACAACACTGGCACCCCCTGATGGCAAGCCGAGGACCCTGGTCTGCCCTAAAAACAGCTCACAACGGCATGCCTGGAAGGCCTCTATTAACCCCTCATTCCTCCAACTTGTGTGTGAAATGTGTAGTTTTTGTACCCTGAAATACTATGTGGTTATTTAGGATATTTTGGCACAAATCTCAAATAATTAAGGTCTTCATTTAAAGCAACATTTTAACAACAGGACCCAAGACCAGGTACTAAAGAAGGCCATGCTAGGCCCTTACCATTTCAGCTGATCCTTTGGTGCCGCATATTCCAAAACATATTTTCAATCAAATTAGCTAAAAATCTGGAGATCTGGGACCCCAGGGCAGGTGCGTGCCTTACCAGGTTTTCAATCCAGCCTTATGTAATAGTCACTATGCTTCAAAAAACTCACTCACACACACACCCACACACCACATACAGTGTGTTAGGGGACTGGTAAGATATGCTTTTGTCCCGTTTTGATTCTTTCACGATACATGGGTGGAGATTCGATTTGTATTGCGATTTTCATTTTTTGATCGATAGTATTAAGTATTGCAATTTTCTTTTCCTTCTTTAACAAAAACAAAAGAAGAATACCCTTCAAGAGACAATATATAATGAAACATTTCTAAAAACAAATTATTTTCTAAGAAGAATGCACATCACATGTCAGTCAGTCAGTCTGACATTTATTTCATTGGTAAAGAAGAACATAACATGGACTTTCTGCATTCGCTCTGTTTTGCTGGAAACTGATATGATGTAGTCGCAGCGGAACAGTATAAACAAAATAAATATTTAGGTGAATCATTGGTAATAAAAAATATCGATTCTAGGGAAAAGACCACGATATATATCCGATTTTCGATTGCTTTTTTCTCCACCCCTACAGTGTGTTAGGTTAATAGCCATGTTTGAATTAACATGTACAGGGGTCCAGGATCATTGCTTTTTAATACAGTAGCTCATCTTTGTTTTGGCTCTTAATAAATAAGGTTTGCTGGTATTTCATGTTCCATAAACTGTACCATATGTATAGCACTTTGGGCTAGAGGTGGTGTGGAGGTTCAGTCATGGTTGGTGAATGTAGCTAATTGGACGCGATCACTGCTGGTGAGGAGATAGTTTGAATTGTATTCTTAGTCTACACAACTGAATCAGAGAACACATAATCTTGATGCACCTCAGCAGGCATTTTTGACACAACCACTGACTACCCATGTATCAATTTGGCCACAATTTAGCATATTGACCATACACGGTCCAGCCATTTACCATGGTTCCACCAATAGTCTTGTTTTTTGTCACTGCACAGAGAATTATATTCTCACTACTGTCCATACCAACACTAGTGTATCTCATTTTAATTATATTTGTGGCTGTGATCATGTGGCAACAGTGCATCTATTAAGGAAGGAGAGACACAAGCCCCTCAAAAAGAGTATGTTTTCAGTGCTATAACAGCAAAATATCAGACACACAGCACACATACAGAATATACAAGAAATAACAAATAGGATAGAATGCAAGAACAAATATTCAAAAAACAAAGAACAAAGGAAGAAATGTACAAACGCATATACAAGTTGGGAATAGTATTTATAAAGATGTAAGTAAAACCTATGTTTGTGCAAGTTGCACTTAGTGCTGTGTTGTGATGTACAGTATATGAGTCTTATTTTCCACTCAGTGATGAAGTGTTAAAAAGTTGTATTGCCTGTCAGGAATGATTTCTTGTAGCGGTCAGGGAGACACCGAAGCTTTCGGAGCCTCTTGGAGAAAGTGCACCTCTGTTGGACCAGTGTGGGGTGGAGAGGATGGTAAGGGTTATCCATGATAGATGACAGTTTGTTCAGTGACACCCCTCTCCACCACAGCTTCAAATGCCTCCTGTTTGCAGCCAATAACAGAGCCAGCCTTTCTGATCAGTTTGTTCAGTCTGTTAGTGTCGCTGGCTTGAAATGGACTGAATTATTAGGTTGAAGTTGTTTTGTTCTACTCTGTTCCCAGGTTGGTTACCATTTTTTATTTTTATTTTTTAAATCTGTTTATTGATGGAAATGACACAGGAAATACAAAGAATAAAATGTATATCAGTAGAAAAATAATTTCCATTTTTTTTAACCTTTTTCTTTAAACATCCATCATAAACATCATTCATCAAAATGCCTCGAACTAGCTTTACAACACTACAAGTTAAAGATTAAGAGTAAAGTAAAATCTAAAATAAAATCAAATGTAAAACTAAAAACACACACACAAAAAAATAAAAAAATAAGGGGGGGGAGGGGGGGGGGACACATCAAGGTATCATATCGAAATGCCATAATAATACTGATAATAACAACCTCAGTGAATCGTAGCATAAAAGTAGGTGTTTTTTGAGCATTTTCCTGTGTACTGCGCATTCTCAAAAAATCTAGAAAATAAATGTAAGGTAGATCATATGGGTTCGGACTCCAGTTCTTTTAAAGGAACACACCGACTTATTGGGACTTTAGCTTATTCACCGTATCCCCAGAGTTAGACAAGTTGATACATACCCTTCTCATCTCTGTGCGTGTTGTAACTCTCTCTGACGCTCCCAGCGCTAGCTAAGCCTAGCACAGATCCTGGAGGTAACCGGTTCCAACTAGCCTACTGCTCCCAATAAGTGACAAAATAACCAACATTTTCCTATTTACATGTTGTGATTTGTATAGTCACAGCGTGTACAAATAACAAGGTCACATGAGACACAGCCATCTTCTAACCGTATATAAACTGGGAACTATATTCTCAGAAAGGCAAAGCATTTCTACTTATGCTACATGCTTGCAGCACCTGAGAAGTCCCGAGCAGAGAGTAGAAATACTTCTACTTACACAATCCACAAGAGAATATAGTTTCCAGTTTATATATATACGGTTAGAAGATGGCTGTGTCTCATGTGACCTTGTTATTTGTAAACGCTGTGACTATACAAATCACAACATGTAAATAGGAACATGTTGGTTATTTTGTCACTGGGCTCTGGTAACTGTTTCTGAGGGGATACCGAATATCGTAATAAAGGGGTTCGGTTCGATGGTTATATTGAGAGCCTCAGATCAAATTTTGAACACTCCCGACCAATATATTTTAAGGGAAGGACAGGACCCAAAAAGTGTGAGTAAGATTAGCAGGGGAAAAAGAACACCTGCTACGGCTTGCATCAGCTCCTGGATATATTTCGGCTAGCTTGGCTTTACTGTAATGTGCTCTATGTAGCACTTTAAACTGAATAAGTGCCAAGCGATTACAGGATGATGATGGATTGACTCTCGTCAGTGCACCTTCCCAATACTCTCCCAGATCAATTCCCAGCTAGACCGAATCCTGGTTAGGTTGTGGTTCTCCAAAGAGATTATTTTCTGATATAATACAGACATTATTCCTTTTCCTGGCTTTATAAGAGTTAACTCCTCCCAGGATTCGCGTGCTGGTAGGGTGGGGAAGGAAGGGTAGCAGATCTTGAGAAAATGTCGTATTTGAAGATATTGAAAAAACAGTTGTCTAGGGAGGTTATGAAGTCTCTGTAGATTTTCATAACTGTCTAGGACCCTAGAGTTGTAAAGGTCTTGAAAAGAATTAATGCCCCTCTTCCACCACTCCATAAAGGACAAATCCATAGTAGAGGGAAGAAATAGGTGGTTTTTGTGAATGGGGCCAAGGATAGAGGCAGAAACAAATTTGTAGTGAGAGCGAAATTGGTTCCAAATCTTAAGAGTGGATAGCACTGTAGGATGGGAGGTGAAGCGAGAAGGTATTAAAGGTAAAGATGAGTAAAGTAAAGCTCTAAGGCTAGAACGCTGACATGACTGTTCCTCAAGAACACACCAGTTGATACAAGGAGAGTGTGACCAAAAAAGTATCTTTTGGATATTTGCAGCCCTGTAGTAATGGATGAAACTGGGCAAATCGAGTCCACCAACACTACGTTGCATTTGTAAAAGGTTCTTCGTAACTCTAGGGGCTTTATTGTCCCATATAAATGAATTCACCATTTGACTGACTGACTGAAAAAATGATTTAGTAAGAAATAGGGGTAAACATTGAAACAAGTATAAACACTTTGGAAGCACAGGTTACCATTTATTTTAGTATGGTTTGAATGTGAGCATGCTGAGACTTGAAATGTGCTTGAGTTAGATGATCCATTAGAATGAATATCATGTCTGGTGATTATGTTGCACGATAATGACATTTGAACCAGAGACGTATTTGTACATGTGCACGACATTACATGCATATGGTCTGCATAGTATGCTACTTACACAGGCTCACCACCAGCCAACTGATTTCCCCTCACAGACAGCTGAAGTGAATCTTATCGAATTTCTTTTGGCTCTGACGCAAATGGAATGTGTCAGCTTTTTGTAAGCTGTGTTGAATATCGATTACCTAAAAAGCCTAATGAGAAGATGGAGCCAGTGGCATTGTATTTCATCCTAGAATTGGAAAAGCTTTGGGTATCTGCTTGTGGATTGTGTAAATCCATTGGCAAAAATCTTAATTGAAACTAGTAATAGTTTCTTAACTGCACTGTACTGTACACAATCACCCATTAATTAGCTGTACCAAAACCAGTATAGCAGACCTTCACTACATTAAAGGTCCCATATTGTAAAAAGTGAGATTTCGATGTCTGGTTTTATTACAAAGCAGGTCGAGTCGCTATGCAAATTCTGTGAGTATAGTAAGTAAGTATCAAAATGCTCAATCCATAGAGAAATGCACACAGCCCGTATTCAGAAACTGTCTTTCAACGAGTCATCAGGACTTCTGTACGGTTGTGATGTCACAACTAAAATACATAGAGAAAATGCCACTACAGCACTGTTACAGTCATTCCCCGGCTGCAATGACAGCACAGAGAGCGCAGATGCAGAAGACCCGGAAATGCTGGACAATCAGTTCAGTCTGTATTTTCTAGGACACGGTATGCTGAGCATGTCTTACTATGAGGAAGCTATAGCTTAAAACAGTGGTTCCCAACCTTTTTGGTCTAAGGGTACCCCACAGCCCTGTCAGATAACCTCACATACCCCTTCATCCATTCCCAATGTATCTTCCAAATGTGTAACACTATTAATTCTATAAAAGTAGATATTGTTAAGTTTTTCATACAATTGAACTGCCAATATTAATGTAGGTTTGGTCAGCAGTTGTACTGCTATCCTATAGGCTGCTACTACTTAGAATGAAGCTGAATGTTTCAACCATTTATTCAATGTTACTTTCAGCTAACTATTTGAACCATTCATCCAGTACTTATAACTAATTATTTAAACTGTTTAGCCATTAGTTTTAGCTGTTTCTAGACTTCGACTCTTATTAAATCAGACTTGAGCATTTATGATCCATATGACTCGAAGTTGGATGAAGTTTTGGACTACTTTTATGCGTAATTGGTCATAAAAATTGATATAACATATTGATATACAGTGGTGCTCATACATTTATGAACCCATGCCAAAGTTGACTAAAAAGAGGAATAAAAAAATCATCTTTTGGAAATTGATCTTAATGCCTTAATTAAAAAATAGGAAAAATCCAACCTTTAAGGACACCAATTTTCTTTGTGAATGAATAATAACATAAAATCATCTCTCAATGCAAATCAAACCAGCTATTAGGCTAACTGAAATAAAAACATGCCAATCTCTTGGTATGGTGAAGGGTATGTGATGATGTGGGAACTTTATCAGGATGCATAGTATCCTAGATCAATGAAATAACTGGCTTTTAAAAATAAATATGCCTGCCTCTATGGGAATTTAACATATGGGTGTACATACTTATGCCCCCTGTATTTTAAACCCTTAGCGTTTATTTACAATACATTATTCATTCACAAAGCAAACTGGTGTCCTTAAAGGTTGGATTTTTCCTATTTTTAAATTAAGGCATTAAGATCAATTTCCAAAAGATGGATTTTTTTTTTTTTTTTATTCCTCTTTTAATTCAACTTTAGCATGGGTTCATAAACTTATGAGCACCACTCTATGTTCAGTCTGTAACTGTTTAGTCTCATTTTGCCAGACCTTCCTTCACAGCTCTGCGGAGGAGGGTCTGGCGAGTCCACACAGCATTCCTGGATGGGAGAAAAAACGTGCTCTGGTTTATTGGCATTTCTTTAAACCGATTGTCTTGGGCGGCGCTATGTGCCGTACGGAGCAACAGCGCCTCTGCAAAATAGCCTCAGGAAGAAACTTGTTTTGGTGGAACGTGTACGTTCAAAGGTTCTACAGAAAACTCAGATTGGACAGATAGTCTAGCTAGCTGTCTGGATTTGAGGAGCAGTTAACCATAGTTCTCATAAGTCCACCAGAGTTTAAAATATCAACACAAAGAAAGCCCAAGGTAATGGATATCCGGTAACGGAGCAATCTTAGAAGTGGAACGTCGTGGCTATAGACTAGTAACTGTTTAATGCAGGGGCAAGGCGTGTGTCCTTCACCAGCGACTGTAGTTTATGATGCTCTTCTTCAGTGACTGGGACTCGGACTCTGAATCAAACCCTGGGGACTCGAGACTTGACTTGGACTCGACAGTTGGTAACTCGACTCAAACACTGCTTGTGTGAGACTGTGTGAGTCCACTGTGACAGGCTATACACAGCTAAAAATCAGTTATTTGCGTTTATCTAAATAATCCATCATGTCTGTCTTTCATCCAACTGGTCGTCCTGGAAACTAACAGTGTAAATCTCAAGGTGTTAATGAGCAGCTGAAAATGTTAGCATCAGCAGGTCAGGCCCTGAAGCTCCCTGCATGTCTCATTGTTCTTTTATTCATCAGTCCATCACTCCATATAGATCCTAAGTTGTGAAGGTTGTCAGTGTTTGATCTCCAGCTGTATGGATGGTATATGCCTTTCTCCTCCACAGGGTCTCTTACAGGATTGTAATGAGTTGGGGGCTGAATACCTTATCCAGACCGACAACCTAGATGAGAGCATCAAGTGTGAATGACATCGCGATGTCTTGACCCATTTTCAAAGTTCCGTCATCACAACTTTTGGTTTCTTTCAACCAAATTGCCCAAAAATAACATGCCCTTTGCAGGTAATATTTGGATCAGTTTACCTCCTTCACTGAATTTTGCATGTTCCATTTTTATAGCATTTGAAAAAAAACAAATAGTTTGGTCAGTCTGCTTATCCACTAAATCATTACGATTTGTCTACGATTAGGTATAATTACATGAGGTTTATTGATTATGTCCAAAAATAGGCGTAAAACTAGTGGTGATAAGTTGATGTTAGTAGTGAATCCGGTGGTAGTAGAAAAAAAGCGCAACTTCTAAAAGTATCAGAAACTTAAAAAGAGAAGCGTCCAAAAAAAGGGTTAATTTTCAGTTTTTACTTGGGAGGACGTATGGTCGACAGGAAGACAAGGGTTAAACTTTGGCTCATGTGGAAGGCAAAAGGTATTCACTTACAGTACCAGTGGAATGGGGTGAATAGTCTTTTCACTCTTCTCCCATTCTGTTGTGCTTTAAACTAGACTGAATCCCTAGGGACCTCCCTTCCCGGGGCTCTTTACTAAATCATTTGTTTTCTTTCATTGACAGACTGAGTAGGTGGCTGTGGTCTCAGTTAACACCAATCTGTGCATCAATGCAAGATGAAAGCTGACGCAACACTCATTTAGGATTGCGATGACTAGTTGCAGCATAACACTCAATCCTGGTACAGTTCCATGCAATCTAAGGCTGAAGCAGGTTGAATACATTGTTATTGGAAGGATGGGATATTATTTTATGCAGATGACACCGTACTTGTCCCCCCCCCGAAACAAAAAAAAAACGAGTGCTCTTGGAGTTTAGTTTTTTGTCTAGCTTGTCCTGTTCTATTTAACTTTAGATATAAGCAGAAGTTCTGGATCTCAGGAAAGAACAGAGGAAGAAAAGGGGCCCTGACCTTTATTGTTAGCATTAAGTAAAAGGATTAGAAACTTGGCTACAATTGGCTGTTAGGATCATAAATCATGTTCAAAAATCTCGACAAACGAATGTACAAACATTTATTGAAAAATATTACATTTTTAAATTACATTTTTAGATTTAAAAATTTAAAATATATTCTTTAAAACCAAGTGTTTTCTTGTAGAGTGTAGTCAGTGTCAGCGTCTGTTCCTTCCATATCGACCTGGAAGAAGCAACAAACCATATTAAAAGGCAAAGAAAGCCACTGATGCATTATGCAGGTTAGAGGGTGGGTAGAACAGTAGAAACATTTGTCCAATGCAAGTAAATCTAGTAGCATCGTCCTAAGTGATGTCTGTATGATGCCAACTGACAAAATGCCTTTTAAAATTAAAAATAAATAAATAAAAACACACACACTACAATCGGGCGACTGACACCAAGTCAAGCTGCACTAGACTACTCATGAAGGCTTCATTTCAGCTTTCTGAAAGTACTGGGACTGCAAAGTGAAGTCCAGTGTTCGTCTATTAGCAATTTAGAGTTGTGTGCGGCTGGCCTGTGCTTAAGAATTGCTCTACGATGCAAGGACCTTGGAAGTTTTTTTTTTTTTTTTTTTTTTTAATAAATTGAGTTATGTTACATTTTTTGATTACATTTTATCAAACTAATTTATGGAATACCTTGTCTTTTATTTGATCTGTGTGGATGTTTGGTCTGCACCAAAATCTTAAAGTGTTCTAGGCTGGCTGTTCCAACTCCACCTTTATCCCCAGAGAGTGTATATTGAGCATGTGCAGTGATAGATAAAAGGTGGGTTAACACTGAATGAGTATTCTTGCGTTTATGGAATTCTCACCTTGTGATTTCCAAGGTCTGCAAAAGTTTCCGTTGTAGGCTTCCTGCTGGCTGCTGTGCATATCTGTAGACATATAGAGAGAGGATGCCAGAATGTCTTACACAATCTAAAAGATTATCTCTCAACATTATGAACATACAATGTTGTTTTGGTACTCTGCCATGGAATGATGGCATGTCTGAATATATAAAAAAAAAAGATTGACACCATTAACAACAATTTCTGGGTGCATGTCTCTTGGAAAAAACATAGGGACATAGTTCCAACTAAAAATTGCAAAAAGTGTTGTATTTTGGGAAAACACTGACCTATGATAAACACTGGCGGTTGCCACTCTCCTATACTATTCTTTGGTATATACAGTATTACTGTAACTCAGTCTGGGCGAGTACTCCTTACTAAACTTCCCAGCTTCAGTAACGAGCATCAACAATCAACTGTTTGCATCATAGTCATTCATCTCAAACATTCAGGAAGTATCAGTATTTATCAAATCAACCACAGATTGCTCTACTTGTGTACCATTCGTTGAACAGGAGTCGCTAATATTTTTCCCTCCTTTATAATGGATAAACGGATACACTTGAGTGCCCCAACCAAGCCCCCCCCCCCCCCCTTTTTTTTTTTTTTTTTTAAATATATGTATAGATTAAATTTGTATTTTTGCACGTGCTAACAAACACGTTTCATAAAATGACCAGTGTTCAGAATTACACAGAAACTGTATAAGCCTAGATTTTTAAAAAGGCACAGCATGATCGGCATCACCCATCCTGACGAGTGATTCTTACCTTGTGATTTCCAAGGTTTGCCAAAGTTTCCGTTGTAGGCTTCCTGCTGGCTGCTGTGCATATCTGTGGTCATATAGAGAGATGACACAATTAAAAAGTCCATGATGATTAGTTCTCAAGCAGCTTGGTGTCTTACACTATCATACTATTTTCCTGCCAAAGTCCCAACAATTGGTTTTTCTGATCTTCTGAATGGTTTGAAGTTGGGAGGAAAAAAGGAGGAGTTATGTACTGGTGTGTACAACACATTTAAAATAAAAATCAGATGTTCGGTCACTTGTCAGGCAAACTTATCAAACCAAACCCACAGTAGTATAGTGTACAGTTTGAAAATGTAGTTTCAGTTCCCAAGGACACATTTTAAGAATGCTTAAAGAATACATTCAAATTACCGAGCTTTTACTTTCTGCCGGGATGGATGATTATTAAAAACATGCTTTTAAAATATTTTGGACCCCAATCTTTATCCCCTTTTCTGATGGGATTTACTTCACACCATATTCTAGGATAGAAATGATGACTTGCATTTCAGAAATTCATAAAAAGGAATGCTTTTTATATTCATGATTTTAGGTTGTATGACTGGGTCCCAAATTACTGTCCTATAAAAACTACAGTGTAGATGAGTACTGTGCTTTGTATGAAAGCTTGTGCTAGAAAACGATTAATCTTTAAATTACAGCATGCACGTTTCTATATAAAAACAAAACAAAAAAAAAAAAAAATGTCTTGCAGGAATTTGGTGTTATACGAAATTGAAATTCTGACCTGACGTTCCTCCAGTGACCATGCCTCCTCTTTTCTTCTTCCGCTTTCCCCCTTCAGCTGGGCAATGGTTTGCTTTCTTCTTATCTATGGCGAGAAGTAACGTTTCAAATAAATAAATAAATAAATAAATAAATAAATAAATAAATACTACAAACCTTGTTCCTCAACAGGTAAAAGGGCATAGCACGTTAGGGCTGTGCAATTTATCAAATTTTTATCATGATTTCAGCTCTAAAGATCCCAAAAACAATGTAATTGAGAAAAACACTTATTTTGCACAGTACGTTTTGCAAGTTACCTTATTGTGTTCTGACTGGGAAAATAGTTAAACTTAAAGTGCTCATACTATGCTCATTTTCGGGTTCATAATGATATTTAGGAGGTTGTACCATAAACAGGTTTACACGTTTTAATTTAAAAAAATAAATAAAAAATGTTGTTCTACTGCACATTGCTGCAGCTCCTCTTTTCACCCTGTGTGTTGAGCTCTCTGTTTTAGCTACAGAGTGAGGAATCTCACTTCTGTTCCATCTTTGTTGGGAGTCGTACATACGCAGTAGCTAGGTAAGGACTACTAGCAATTAAGAAGCATGAGTATGAGGGCGTGCCACGCTAGCAGCTAGGCGAGCATTATAACGTGTGTTACAAAGTGACCACGTTTGTCTCTGAAGTAAAGGCTGGACTACAACAGAGCTGTTTGGAGCAGTTTGTGAGCAGTGTTTTCTGTTGGAGATGGTAAGTCCCTTTGGGGGGGACTTTGGGCTTTTTCACTTTGTAAACCTATAACGTGCACACAAAAAAGCAACAACTAACAACAAAGGAAAGGGAAAAAGCATAATATGAACACTTTGAAGAAAATTAGGAGTTTCAAATTAGGCGTTTTCAATGTTAATTTGTTTAACTGTTTTTATAAAATGCAACATCTTTCCAAAAGTCAACGAGTAATCGTTACATAATCGTGATTTCAATATTGACAAATAATTGTGATGTTTTCAATAATGGAGCAACCCTAGCACATAACTATCATTGTTGAAGCAAATCACCCAAATGTTTACCATAACACCATCTACTCTGTCCCACGCTGCTCTTCATCTCACATAAACACTTGTGCTCCTGTAGTTCAGTACACTGCACGCCACAGTCCACTAAATGTGCCTTTAATGGAGACACGTCGGACATCTCCTGGTCAGCCGTCTGGACACACAGTTGCTGGTTTCGGACTTCTTTGTTCCTGCAAGCTCCATCCTCCACCTCCATGTCCGCTCCGTTTCGGTGAATCAGCAGACACCTATTGGTGTCTGCGTCCTCTTCAGTGAGGGTAGATACAATTTGTTTACCCTGCAGTGGAGTCGGGGAAGCTAAGGGGACCTTTACTAACGGAACCATGCTCTGGCCTTGCTTTAGTCTCCATATTTTAGAGACATCCATTTCAAGGCACTTCTTAGTGGGGACAGATGGGCCAAGAGACTCCACAGACTCAGTCATTTTTCTCTCCGTCGGACTGCTACACACTTGATAGGGAATGATCTCTGCAGTGTCCGCTTGTGGATTTGTCTCGTCGCCATCTTCTTGCTCATTGTCAGGGAGCTTTTGGGATTTGTTTGGGGAATGTAGCAGTTCGTCTGTGTAGGGTAGGCTACGCCTTACAGCTCTTGCGGACTCTGCATTTTGCTCTTCATGAGCTTTTCTCAGTTTGAAGATCTCGAAAAGGGTTGCGCTGTCCATAGCGCTCAAGTTACCCTCAGCATTACCATCAGCATCATTAGCATAAGGGGCGTCTGCCATCACTGGACCATTTTTGTTCTGAGTTGGACTCCGGTAAAAAGACTTCTCTTCTACAGTTTCATAAGACGGCAACTGGTGGTCATTCTGCGGCGGTGTTTTAGACACTGTAACAGAGTCAGTTACTTCAGGCTCCAGCATGCCGTTCTGCAGCAGCCAGTCCTTGGTGGGGATAAAGTGGGGCAAAGACTCCACAGACCAAACAAACTCATTCATTTGATAGGGAGTCGTGTCTTTGTGTGGATTTGTCTTGTCGCCGTCTTCTTGCTCGTTGTCAGGGATCTTTTGGGATTCCTTTTGTGAATGTAGCAGTCCATCTGCGTAAAATAGCATACGCCGTACAGAGTCAACCAATCCCAACGGCTCATTTGCTCTTCTGAATTCCGCTTTTTGCTCTTTGTGAGCTTCCCTCAGTTTGAAAAAGTTTGGGCTGTTCTTAGAGCTTAAGTTACCCTTAGTATTATCATTTGCACCGTCTGGCACCACTGGACCATTTTCAGTCTGAGTTGGACTTTGGTAAAAAGACTTCTCGTGCTCCGCTTCAGCCAAATAAGACGGCAGCTGGTGGTCATTCTGAGGTGGTGTTTTGGACATTGGAACAGAGTCATTTACTTCTGGCTCCAACATGCCATTCTGCAGAAGCCACTCCTTGGTGGGGATAAAAGGGGGCAGAGACTCCACAGACCAAACAGACTCATTCATTTTCCTCTCTGTCTCACAGCTATACATCGGATTGGGAATTATCTCCGTCATGTCTGCTTGTGGATTAGTGTCATTGCCATCTTCTTGCTCATTGTAAGGGAGCTTTTGGGATTCTTTTTGTGAATGTAGCAGTTCATCTGTGTAGGGTAGGATCCGGCTTCCAGAGCCAACCAATCCCGTCGGCTCATTTTCTCTTCTGCATTCAGCATTATGCCCTTTATGAGTATCTATCAGTTTGAGGATCTGGAAACGGGTTACACCGTCCATAGAGCTTAAGTTAATCTCAGCATCATCATTAGCATATTCATATTCGGCCACCACTGGAACATTTTTGTTCTGAGTTGTACGCCGGTAAAAAGACTTTTCTTCAGTTTTGTATGACGGCAGCTGGTGGTCCTTTTGAGGCAGTATTTCGGACATTGGAACAGAGTCAGTTACTTTAGGCTCCAACATGCCATTGGTGAAGATAAAGGGAGGCAGAGAGTTTACAGACTCATCCATTTTTCTCTCCATCTGAGAACTATTTAAAGACCTGTCATAGGGAATGATCTCTGTCACGTCTTTGTGTTGATTTGTCTCGTCATCTACTTGCTCATTGTCAGGGAGCTTTTGGGATTCGTTTTGTGAATGTAGCAGTTCATCTCTCCTTACAGAGCCAATGAATTCCACTGACTCATTTTCTCTTCTGGATTCTGCATTTCGCCCTCCATGAGCTTTTCTCAGTTTAAGGATCTGAAAAAGTGTTGCACTGTCTTTAGAGCTGAAGTTACTCTTAGAATTATGATTAGCACAGTCTGGCACCACTGGACCAGTTCTGGTCTGAGTTAGACTCTTGTAAAAAGACTTCTCATGGTCTTCTTCAGTTTCATAAGATGGCAGCTGGTGGTCATTCTGAGGCGGCACGTTTGACATTTGAACAGAGTCATTAACTTTAGGCTTCAACATGCCGTTCTGCGACAGCCAGTCCTTAGTGGGGATAAAGGGGGGCAGAGACTTTACAGACCAAACAGACTCATCCATTTTTCTCTCCCTCTGAGAACAATTTAAAGACCTGTCATAGGGAATGATCTCGGTCGTGTCTTCGTGTTGATTTGTCTCGTCATCTACTTGCTCATTGTCAGGGAGCTTTTGGGATTCGTTTTGTTCATCTCTCCTTACAGAGCCAATGAATTCCACTGACTCATTTTCTCTTCTGGATTCTGCATTTAGCCCTCCATGAGCTTTTCTCAGTTTAAGGATCTGAAAAAGTGTTGCACTGTCCTTACAGCCAACGTTACCCTTAGCATTATGATTTGCACTATCTGGCACCACTGGACCAGTTTTGGTCTGAGTTGGACTCTGGTAAAAAGACTTCTCGTGCTCCGCTTCAGCCAAATACGACGGCAGCTGGTGGTCATTCTGAGGTGGTGTTTTGGACACTTGAACAGAGTCCATTACTTTAGGCTCCAACATGCCGTTCTGCAGCAGCCAGTCCTTAGTGGGGATGGGGGGCAGATACTTTACAGACCAAACCGACTCATTCATTTTTCTCTCCATCTTGGAACCATTTAAAGACATTTGATAGGGAATGATCTCTGTCGTGTCTGCATGTGGATTTGTCTCGTCGCCATCTTCTTGCTCATTGTCAGGGAGCTTTCGTGATTCCTTTTGTGAATGTAGCAGTTCATCTGTGTAGGGTAGACTACGCCTTACAGCATTTCTGGATTCTGCATTTTTCTCTTCATGGTCATCTCTTAGTTTGAAGATTTTGTACAGGGTTGAAATGTCCATTGAGCTTAAGCTATCCTCAGCATTACCATAAGCACCGTCAGCAACAACTGGACCATTTTTGTTCTGAGTTGGACTCTGGCAAAAAGACCTATCACTGTCTTCTTCAGTTGTGTAAGATGGCAGCTGGTGGTCATTCTGAGGTGGTGTTTTGGACATTGGAACAGGGCCAGTTACTTCAGGCTCCAACATGCCGTTCTGCAGAAGCCACTCCTTGTTGGGGATAAAAGGGGGCAGAGACGCCACTGACCAAACAGACTCATTCATTTTTCGCTTCATCTGACAGCTATTCATTTGATAGGGAATGATCTCTGTTGTGTCTTCATGTGGATTTGTTTCATCTTCTTGCTCATTGTCAGGGAGCTTTTGGGATTTGTTATGTGAATGTAGCAGCTTTTCTGTGCAGGGTTGGCTACGCTTCAGAGAGCCAATCAATCCCACCGGTTCATTTTCTCTTCTGCATTCTGCCTTTCGCTCTTCATGAGCTTTTCTCAGTTTGAGGATCTGAAAAAGGGTTGCACTGTTCTTAGAGCTCAGGTTACGCTCAGCATCATCATTAGCACCGTCAGCCACCCCTGGACCATTTTTGGTCTGAGTTGGACTCTGGTAAAAAGACTTTTGTTGTTCTTCAGTTTCGTAAGGCAGAAGATGTTTTTCATTCTGAGGCTGGCTGTCTGCCAATTTCAGAATCCTTGCCGGCGGTGTGCCACCTCTCCAACTCATTAGAATGTCAGGAACAGAGACGCATCTCTCTTTGACAACCTCCTCTTGTTGAAAAGAGCTACAAACAGGAACTATACTATCTGGAGAACTCACTGACATTAGTGAATTACTGCTGGGTAAGGTATTGTTCCTAACCTCGGCAGATGGAGAGTTTGAGCCAGTTCCACGCCCAGAATCTGAGCCGATGAGTGGGCTTCTTTCTCCATAACGACCTCTCTGTATGGGTTCTGTTTGGACCTCACAGTTCACAGTTTCTCTAACATTGCCAGTATGAGGCAGATTAATTCTGTGGGTCAGGTTTGAGTTCTGGTAGGGTGCGCTAGGAGCGTAGACTGGGGGGTGGAGGAAACGTCTGTCGACAGGTTGGACATGAGGGTGGTACAGAATGTGGCCTGGAGCATCCATATAGGGATGATGAGGGAATGGGGGCATGACCATACCATAGCCTGGAAGGTAGGGAAAAAAAAAAAAAAAAAAGGATTCGGTGAAATTAACTGAGATAATAGTTCAAGTCAAATCTAAAATAAAAAAAGATTTAAAAAAAAAAAAAAACATAAAAAATTCTCACCCACGCCTGGGAAGGCAGCAAAGGGGTTATAGGGGAAGGGCATGGGCCACTGGTAGTGGAGGAAAGGGGGTGGAGGTGGGGGTTGAGGGTGGACGTA
This sequence comes from Zingel zingel, assembly GCA_023566125.1. NCBI lineage: Eukaryota > Metazoa > Chordata > Actinopteri > Perciformes > Percidae > Zingel > Zingel zingel. The sequence continues at coordinate 42,499,268 of CM042315.1, forward strand.
GAAGAATGGCCGGACAAAGACGGGGGGTTGGGGATGGATTGAAGATCCTGGGTCCTGGCTGATGCCGTGCAGTCCTGGATCTTGCTGCTCACAGGTTGGTCCACGGCTGTTAGAGTGAGTGTATAGGCTCCCTCCATTTGGTCCTGGATGAGCTGGTGTAGATATGTTGACAGCTGATGCCATATTCAACCTACAGAGATGGAGGAAGGAGGACTGTTAGAGAGTTGTGCATCCACACATACTAATTTCCCAAAACAGCTGGCCACTCTAGATCTTAGCAAACAATACTCAAACAGGTCAACTCAACGATTTGATTACATTTCTCACTTCCAGAATGTTGGTATTATGCATGTTATCTCACTAGCAGGTTTACTAGGACACTTCAATAGAAAAGCCTCATCCCTTCGCTTTACCTGCTGTAACATAAACCGTGTTAGGTGGAGAGAGCTTGCAGTTAGCCGGTTAGTTCAAGGAGTCGACAAACAGTGTCACCTTTTGGCCTTTTTTAGGAGGCTAAAATACATTTTGCTGCTGCCTGTAATGCCCCCATCCTCAGCCACTTCTGCGTATTGTACTGCTGCCTGCTTCTCCAAACTGGGGGAGTGCTGACCCCCCTCTACAGTAAGTAATACACTGACTATGGATAACCTCATACAACCCAAAAAAAATTATCCTATTTGAACTATCCCTCTAAGTATTTACAGTGAGAAGTTATCTTAAAACATTTGGAAGAGGACAGATCAGAAAATACAATAAAAATAGAAAAGCTCAACATTTTGTTTCGATATTTATAATGCAAAAGCTCACCATTATGGTAGATAAAGTTAAAGAGAAATTGGGAAAAACTAAAAATGACCAAAAGCTGAAGATTGGAAATAGCCTACTCCAAGTGAATTTAACAAATTTAAAAATAGCCTACATATTTTTTCTCTTACCTCTAGTGCCATTTGTCAATCTAGATTGTTTTGGCGTAAGTTTCCCAGTGTAAGATAATTATGCAGTATAGCTATAATGGAACTAGATGGCTTACTGCAGTGGTGCTAAAAGCGACAACAACAAAAAAAAAAAAAACTCCGGTGTCTCTTTCCAGAAATCATGGCCAAGTTACTCAAGATAATCCACAGGCCTGGTTGTGAGCAGTTTAATGTAGGAACTATTTTCTTTCTACCAAACTACACCCGCCAAACATACCACCACGCCGATGGAAGCGTACTCATGGATGAGAGGCTAATGCTAGTGACTGCGTAAGCTAGCTCAGGTGAGCTAGTAGTTTCGGTTAGCCATAATCTCCACAAGCTAGCAACGTCATGGGTAACGTTACGCTTGCTTCTGAGCATACGGTTGGCGGGTGTAGTTAGTAAAAAAAAGTAAATTGTTTGGAAATTAAACTACTCGTAATTGGGTCTGTGGATTATCTTATTTGAGCACCACAAGCAAAGTGCTATGTAGTTCCATTATATTGGAGAGAAGGCAAGGAAGACATCTCTACAGCCGGTATCTCCAAGGGGGTAAGCTTCCCCTCGGACCGCGAATCTCCTATGGCGCCATTTTGATGCTACAAAGCGATGACCCGACATTAGCATTCCATTGACTGCCATTCATTTTGACGTCACTTTGACAGTGACTAACTTTACATCTGAAGCATTTCAGGACTTTATTTGTTCATTGTTTATTTCTAAAGAAACACGACAATGTATAAAAGGCTCCATTACCTTGTATCTCACGTTATGGCTCCGTAGCAGACGTTTTTGTAAAAATAGGCTAACGACTGTGTCATAACCACGCGACTTACTGTTGCATAGTAGAGGAATTACCGTATAGTACAGGAGAAGCTCGCAGGCAGTTTCGACTTACATTAGCTGTTTAAGTTTAATTACTAATGTTAACTAGCATTTTAGTTAGCAATAATTAGCCTGTGTCCATGTTATCTCCTTACATATACCTACGCTCTCCTTCTCTGCGAGATTGGGAATGATTGAGATTTCTCTTGGTACAGCTACCAGAAGACTTACAACTTTCAGACACGTTGCTCACGTCACATTTAAGTCGTCTCTCTCAGTTTGAGGCTGCGCAGTAACGCTCAGCGCTCACCGGAAAACTGCTTCTTAGGGCCTTCACTGGTCTCAGTCCAGCGCAACGGGATCTGTTGGTCCATTCTTATACAGTCTATGGGTATCTCACGTCATCTGGGACATCTGGGCAACTCGCACTCGTCATTTCAGGGTGAACTGTCCCTTTAAGACATCACAATCAAAACTGGGCCTTTTTTTTTATGACAGACATGTTGACATGTCATAGGAGAAGCACAGGTGTATTCAAAACCATTAATGATGGCTGCATCCCACTTAGGAGAGGCCCTGGTATTGTGCATGCTGACCATAGACTGTATATAAGAATGATGCTGACTCACTGAAATAACTTACTGGGACACTTTATGGAATTGAGCCATTGTTAAGGTTATCAATTTCAGCTGTGCTTTTCCTACTATGACAAGTCAAAAGGTCCAGTCGCTTGGGAAGTGAGAATTAGATTTTTTTATTATGTCTTCTAATATATATATATATATATATATATATATATATATATATATATATATATATATACTCAATCAATGGCAAAGTCACGACAAACCATTCTAGCTTCTAGCGGCTACCTACTGTTGACGTTAGCTCGCGCTAGCTGATACTAGCGATTTCTAGTCGGCAACATATTTTGGGCTTAATTTAATAAACATAACCTGTAGCAGTACACACTCGTATGTGTCCTGTTTTGATAACAATGTGTGGAATTATTTTACGTTGCCTATTTATGTTTATTTCACAGTTAATCACCGGCATCTGTACAGCATCAACAGGGGTCGATATTGTTGTTTATGTGTGTTTGACGACAAAACTGTAACTGGGAGTACAGCTGGTACGAGTTCACGGGTAGTAAGTAATTTTATTTTTAAACTGACAAAACCGCCACCGCTGGAAAAAAAAAAAAAAAATCATACTTCCAAATCTTTTTATATGCATTTTCCAATGTTGTCTGTTGTGATGAAACCAAAGTAGAGTCACATTACCTTGTTGAGAACTTGGAAACACAGTGATTAAACGTGAGCTGCAGACACACCTGAGTTTAAGTAACTGCTGATCAGTCAAGTCTGTGCACAATCATCTGATTTGGAGTTTGGCGACTGAATGTCAGTGGGTCATCAGACCACTAGATGGAGCCAAACTCCAGTCAGACACAAAAGGGGGCTCAGCTGGCTGTTCTAAAAAGCTGCTATAGATTTCAATCTTCCATCAGGCATTCGTCTGAATTATATCTGCACAGTTTTTACAATGCCATAGCTCTGCCACCTACTCAGTAACGCTGTACCTGTTCCTAAAACTCCCCAGCCTCTTTCAACTTCAATATCAACTTCAATATATAATCAAACACTAAGAATGTATATAATCACTCTGAGGAATGAATCAATGAATGCACTGTTCTTCGTCTACATCATTTAGAGGAAGTGGATTCCACAGTTTTGTTAAAGTTAATTAAGTTTCTCTCTTCTTAAATGTCCTATTTTTCATGTTTTATCAGGGTTGTTAGAGAGGAGTCGGCATACAACATCAGTCCTGTTACCATTTTTAAAGTGTACATATAAACAATTATTTATTAATCCTGATATTACCAATATCTATAAGTAATAACCTTTCAAATGACATAGGCCTACCATGTGCCTTTCTGACCTTGACCTGTTAGGTAGAAATTAGCATATTAGCATGACATCATCAGTCCTGTTACCATCAGTTACCATCAGTCCTGTTACTATCCCAGGGCAATAATACATATAAATAATAAATGGCATAGCTTGAGATGGCCCAACACAATTTCTTGTCATGTTAAGATGTCTTAATTTAATGGGTATTGAAAAAAATCAGTTTGAAAAAATTGTATTTTTCAAATTTTTAAAAGTTGAAAAGGCAACGATTTCATGGAATGATACTGTACTTACATATCAAAAGTAATTTTCTGATATTAAATGCACTTGAGTATTAGAAGTAAAAGTATGGCCAAAGGTGTGTAATGTTATCTTCATCACCATACCATTGTCGTCGGGGCTGTCATCATCTGTTACCATGGCGGCAGAGCAAACAACAGGCCTTAGGTCACCAACTGGAATGGAGTGTGCAGTATCTTGGCAATTTAGGAGCAATGATTTGCCTAACCTGCCAAATTTCTACTGATTTTAGTTTGTAGTAACGAGTAACTAAGATGCTTAGGGGAAACGTAGTGGAGTAAAAGTAAAAGTTTCCGGAAATATAAATAATGAAGTAAAGTACAGATACGTGAAAATTCTACTTAAGTACAGTAGTGAAGTATTTGTACTTTGTTACATTTCAACACTGTTAACGTGCCGGAACAAGAGGAGGTCAGAGATTTTTGCTTTTGGTTTTGACTTTAGCGCCATCAAGTTAGTCAGATTACTACCGGAAATTTGAGGTTGCTACCTTCAAATTAAAAGCCTACAAAATGTCAAATTACTAGCACGCGCAAAAGACGGTTACAATATGATGGGTATGGTACCGTTGCAGTTTGTGTGAATGTTTGATTATTTGCTGTAAAGTCATTAATATTATACTTAATTTCAGATTAATTACATGGATATTTAAATCACATACCACAGAAGCAATATTAAGATCAAAGCCTATCAATGATCGTTATTATTAGCCTATTATTATTATTATTACTACTGATAACTACTACTAAGCCTACACAAAACGGGTGATAAAAACGGGTGAAAAAAACCACAGTGATTTAAAAACCTAAACAGGAAAACAAACGAAAGTTTAGATGCGTTTTATAAATTATGGAATAAAATTGTTTTAATGGTAGAATCTGACTCTTGGAGACGCTCGATAATATTTTGAAAAGACATAACCGGATGTTTTACTTGTTATTGGACAGTCCCAGCTAGCTTGATAACCGTGTCCTGCTTCCATCCAGTGTAAAAACACAGGTAAGTTGAACGCTCTAGCTATTTCAGCAACGTATTTGCTTTACTGGTGTTGTATCGTGCTGATTTTACATAACTGTAATGCAGTAGGTGACCTGTCACTATCAGCTGGAGCGTGTGTCTTCTGATTCACTATCACACATTTGGTATTTGCCGAAGGAAAGTTCACTTCTAGTGTTAGCCACCAACTAGCTGTTAGCACAAAATTAGCATTAGCCCTGCTAACAATAGCAAACGTGTTAGCTTATATTGGAAATTGATTTACGTTTCCCCGGCTTACTGGTGCGAATTTACAAGTTGCGCTCTGCACTTCCATTACAAACGTTAACGGCGGTGTGGTTACCATGATAGTTAGTGAAATGCGTGTTGTGCGTATGGCTAAGTAACGTTAGCTAACATGACCAGGAACCGTACGCGCCGTCCTGTTCTCAGCGATGGAACGTCACACCAGACTCCCTTTGAAATTTCGACAGTTCAAGATATATACCTCGTTAATATTATAAACCACATTGCTGACACTATACATCCCCGACTACTTTTTTTTTCTATGTAGACTGATGTGTATTTCAATTCGGCTTAAGTACTATCTTCAATCGGTGCGCATTCTTTTTATTTTTTGAAACTTTTGGAAGTGCTAGCTAGCAAGGTTAACGTTACATGTTTTGCGTGATTGCCAGTGTCTGTTCATATGCAGGAAACTGTAGCAAAGTTAGCTCTGACATTACACGACTAGCTGGGGATCGTTTCTTTCCAGCTCCAAACCGTCTATAATGCATACAGCATTCACTACAATCGCATAACATTGTTAGGTCACCAATATAAACCGCAACACACTGTCATAACAGATGTGTTCGCGCTTGACAGGCTGATGTGAGTTAACGTTAGTATCCTAAAAGTCAACAGTGTTGCTTTTCGTTAGTTTACGCCATACGTAACTTGTATTCATACGCACCAATTAACGTTAGCCGACGAGGCAAGCAAGCTAGATTGTAATTAACGTCTGTAAATTGCCTATCGTAATGTTATGTAAGCATGACATGTATAGCAATCTTCCACCTGTTGGGATCGTTCGATGTGAATGTTGGTGCGAGGCTGCTAAACTAACGGCTAACCTAACGTTAAATAGTTAACGCAGAAAGGTGGAAAAATAGTTTTTGTAGGCCTTATTAGATGACGTAAGTAGAAGTCAGTGTGCTTGGTTGGGAGACCTAAGTATATGACTATTTCAAATGCAGGATAACCCATATTGGCTTTACTTTGAAATGTACCCAGGACGAGGCATGCTGTGTGCACTGCTGACATTTGTCCGTTTTCAGGCATACTGCTCGTGCCGCTGCCGCACACGTGGTTGACTTATGCTGTCTGGAGTTGAAATAGGTCCTTTTCGCTTTGCTAAGATGGCTTTTATCGTGGCAAGCTTGTTTCTCTCAATCAATCATGGTTCGTTGCATAGCAATGGCCACAATTACTGTAAAAGCTAAGCAGGTGTTTACATTGTTCTGTTGACATCGACTACAGTATCTACCCTGGTGCTGTTTCCATCAAGTCCTTTCTTCCATATATAGAGTGAATTAGGCCAGCCCTTAAGAAACGCTGCCTAGCTTGTTTTGGAAAGCTTGTTTATGCCAAGCCTAAAAATAAACATGAAGAAATGAAGTGTTTCTCTCTCTAAAACACAGTCAGTCAGACTGATCCTGATTCAGCTGCAATTAGGATTCTGTTTTTATTTTTAATAGTAAACTACAATAAATCAACGATTTCCTCAAGTTCCATTTTAAATAACTTTTAAACTTCCACAGTTTTAAAACCCTTTCTCATATCTGATAGTGCAGTGTTTTGGTGTCTGACAAGCCTTATGGATGTATTATTCAAATGGAATTCCTGGTTTGTAATGTTATCGCATCACTAATACCTGAAGCAGCACACCCACATCATCGAAACCCCCATTGCTTTTTTTATTTTTTTTTTATTATCACAAGACTATATTTAGTCTGAATGAGACTCCCACTACTCATGACTTGATACAAAGTATTTGGGCCTGTAGTCCTCTCATTTAAATGTTCTAACAGTTCTGGTTTGCTATGCATTTCTAGCTTGTGATCAGGACTAATGGAGACAACGGGAGTTTGTGAGATCGATGTGGCCACCAGAAGAATAGTGGGAGGCAGTGACTCTCCCCCCGACCTGGACAGCCCCTGCCAGGTAAACACTGTCAACCTGTGTGGGCTTTTGTGGATGTTCTCTCATTTGGCATGCCATTAAAGGTGCAATATGTAATATATTTACTGCATAAAAATCCCCAAATGACCACAATATGTCATCAGATATTACGGGAACGTGCTAAGCTGACATCAAGCTTTGACCACGGCGCCTCCGGAATGCTGTGAAAATGCGCCCGGTGGTAAATAGGGCTAAGAGAGGCACTTAACCCCCCAGCTTCTTTACTGGAGCTGCTCCATATTGAAAGAGCTCTTCAATGGGACGTTAAAGCTGCTTTGTGGTCATTTGTATGGATGTGTGTGTGTGTTATCAGGAGGAGGTTGCAGAGTTTGGTTTGGGGCTGTGCTGTGCGGAGGAGGAGAGGGGGGAGACTCCAGGCCGAGAGGACAGTCCCAGCGACCTGGGGGAGGCAGAGCTGGACCCCGGAGGAGACCTCAAGACCGGAGAGGACAAGGCTTTTGGTAGGAACACTACAACGTACAGTATGTTACAACCACTTAGAGACATGCGCTCATTACATACATAAATTGGCAATTTGACATGAAGGTTTCATGTCTTAATTAGCGGCCAAGTCATATTTCTGTAAAAAAAAATCAGTCTTACTAAGTCAGACCCGTAACACTCACTGCAATAAATGCATCACTCAATGGCCATCTCGCGAACAGATAGATGCAACCCGCCATGTAACCTATTCCGTCAAACATTTTTCACATCGGCCCTGATCCTCTTCCTTAGGTTTCCCAGATAGAAAGTGCTGCATATCAACACTCTTTTGCATGCATAAATATCATTATCAAAAATCTTTGTTTTGACCACAGGAATCACAGGACTAATTGCTATTCAGTTTGACCTATTCCAAAAACATGCTTTTAGGGATGAAATAGTATCCCCTTATTCCTAAAAAAAAATACAGTACATGTCTGATATCATCAAGATGACTTAGAGCTGGGCAATATATCGATATTGTGATATGAGACTAGATATCGTCTTAGATTTTGGATATCGTAATATGGCATAAGTGTTGTCTTTTCCTGGTTTCAAAGGCTGCATTACAGTAAAGTGATGTACTTTTCTGAACTTACCAGACTGTTGTAACTGTATTTGCCTTTACCCACTTAGTCATTATATCCACATTACTGATGATTATTTATCAAATCTCATTGTGTAAAGAGTTTGTGAAAGCACCACTAGTCAACGCTACAATATCGTTGTGGTATTAATATCGTGGTACTTGGTCAAAAATATCGTGATATTTGATTTTCTCCATATCGCCCAGCCCTAAGATGACCATAATGAAATTCTTTGGTAAGTATGAAAGTTTCCCTGTACATTCCATTTTTTTTTTTTTTTGTCATTTTGTTCCAGGGAAGGAGGTTGTTCTTTTGATGCAGGCCCTGAACTCCCTAGCCACTCCTGAGGAGAAACTTGCCGCTTTGTGCAAGAAATATGCAGACCTGGTAAGCTGAGTGTCGGCATGTGAAGAGTCAGACTTTGGATTCCGTAGCCACTAATACCTTTTTCCACACCAACGACCTGGGTCGGACCAGGGTTATCTGACTCGTGATCAACCCTGTTTTATTTTTATTAATTTTTTTGTCAACTCAAACCAAGCCGGTCAACACGGGTTGATCCCTGGTCATGACGGTTCAGATATGACCTGGTTCCCCACCTGAGGGCAATGCGTACCATTTACTCGCGTGCTGGAAACGGGCGCGGCAGTTTACACTCTTAGAGCCCTATTTTAACGATCTAAGCACGCGGCGTGAAGCGCCTGGCGCAGGTGCATTTAGGGTGTATCCAAATCCACTTTTGCTAGTTTGACGGCGGAAAAAAGGGTCTGTGCGCCAAGTGCATGGGTCAAAAGGGTTGTACTTAGTGTCTTCATTAATCATAGGTGTGTTTTTGGCGTAACATGCAATAAACCAATCAGAGTGTCATCTCCCATTCCCTTTTAAAGCCAGGCACGTTTGGACCTTGGCGCATTGCTATTATGATGGCGGATTTGCACCGTAATATTTTTATTTGTAATCCTTTGCATGTTTGTGTGCTTCTGCGCTTCCCTGTGTATATGTAACAAGCATAGTGTGCACGAGCCTAGGTGCATTTTACTAATTTGCTGTTAAAATAACAATGAAATGCTGCGCTATTGACTTTGGACCAGGTTGTTGTTGGTCACTGGCGCGATCACTTCCCGCTGCCTCAAGATAGCAATACGCCAAAAATTCACCTGAACACACCTCCCTGTAAGATCAGCACGCCCATGGGCACAAAGATGGGTGCAGGTGCATTTGCTATTTTGTGTCTGGCTTTGCGCCGGGTGCAAGATAGGGCCCTTAATCCTTGAACAGCTAACGTTGTCGGGCAAGCGAACACAGAGAGAGTGAGAGAGCAGCAGCTGTGAATGAGAGAAATGAAATGTTATCTGATTGTTTCACAGCGGTAACATTTTTAAAGCACAATTAAATAACCATTAAGCCCTCAACGAATGATTTTTGTGGAGACAGATGCTCTTATTTGAATTCTCCTCTGCAGTTAATTAATTGCAGGTGCAGCATCGTAGTATTTTTGACTATTTTAGGACGAGCGGAGAACATTTCTCTTTGTTTGCATGCAAAACGTACAAAGCAAACTTTGTCCAGCGGTCTCGATCCAACAGTTTGTCAATTTCATGAGGTCTCATATTGATGTGAAGATTTCATTGGTTCTCGTTTCAACTGCAAATTACATTTGTGCAATTAATGGACTAATTTTCCAAATAAATAACTTCATTGGAATTGGGATGTGTATATTGTGCTTTGATGTATCCAAGAAACAGTATTTATGATGCAATCTTTGTCGTTGACTGTGTGTGTTTGTGTGTCCAGTTGGAGGAGAGCCGCTGCATGCAGAAGCGTCTGAAAGCCCTGCAGAAGAAACAGTCTCAGATCGTGAAGGAGAAGATCCACCTGCAGGGGGAGCACAGCAAGGCCATCCTGGCCCGCAGCAAGCTGGAGAGCCTCTGCAGGGAGCTGCAGAGACACAACAAGACACTGAAGGTACACCTCTGCCTACCGCACCTGGATTCATTCATGTCTTTCATCTTCTGTCTTGTCTGGACAATAAACCAGCAGCAGCACCACCTTGCACTGTCACAAGGCGAACGATCACTTCTGAGTTCAGGAAGGTAAACGTGTCTTTCAAATAGTAGTTCACTGCTAACGCCTATCTCCACAGCTCCCAAGGTCTGGCTACTGGGTTGTTTGCATTTCTTTAAACCAATCACGATAGTCTCTTGGTCCGCTAAGCTCCGGACGTTGCGGCAGTGGCTCTGTGAAATATTCTCGGAAAGGAACTTGCTTTGGTGGTACATTTTGCACCCTGCAAAAGAAAACCACATGCAATGTGAAGTTAACTGTTCACACAATACAGTAACGTGAGCTATTTAAATAATCTGGGTACAACCGTAAAGGTACATAAACATGCATACACGTAAACCTCATTTGCTCTTACGCTCTTGCAATCCCACCAATCGGTCCCAAAACGTCCCAGTTAGAGAGGAAATGCTGCGAACATATTCTTTGTAAATCTTTACAATCGTTCCCCGAAAGAACCAAGCAGGCCGGCCTTGTTGCACGATCCAAATTTCCTTCAAAAGTTGCCATTTTCAGCTTGTAGCTCGCTAACTCGAAGTTTGTTGACGTTTCCTGAAACGAAGGGATTTTGAGAACGGCAACGCGCAGAGAGCGGTAGCTGAGGGAGAAACCCTGACATCCATCGGTGTCAGGGTCAGTTGGTCCTCCTCGGATACATTTCCTCCCAGCTTCTGACCATTTTTAAGTATAAGACATTTGTGCAGTCCAAGGCACAGGGCTTCTCTGCGTGTATGTGATGTAATTTGTTGCCCGTGTGAATAGCACAGATCCCCCCCCTCTCTTGCCTCACTCCCAACTCCTCGTCGACCTCCTTTCCTTCCCTCTCGTGTCCCCTCAGGAGGAGAACTCCCAGCGGTCCCGGGAGTACGAGGAGCAGCGGAAGGAGGCCATGCTGCACTTCCAGATGACCCTGAGTGACATTGAGGTGCAGATGGAGCAGCACAGCTCCCACAACACCAAGCTGAGGCAGGAGAACATGGAGCTGGCCGAGAAGCTCAAAAAGCTCATTGAGCAGTACGAGCTCCGAGAGGAGGTACGGGTTTAAAGCTGCGGTCTCTTCACGTCTGAGCCGGTTGTGGAGCCTGCACTGCAAGAACATAAATCGTGGTAGTCCAGAAAGTGGAGTTCCATTAAAACTCTGCCTCCTCTGAGTTAGTTTTTATGTGGAACTTGAATCATGGCAGTAAGTAAAAGATGCTTTAACGTGTGGGCCATTTTTAGCAAACCAGAGGACAAAAATTGCAATCCTGGCTAAAAGTAGAGTAGAAAGACTAAACTGACCTACATTTGTTTTCAATTTTTCTAGATTATTTTTTGGTGGCTTGTCCCTTTATTTCATAGTGACAGTGGATAGACAGGAAACGGAGGGATAGAGAGGACATGCAGCAAAGGGCTGCAGCGGAGTCCGCTGGCAAGGACCCCGCCTACATGGGGCACACGCTCTACTGGGTGATCTAGAGGTCGCCTCCCATTTGTACTTATTTGGTGCTTCTTAAGGCAGACTGATCTCAATAAGTGGCGTATGTATGACATGCCAATTCGTATGCCATTTGTGCGTGTTATTAATGCGTGACGCATAATAATTTTTTTGCGTGTTTATCAATGCCGTTGACCTACATTACATGTGAATTATCTCCGTAGCGAGTAGTATGAAAGGACAGAAGTCCACGGAGGGAGGTTGGTTGGGGAGGTGGGTGGGTAAAACACAGGCCTTTCACCCAGGAGAGCCGGGATCGCCAACCCAACCGTGTGACGTTGGTCACCGTCGTTTTTTTGTCGTTTTTTTGTGTTACTAAAGCCTTTCCCAATGTTCTTTTCCTAAACCCAACCTTTTATTTTTTTTTACACGTGTGACGTTCTCGCGATAGCACGGAGCGTTCTCGCGATAACGCGCCACATGGCGACGCCATGTGGTGTGTATGTTTACATCCGCTGTATACAGCGTAGACATACACGTGGCTAGCTCAAAATGCGTACAGATAACACGCCATTTGGCTTTAGGAAAGTGGCATGTATGTTTACGCAAATTCATGATGCCACGTTGATTAAGGGGCCTTTTACACCTACCTCGTTTGGTCCGCACTTTCAGACTTTTTCAGACTAACCCTAACCAAACAGCCAAAATGGTCCGGTTCGTTTCTAGTGTGATAGCATTTTTGGGATAGTTCAGATGCTTGACCAAATACAGGAAGTTTTGGCAGGCTATCGTCGTGTTATAAGAGAAGCATAGGTCCTTTTGAGAGAAAGAGAGAGAGAGTTCAGAGCAGACAGCTGTCGGCTATCAGAGCTGAGAATAAATCCACAGTTTACTTGTTAAGTGGTAGTAAATGTACAGTGTTGGTTTCAGTTTGTCTCTGAATAAATGTTGCATGTGTGTGATGTGTCCCTCTTGCAGCACATAGACAAGGTGTTCAAGCACAAGGAGCTGCAGCAGCAGCTAATGGACGCCAAGCTGCAGAGAATCACCGAGATGATGAAAGAGGTCGAGGACAAGCAGCAGAGAGAGAGAGACTTTGTGAGTACATATCCTCCTGTGTGTTCTAGTTTCCGCTGCACCATCAAAGGGCTCGAAACAAATACAGCCAGTAGCTGAGCAGAAGTACAACCATTCGGTGGTAATCAACCGTGTTTGGTATAATCAACTGACTGTACTTTGACGCTTCAGCTGCTGAAGGACGTCACAGAGTCCAGACGCAAGTGTGAGCTGATGAAGGAGCAAGAAACGCAGCTCAAACAACAGGTAAACGCACACACACACACACTAGCTGTCAATCTTCTTCTATAATACCATTTGAATTCCATTTTTTGTTTTTTACTTTTCAAATAATATTTAAATATTCAATGCTCAAATGCAGCCTGTTATTAATATGTACTACACTACTACTACTACTTATTCATTGCCAGTACCACTATAAGCATGTGCTTGTTACACGTTCTGTCCACTAGAGGGACTTCCAACATCAGCCTGGCCTTGAAGGGGACCTACGTTATGGCGCATTGCATTTCTTTACATTATTTTCCACCACGAGCATGCGGCGACAAACGCACATCAGCAGAGACCTCTGTAATGAAACGTTATCTAACAAGTGTATTGAAGTGGCTCTGTTGTAAAGGCTAACGTTCCTCGGTTAGCACGATGACATCATGTTAGAAAGCACAGCCGAAACGATTTGTCATAAACTAGCTAAGTAACAGTAGTGTTAGTCACGATGCTAACGGCATTGATAACTAAGCCAAACGGTGCTGCCACTACTATTTTAGTGATTTATAAGCAACCTGTTTCTTGCAGATTGTCACGTTACTGAGAAGACAGCTGTTAGAAGGTAGCTAATCTATGAAGTGGAAGCTAACTGACAGCTGTAGGGCAGCTAACATCAACTTTAGCTGTCTCCATGAGGCTCCCAGCTAAGCTCCCATAACTCGCGACGCAGATAGGAAAACAGAACGAACTAACTATTGATAACATAAGCATTTTGGCTTGGTGGATGTCGATTTTTAAAGTCATGTTAAAACTATTTCCCGTCCTTCCGATTCCCAGCCGCAGCCTGCCACTCCCCCTGTACTAATGTCACTCGGTACGTAACGTTAGCGCCGTGATCTAAAGACCTCACAACGCCTTGTTGTGTTTCTCACTCCCGCTAACTTATTGTTCATCAGACGTGACATGACAAAAGCATTTAGTTTTCACATGCGGCTAAGCCAAGGTAAGAAGAGGGAAATTAGTTAACGTTAGCCAACATATTTGTTAAAAAAAATCACATTAGATTAGTAATTTCAGCATTCGAATAGGATTTTTTTTTTTTTTTTTTACTATTCGAATAATATTTGAATATTCAGTGCTCAAATGCAGTAATATGTACTACACTACTCAGGCTTATTCATTGCCAATACCACTATAAGCATGTGGTAATATGATTTGACAATTTCATTACTGAGCTCTTCCAGATATTTAAATAAATAAAAAAACCTACTGTTTTTACTAAAAATAATAAACATAAAGTGGAAGTTTCAAAATAAAGTGTATCCATATTATTGGATTGGATAATATTGAATGGTAGAGGATTGAATCGATAGATGCATGAGCCCCTAGTGTCAGCCCAGTTAAAAGGTTTGAAAATCTCTTCCCCCCCCCCCCCCCCCCCCCCCCCTCCCCCCCTCTCTCTCTCTCTATCTCTCTCTCTCCCCTCCGCCTCTCTCTCTCTCTCTCTCAGCTCTCCCTGTACATGGACAAGTTTGAGGAGTTTCAGAGCACGCTGGCCAAAAGCAACGAAGTCTTCACCACGTTCAGACAGGAGATGGAGAAGGTGACTGCCGGGGCGTCCTGTCGCCTTGTGTTTGTGTCTCCCGTGTTTTTCCCTGCTCGCCGCTTAACTGTCTGGATTTCCCCTCGCAGATGACCAAGAAGATCAAGAAGCTGGAGAAGGAGACGACACAGTGGAGGACCAAATGGGAGAGCAACAACCAGGCGCTGCTGCAGATGGCCGAGGAGGTGACTCTTAGCATGCACTCGCTCCTCTTTGCTTTTGGTTGCTTTGGTAGCAGTTAGACAAATTTGGGGGGGCGGGAGGAGAAATCACAAACGGTTTTATTGCCACAATAAGTAAATTGAAATCATTTGAAAGAATGCGATTGGCTAATCCGCGATTAATCGAATGTGCAATATTTACTTGAGTTTGGTTAAACATTTTGTATTCCTCTTTATTATATTTACAGTTTGCGAACCACGCTGTTTGTTACTGAATCACAGGGCATTTGTCAAAAAGAAAAAATTGTTTAGGCCGAAAATGAGCTCCATACCAGTCAATCTTAAAGCTATAGTGCGCGACTACTTTATATTAATGAACGTCCGTTACATTCAGGCCATAGCCAAATGAGCTGCTACAAATCTAATTCAGCCCATCAGCTCCACAAAACTCTCTCTGTATTTCTCAGTATGGCTGTGTTTACTAAACGCTGTAGTCCGGCTACTTTTGCGCGCGGAAGCTCGAGTGATGTGTTACCTCACCGCTGAGAAAGGACAACAGCAGCGTTGAGCTTTGAGACGAAGAGGACACACAAATGACAAGATAATAACCTCTTCTGAAAAGTTTTTTTTTTTTTTTTCCAATCCTCCTTGGCTACTAGCAACTGCGTGGAGGAGGGGTGGGGGGGAGGGGTGGTATCGTGGACGGTCCGACAGCGTTATTGTCATTAATTAGAATTCCTCATAGGGGAGACAGAAACTACCTACTATAGCTATTTTTTTCCCCCTCAAACTGCTATTTCCAAAGTGAAAAGTGAAGGCTCACGAGAGGTTGTGTTTGCGTTGTAGAAAACTCTGCGCGACGGCCACTTCAAGGCCCTGCAGGGGAAGCTGGAGCTGCTGGAGAGGCTGTGCCGCGCCCTGCAGAAGGAGAGGAACGACCTCAACAACCAGCTCAGCCTCCTGCAGGAGGCGGGAGATGAGGGGAGCGTGGCACTTCCCGAGGCCCAGCCGCCGGAGCCCTCTGCTGGGGAGGAGGACTACCCCGGGCAGAAGGAGGAGGAGGAGGAGGAGGAGGGGGGCCTGGCACAGGCTGGCGAGCTGGAGGCGGAGGGCGTCCACCGAGCTCCCCGACCCCCCGAACTGGAGCCCACGGCGGCCGCCACTGACACAACCACTACTGTCGCTATGACGAGCAGCCAGCCCGCGGAAACGGCAGCCTTGCAGCAGGACTGAAGGAGCCCCCCCCCCACACGGAGAGAAGTCTGTGACGGGAGGGGCTCCGCACACCTCCAGCCCAGTTCCATTACTCGCCAGAAATAAAGCATCTTCAACGGGGCTAGATTTCTCTTCTTTAACGAAAGACTTGCCTCTCTGGGTTTTTCTACGCAGAAACTCAACCCATATCTCTTTTTTTCTTTTTGTTTTGTTTGTGTGACGTTAGTAAAAGAGGAATAACATGATTGTATCAAGGATTCTATTCTAAAATGTTGCCGGTGTTTACATTGGTTGTAATAATTGGCTTCGTGGCGAGCACTCGGTCCTCCCTGTTTTCTACCATAACTGTATTTTCATAGGCAATTTCCGTGCAGTCCCATTGACGCTGTTCAAAGTCAAATTGGCCAGGGCTGCAACTAGCGATTTTTAAACATTTTTTTTATTTTCATCGATTAATCAATTAGTCGATCAGTTTCTGGATGAACGGGGGTTAGTACTTTGGTCTCTAAAATGGCGAGAAATGTGGATCAGCGTTAACCCCAAAAAGTCCAAGATGACGTCCACCAGAGTCTCGTTTTGTCCACAGCTCAAAGATATTCAGTTGACTGTCACAGAGGAGACAAGAGACTAGAACATATTCACATTTAACAAGCTGCAGTCAGAGAATCCCCCCCCCTTTTGGCGATAAAAAAAAAAATAATAATAATAATAAAAATGACACTGATTAATTGACTATCAAAATATCCGGCGATTGATTAGTTGACAACTAATCGGTTCATCTCTGCAGCTCTAAATTTGGCCTTCCGTTTCTCTCTCCACGCGGCCTCTCCCTGTAGCGTCACACGTCTCATTGGGTATTCTAGTTTGATTCAATTCCAACATGGGCGTATCACATGCATAATTTGTCGTAGGTCACTTTTGATTAATGTAGCCCTAATGTCCCCGTGTGATCTGAGAAGCTGGAAGAGCAAATGGGACATAGTGTGGAACAAGTTCAAAGTCTGTCTTGGCCACAGGGTATTAAGCAGTTTTTTTCTGATCATGTCATATCTTTTTAAATTTAAATGTTCTGGATTAGAGCATCATCTGTCAGCAAAATGAATCTGCACATGGGTGCGTGTAAGAAGTGACGTAGTGAGTACAGCTACTCGCTCTCTGGCAACGCACTTGCTAATTGCCAGTTAGCGAGCTAGCTAGTAGGGCTGTCGCCTTATCTGAAAAGCAATATTGGGTCTCTACTAATCGGTTTGAATTCAAAATTCTGAAGTGCATCAGCCTTTATACTCCAGCAGTCTTTTTATTCACGCAAAATAGAGAAAACTAGCAAGCGCTGCTGAAAGGATAGCCATGACACCAAACCATCTGAGAAGTAACGCGTGGAGGCATTTTTAGATTTAAAAAAAAAAAAAAACTTAAACTTGTAAAATGCAACTGCAACTGAGTTAATTTTCCCTCGGGTTGTGCATCGTTTTGATTTTAACAATTCTGAATCAGATTATTCCTTTTGTTTCCGGTTCTTATCGATTCCGGTTCTTTGAGGGGTGGAGTTGAAACGGGTCACATGCTTATTTCACAGATAAGAGGTCAGTGTTATACAATAGTCATATTTCAAGAATGAAGTTAGACATGTTCTTGCAATTGTCGTTGTTCACACTTGCGGGGCGTTTGCTGCCCCCGGTGGTCAATCCATATCATTTTGAACTGAACTCTGGGATATGTATTGTTAAAGCTCACTTCAGTTACCACAGGTGTCACCAAATCGATCGGGATCTTAAGGAATTAATTGTTAAAAGGGTTAGAACTTAAACACAGTTTGACCTTCTATGTTACCCGTTACCTTAGAAATGTAATGAGGGGAAAATATGGGAAATTGAAACATAAAAATGAATGATACAGGTCGAGAACATTTGTTGTTGCTGGCTTGTCGCCCACTTGAGAGAGAACTTAAATGATGTAGAGATCAAGCTCAGCAAAATGTGTTACTTGATTTTGATCTTCATCTCAGCACTTCTTTTTTTGTCTTTTTAAATAAACCATGTCATTTGATTGCCATATGGCCAGCTCAACAGGGTGTACAGAAAAGAGCCATGTCAGGAGTTCTGAAACACCACTTTATGCTGGAAGGTTTTCTTTTCTGATGCGTGTGAATAAAAAGATTGATTTCTATCAGCGATGCATATCAATAGGAGGCATTACAGGACCTGCAGTTATTGTCAGGAAACATCTTGTTAAACATCGTGGGATTGTTCTACTAGTAGCGTTAACGAATAGAATCCTCTCAAATCAATCAATTCACACTCTCGCATCCTCTGCAGATGTTATTCCAAGTTTAGTTTTCTTTCGGAGCACCTTTGTTAAATCTTTAACTCCGCTCCGACAACTACCTAGGCAATGTATCAATGCAGCTGCTGTCCTGCAACAGGTCCAATAACTTGAATCTAGTAGGCTACTTAATTCTCGATGCCGAGTGATCCTTATTCAAAATCTTTTATTTCTGGGTATAATTACAAGACTGATCCAAGGGCAACTCCCCTCCCTGCGGCAGAAACAGAATTGCTTGTTAACTCAAAGTGTTTGAAGGACCCGATTCCCACAGCACTGTTAAATGTGTTCTGACCAATCAGTTCTCCACGTGGCTGTCCCTTTTCAACTCTGTATTTTGTAAAGTCAGTGAGAATCATATGGGCGTTACTGACAAATAATCTTTCTTAAATATGTACACAGAGCCACATGTAACTGGGTGTAATGTCCTTTAAGGATGTTGCCTTGCAGTCTTTTCTACATTTCTCCTCATGCTTTTTATCTTCACATTGTGTGGATTTAAAAACAAAATTGTTGGGATGAGGTCAGGTGGTGTACGTATTTTTCTTTTGGGTATAGGATGGGTCTAGTTTGAGGGGAAGACCTTTCGGCATCCATTTCCTCTTTCTTTGGCGTTGCCCCCAGATTGACTCTCAGGTAATGTCAGAATCTACCTCTGTAGGTGAGACTAACTGTGAAAGAAGAGGCATGAGTCACCATAGCTTTGGAGAGCTCTATTTTTTACTATAAATGAGCCCACACCCCCTTTTGATTCTACAATGTTCTTATAGTCCTGTCTTGCTTTTCAATAAACATTTTTGTAGAATTTGCAATAAGTGGATTTATTTTTGGGTCTTGTGTCATTTGAGTAAAAGTGAGAGTGCACTGAGATTGTTCAGCCAGTTTGTAAAAACTGTTTTTAGACATTTTTTAACTTTCATAAATAAGAAACTTACCTTTGAAAAGTTATAAAAGTTTTATTGCAATTTGTGGTGCAGGAAACAAAACAAGGCAATTTCACATTATATAACAGAGGGAAAAGATGTGCGTTTCCCTCAAGTGCACTAATTCAGTTCCACACCTTTCACTCAACCAAACACTGAAGAGTTTCTGTACCTTATCGTACTAACGGGAGGCAAACGCAGCAGGGAACGTTTCTTCATAGGACAGCCAGGAAGTGTCAGCTAAGTACGATATGTTAACAAATTAACAGCCACAAGTGCTCGACAGGTGGGAAATTAAAGTAGGAATAAGGCTCCCCTGGACGTGACCATTGCGGTAAGCTATCAATCAAAGTTTGGACAGATGTAGATCAGGTTTCACCCCCAAAAAACAAACATTTCAGTGGTCAGGTAAGCCTTTCTACTTAGCTAGTGGTTTTCTGGCTACTTGTTGAGTCAAAATGTAAAATGACACGTTCATGTTTTCCTTGTGTGAGACCTAGGGAATTAACTGATTAACTTGTGTTAACAATAGTTTACACTGACTTTGCACCTAAAAAGGTTTTCTGCTCTTAAGAGTCTTCAAATCCCACTCCCCAAACACTGGAGATATTAGCACCTGAGCAACTCTTATCTTACTCCCAAGGGCTTCTGGGGACTTGGGCCATGGTGAAGTGGGAGCAAGCGGAGCCTGAATCCAACCGTCTGTTAGCAAGGGTGGAGTCCACGCTGTCTCTATCTCTCCACATGGTTCACTCACGTGGAGCAGACTCTTCCTTGTGCACTCGATTAGCCAGAGAGGGAAACGACAGGCTGGGCTGGGGTCTGGGAGCTCAGGGAATAGGGCGGGGTTGCGGGGTTGGGTGGGGGGTGGTCGTGCCTGGAGAGACAGGTGCCGAGCTGGGTTATGATCCCTGAGCCTCCAGCTCTGATGCAGGGGTGTTGTCTGGCTCCTCGTCGTTGTAGATGTTCTCCGCCTGGGAGAAGAAGAGGACACAGGGTTAACTTTGGCTGGGTTCGGATGTTCTACCGGTGCACAGGGAGGGACTGGAGCTAACGTAAGCCCAAAAAAGGAACAACTCTGTGTGGATGGACGGACGGCAGTTGTGCTCACCATCTGCCAGACTTGCATGATGTTGTCCTCCGACACCGAGCAGATGACCCAGGGTTCATTGGGGTTCCAGGAGAAGTCAGAGATCTTGGCTGTGTGGCCACCGTGGATGAACTGGGGGGGGGAGGTGGACATTAGAGACGGGCACTTTGATACGACAGCCAGACGTAAACAGGTGAGCAGGAGTTTGGAACCATCTCAACCAGGAGTTTAGGTACTGCCCTTCTTTGTATTGTACTTATTTTTTATTTATCCCTTTCTCTTCTTCCCCCCCCCTGCCCTTTCTTAAATTTGCTTTCCATCTTTCTTGCATTCTTTTTTATTAATGTACTATGGTGATGTGTTGACCTGCCAAGGGACTACAGACAATTTTTTTTTGAGCGTAAACAAAAAAATGTCAATTGATGTGCATTGTCCCTTTTAAATGAACAAATAAAATAAATAAATCTACGTGCTCAAACCTTACGAATGTGAGAGGATGTGGTGTGACCGTACATCCATCTGGACAGATATATCTATTTAATATTTAACAATCCACTGATCGATGCAAAGTGTAAATATTGATACACATCTAAGATGCGCAATTATTTGAAAATTCCAACTTTATATTTATTCTTTTCATTAAAAAGAATAGTTTTTTATTTTTATTTAAATGTGTGGAAGAGCTCAGTAATAAAGTGGTAAAATGTTCTTTTTTTGAGTTGCTATAAATGGAACTGATTGGGTTAAATGGACTTCTATCGCCTCATGTTGCAGGCAGCTGAATTTAATCTGAATCATATGTATGGCAGAATGTGTGATATCAGCAAATATATTTTCTGTGTCCAAAGAATTGTTATCATTCTATACATCATACACCCCCTCCCCCCCAGTGAAAGGTCAGTTCACCTTGTTCTGTTTTCAGCAGTTACAATGAGCAACCAGCTGATGTGATATATTAACCCAAGTAAAGAAGTTACATCTGGCATTGCCAACTGGACAGGTGCAGTCAGACAAACCTGATCCCCACTTTGGAGTATTGAAAGGCTGTCCAATCACATTACACCACTGCTTTTTGGGTCCGAGTGTGGGAAGATTTCATGGCTACCGACATAGCTTAGGATCTCATGGTGATCCAAGGATGACTCGGCATAAAAAAAAAAAATCTAAAAAACAAATCACAGTTATCTTGATTATAGGCTATCGCTTACCAGCAGCTCTGGTGGGCCATCCTCAGCATCTTCTGCCGACTGCTCCTCCCCGATTTTACTAGAAAAAGAACATCCAACAAAAACGTGGTTACTCCTCAATAGAGACAGGGCACATTTAAGTCCCGCCCCCACTGGAGGGGAAAACAACTCTCCATTTACTTGTATTGTGTGAAGGTGTCTCCTCATCAACTGTGTCTGCTAGCAAGCAACAGAAAATTGTCTAAAAGCTGCTTTGTGGCGGTATGCACTACCAACAATGTCCATAACCCAGAACTTAAGTTTTTGTAAGCTGCTGAGCCGAAACACTGAGCTTTTATGAAGCCAAAAGTGTAAACCGACGTGAGGAATCAGGGAGAGACGTTACAGTTTGCAGCAAGCATTTTGTTACCAAGACAAATATCCAAATGTCAGTTTTAAGCTAACTATATTTCTGTAAGTTTAGCTAAAGCATTTTGTACACAGTAGGCCACTTGTGTTATAGTGGAATGTGGATAAATCAGAAAGCTATTCAGTATTATGTCTGCAGGTGCCATAGCTTGTTAAAGGTGCAATGTGTAATACTTACTGCTAGTGTTTTAAATAGTTACTGCAGTACAAATTCAAAATACTGGAGAGAGTCGTCTCCCCTACGCCCCCTCCTCCCCAGACTCGAAGTTCACGTTGGTTGCCAGGCTGATACCGGAGCATCCACAACAATGTTGCTAGACGCTTGTCTCACATAGCCAGACATTACTCCACAGCACAGCGGAGTAGCTAACACACTTTTTCGGTTTAGAATTACGGTAGGAACTGCTAAAAACCCAACAACGTCGCCAGTTACATTAGCTAGGTCGGGTAGAATCTCTCTCTGTTGATCCCGTCTGTTTGTTTGCTGCTTTCATGGCTGGACGAACGTTACAGCTGTAGCATGCTGGGTTTACGTTTTTACAGGTATATCTGGCAACCCGGCCTGGCTGACAAACTGGGCAGTTGATACCAACACACAGGCCACAACACAAACACACATTCCGTCACGGAACGGAAATTTGAAAAGGAGAAAATACTGGCATTAGCATTGTTGTCAGAAAAGATAGTATTTCAACTTAGCATGTTTAATATCTGATGACGCATTGGGGTCATTTTTGGATTTATTACAGTAAATATATTACATATTGGACATTTAAAGTGCCCATATTTTTCTGGTTATTTTGTGTCTCTGGTGCTTCCACACGCATACAAACTTGAAGAAAAAAAAAAAAAGATACGGTTTCTGAATGTATCCTGCCTTCAGTCTCCGGGTGAGCTGGTCAAAATCGGCAGGGCCGTCTACGTCATTGGCCGAAACATTTGGTGTGTGCTAACCACTTTAGCTAATACCACATCAGCTAGCCGTTTCTCCAACTTCGGTCAGTACAAGGCAGGATTAGCCGGGAGACTTCTTCTAAACAAGTGCGCACTTCCAACTTTGCGTGGAATACCTGCAGACGAGGGACATAAATAGTTCTATACAATTTCTTTTGTAGATTAGGGTGAACTTGTGTGTGTGTGTGTGTGTTGTAGCAGTGTTTTGCCATTGAGAACGAGGTGGTAAACCGCAGCGTTAGCTTCTAGCTAGTAGCCCAGTACCTAGCTACTGCGCATGTGCGACTCCCAACAAAGATGGGATAGAAGTGCCATGCCTCACTCTAGCTAAAACAGAGACCTGACACAGGTTGAACAGAGGAGCTGCAGCAATGTGCAGTACAACACAAATATGGTGTTTTTGGAAAATTAAACCATGTAAACCTAAATGCTAAAATAATCCTTTGACATGCTTAAATCTGAGGTTTTTAGCTAGCTACAGGCACTTGGTTAGCATTTCAGCCCCTAGTTGCGGCGCTGATCGTTTTCCTCTCTGGTGGGCGTGGCTTCCAGAGTATGACACAATGCGCTCGGTCTCTATGTACTGCATGTCAAATGCGAGGTTTCCATGTGTGAGCAGTGCTGGCTAACCATTATTAAAGGAAGATTTTTGTTTTCAGTATTGGCCAGCCTCTACTCACTTGTTCCCGATATAGTTCTGTACTGTTGAAGCCAATGTGGTAATCCTTGAAAACTGTAATCCTACTTTCATATCGAATAAATCTATTGTTCAACAGCTGCAGCTTGGTCTACACTCATACTAACAGCCCCCTAGTAATACAAGTAACATTGTATGGTGATGAGAAAATATATTCTTGTATTAATAATAGTTAGTATGATGCCTTAATGTAATCTTGTATTGGCATTTAAGGCTGCACTATATTTAAATTGTAATTTCCTGTAGTTATTATCATTTATTATGAGTGGAGGAGGCTAGGGCGTGTGATCAGGAAGCCTCCGGGGCGCCCCTCCTTTGGAGGTTTCCCCACCACTTCCAACTGACAGGAGACCCGGGGTCATTAAAGACATGGATTATAATGCATGGTGGAGAGTTTTTACCTGAGGTCCCAGACGTTGAGACGCCGGTCGGTGCCGCTGGAGGCCAGGATGGTTTCATTGTGTGGAGACCATTGTACCTGATGAATTGGACATTTGGTCACTGGCAGGTCAAAATGTGGCGCTTATATAGCAGCATGGACTTTCTTGTAAAAACTCTCCTCAGGCTTGTTAGCAATTCAGAAAACAGTTTCAGCATATGTTCATACCTTTGGCAGGGCAATGACTGATGGCGTGTTCCGTGTTACACTACGAGGTTCATCATTTTATTGATATATCCATGCACAATAAACAGGGGTCTGCTTCATTAATAATGTTTCAATAAATTGTAATTTAAATGCTGCCATTGCCCTAGAAAAAGAAAAACTGTAGCACACCATTTCTGTTCGACTGCAGCATATTTGTGTTCAGGAGACAGATTTTTTCTGGGCAAGTAAGCTGCAGCTTAACTTTGATTTTACAGAGTGCTGGTGTCATTTGAATGAACAACATTATATAATTGATGTGCGTCACCATGGGCTGGTGCAGAACAAGGCACAGTAGCCATTAGTTTTCATGCGTCTCTTCACTTACTGGCAGTAATTAAAGTTACAAAGTCATATTTGGGATTTACGTGAGCTTTCCATTTCAATTTTTTGTCCATGGGGCAGATTTGGCCCATAGGCTGCTATTTGCCTCCCATTAACAGCAGAAACACACCACACGTGGAAGCGCCGCAAATAGAAGTGAAGGGTAGATTCATGCCTGACTGCGCGGCTGGCTTTACAAACCAGACGTGCCGGTCAAAAAGCGATCCTCTCCACTCTACAGAACCTCTCTCACTCCGTCTGTCCGTCCATCGGTCTCTCTCTCTGCGTGCCTGATCGCGTGTCTCGCTATAGACACAGCTGAGAAGTCAAGAAAGCCAAAATCATAAACCTGGGTGTTTTATTTTGAAATTTGTTTTATTTTGTAAAGTGCCCGGCTGCACTGTGGCCTTCCTGTATGCGATTACCTGCCTGGCTTGACACATTTGCTCACGGCTCTCGGAAGAAATAGAGGAGACACAGAAACAATCGTAGCACGCAGGCTGGTGTGGCTGGACAGATTAGACAACATGGGCACAGAAATTGAAAATAGCTCCGCTTCCCAGCGCTTCACGACACTTCAGCGTGCTGTGTGTCTTTTGGCGTCACTTTAACCACACTACAAGTTGATCTGTTAGGCGATCTGTTTCATAACAGCTTTTTATTATTGCCTGTATCAGGAACCTGGCTGTATGTATATTACAGACAATTTCTTTCCGACCGCAGACTGGCATTAATACAAAACCGTGTTGGACCTACTTACTAACTAAATACATACATTTGGAAGTCCTTACCTGGAAAATTTCATCTTTGTGGGACTCGAAGGAGTGGAGCTTCAGTTTGAGGTTCCTTAGATCCCACAGTGCAACAGTCTAAGAGAAATAAAACAAGCTTTGAATTAAATAGTTCATCCAGTTTATGTAATTTCAGTCCAGAGTGTATTTCTTCTTCTCTACCTTATCAGCAGAACCAGTGGCGAGAATGAACTCGCTGTAGGGGTTGAAGCTGAGACAGTTGACCTCAGCAGTGTGAGCTTCGACTGCGTGGCTGGCTTTGGACGTGGTGTTGGACCGAGTGTCCCATCTGGTGGAGGGTTAAGGGGAGTAAGAGGCAGAAGAGACATCACTTATTTGGTTACAAATTAAACAATGAAATGGACAGGGCTGCACAATAAATGTTGTCGGATATCAACTGACACAATAAACACATCATAAAGGGCTGCGACATATCACAAAAGAAAAAATATCAGTAGCAAACTGCACTTTAAAATGTCTTTTTTTTTTTTTTTTTTTAAGTGGTGTCTTCAATTCAATGTTCAATTTGTTCAATAAAAGAATGTTGTAAATTATTTCCTTGGATTTGTTTTTCAACAAGCAATTTGTTTTATTTCAGCAGAATACTGAAAGCAGCGGAAGTGCAGAACTGAATACACTTTAACATCTGTTTATCGCAAGAAATATTGCGATATTCAACAGAGTTACTGCATATTTTCCTCATATCGTGCAGCCCTAGGAATGGAGCAGTTTTAACTTGATGAATATCTTGTCTCCATTCCACAAAACCAGACAACAGACTACCTATTTGGATCGGCAACTTACATCATGAGTTTCTGGTCGTCAGCCACTGAGCCAAACAGGGATTCGTGGAGCAAATGCCAGGAAACATCTTCCACCACTGCTGTGTGGCCGGTGAAGATGGTCTTGGCATCCACAATCTTCCCTTCCTTTGGGCCTGCCCCGATGTCCCATAGACAGATGGTCTGGAGAGAAATGGCAGCACAATTAATTAACAGATTTTTCATAAGTTTTATCCACACTGTGTTACTGTACTACTCTACTTGTCTCTGTAAAGTGCCCACCGGGGACATATAAAGTGTTTTGATTGAATTCAATATATATATATATATATATATATATATATATATATATATATATATATATATATATATATATATATATATATATATATATATTTTTTTTTTTTTTTTTTAATCCCCTTGCTACAATGATCAGTTATAAGATGGGAAAGTGCTGCATCACTAGGCATACCCACAATTTGTCATCACAAGTTCTTTCCAAGAAGTCCTCAATGGTTTGAGGGCGCAGCAATGAACAGTCAACAGAAGATGAAAACTGTGGCGTGTATCAAATCCACTAGCGCCTTCTCCACTGAATGTGTATGCAATCGCACCGTCTTTAAAATACACTCTGCTTTCAGTCTAAACAAACCTTTGGACTAGGGCTGGGCAATACATTGATATTATATCGACATACGAGGCTAGATATCAACTTCAATTTTGGATATCGTAATATGACACAAGTGTTGTCTTTTCCTGGTTTTAAAGCAAACATTATTGGTGATTATTCATCTAAAATCTCATTGTGTTAATATTTTGTGAAAGCACCAATAGTCAAACCTACAATATCGACATTGATGTATTTGGTCAAAAATATCGCGACATTTGATTTATTTCATATCGGCCAGCTCTACTTTTGGACCCTTCTTTGGGGCACATTCGCTTATCTGGACTGGATAACCAGTAAATTAAGGCCCGGTTAGCTTTTAGTTCCAGGGAGCGGCCTCTAGCTCACCCAGTAAGAGCGTGCGCCCCATGTAGGCTGAGGCCTTTGAATCCCACCTGTGGCCCTTTGCTGCGTGTCATCCCCTCCCTCTCTCACCTTTCCTGTCAACCCACTGTCACTACAAATAAAAGGGAAAAGCTTTAGTTCCAGTCACTTACATGGTCGTCGGAGGCGCTGAGCAAGTTGCCGCTGAGGTTGGGATTCCAGGAAAGGCCATAGCCTTCTTTCTGGTGGCCTTTCAGCCGCAAGTCAGGACTGCACTCCCCGCTGGGATCTGAAACACACAAATACACACTGCATTCACCTTCATGATGTGTGACTCACTGGAGTTAAGTGCATTCTGGTGTGTGTAGTCATTGGTGTATCAGCGCAGCAGTGACCCAACCTGGCTTAGTCGGGTGCTTATTGTAGTCGAAGACCAGCACGTCAGAGGTGGGGGTCTTGGTGGCAATGATGCAGTGGTTCTGGGGCATGTAGCGGGCTCGGTTGACCTCTCCCTCGTGGTTTATCTTGATCTCGATCTCGATTTTCCCACTTACTGAGCCAAATCCGCCAAACTCTGACAAGAGGATACAATCACACTGTAGTACAGTCAAGGCAGAAAATGGAGCACCAGACACTTGACAACTGCAGGTCAAACCTTGCTCGGTTGGATTACTACGAGGGATGCACAGTATGGATGTTAACGATACACTCAACTCACAATTCGATACAATTTTAAGTTCACGATACGATTTTCTCAGGATCTTTTTTAGCAAAACGAGCTGCAGACAAATGACTGAAAAATATTCCTTCATTTATATAAACTGTGCCAACTCTTATCAAAAGTGACACTGAAATTGTATTTTATCTTAAATAACAAAACTTTATAATTAGATTTTTAAAACAAATCCCACATCAAAATAACTAAAATAGAAAGAAATCTCTTCAAAAAAATAAACTAAGAACACGCAGTGAGTGACGCCTGAAGTCAAACAAGTGAAATTAAGCGTAAATTACTCCCTAGGCCGTTTATAAATTGCATCTTAATTAAATTTTTTTTTTTATTGATTCTTAACCGATTCACAATGCATCGTTAAATCCCTAATGCACAATATTGGTGGCTGATACATTATTGGCCGATAAATGAGAAATGAATGTTATTGAAACAATACAATTAAAATTATTCTCCATCGTAGGGACAGTGAGGGCTCTCTAAACATCGGTGTGCTAGAAAAATAAACTTGTTAAGATTTATGTTGGCAGGTAACATCGGTATGGGCCACAACGAACAGATAATTATTGGTTATAGTTATTGGTCCCGAAATTCTAGTAATAGCAGAGCATCTCTATATTTTATATGATGTTGGCAGAGTCACTTTGCCTGGAAAGTGTTGTATTAAACAGCTATTGTGGCCAGTGCACATAAACGTCCACTCTACTACAAGGTGCTGCTGCTTGCCCAAATATGCACCGGCTGATTAAAGAAAGACATTATGTGTGACTGTACTAAAGCTGGTGAGCAGTTTGACAGTTGGTTTCTGAGCGAAGGTGACAGCGGCTGTGCTCAGGCACACTTTAAGAGCAGGACAAACTAAATTCAAAAAGAAGAAAACCCAGAAACAAACACGGTTTACATAGTAAACTATTACCTTACCCCGAGATTTTTTGTGCGTGTATTGAGCTTTAGACTCGGACTGGACTGTACCTTAAAATTGTTTCCCCGGCCATGCTAACATACTAATACTACCTCCGGCAACACGCCAAAGGAGCAGTGAGCCTTCAGCGCACCTGCACACAGCTGGGCACCCGTCAACATACCTGCTGGAAGACAGAACAACACAGTTTCAGCATAAAGATTGACAGGAACGGGACGCGGGTATTTAAACCAGCTTCTGACAACGACAGTGTGACTCTGGAGCTGCAAAGATTAATCACTTAATTGTCACCTATAAATCGGTTTGATTCATTTTTTATGAAAAAAAGAGTAAACATTCTCAGATTCCAGCTTGTTAATGTGAATATTTTCTAGTTTCTTCACTCCTCTGTGACAGTAAACGGAATATCTTTGAGCTGTGGACACAACGAGACATCGTGGGCTTTGGGAAACACTGATCCACATTTTTCACCATTGTCTGACATTTTGGGGACCAAACAACTGATCCGTTAATCGAGAAAATAATTGACAATGAAAATAATTGTTGCAGCCCTACAAAACTTGACATGACAAACAGCTGTAGTTGGTGCTTCTATAAAACGTTTTATGAGGTTAAGTTAAGCTGTTCAGACTATGTACAGTATGGTGAGAATCAATAAATGTTAAAATATGACATTGTCCACTTGTTTGTATTGCAAATGTACACTTACTCCCCTGACCTCACAAAGACATAGTGGTAACCAACAACTGTTCCGATGTGAAAAGTTCTCCTGCAGGATGACGTGTGGCGTATTTACCTCCTTTCTCGCTGTCGTAGTGCGAGGCGTCAAACTGGGCGTCATCATTTGGTACCTGGACGCTGGCAATCACCAGGTGGTTCTGCTCATCGGACGTATGGGTCCCTAACACCAGCCGGTGTACTGCGTAGTCCTTCCCCTCGGGCCTGTGCAGAGTTCCACAAAAGAGGACAGGATTTGAATCTATACTCTGTAGCAAATACAGCTTTGCCTTTCAGTTTAACATTAAATGCGGGGCTTTTGTCATGGAAACAAGGTAAGAAGGCAAATGTGATTCTTCCAAGTTTTTACAGAACATTCCAAAACTGTTGAGTAAAAAAGGGAACTAGTACGACAATACGCTTTTATACAGCAAAGAATATCAAGGTGTAAAAAAAAAAAAATAAAAAAAAATAAATAAAAAACGTGTTGGGCTTCAATGAATCTCTTAGTGTATTCTTGTTATTTGGTAATGCCAGTCATACAGACAGATAGGGGTGTCCATTTGAATTTTCTAGCCGTCTCAAATGCTAAAAGAATATAGACAGAAGCAGCCATAGCTGATAAGGGCTAGACAGGCTATATGGACCTATCACTGCCAATTGTAATTGGCACCAAAAGCTCTCCATACCATATAACATAATATCAATATCCAGTTTTTCAAGATGAATGTACAGAGACAGTCTGCACGCTCACATTTAGAGAAGCGCCTTGCTTATGCCAGTCCCAGCACGCTACAGTCAAATTACAGTTAATGAGTCAGATAGTATAACTTAAATGTACATTATTCAGAAAAAGGAAAACCATGTTTAACTGGATATGAAAAATATTAAAACAAATAATTTACACATTTGGCGTAGGGTTGGGAATCGTTTGGATTTTGACGATTCCGATGGCAAACCAGTACTTTTAAAACGATTCCAATTCCTAAACCGATTCTTGAAAAACTGAAAAATGACATCAAAGAAAGGCTCTTTTATAGTTGTTTTTTTTTTTTTAAATTGAAAATTTTTTAAACTTAACAATATATTAACATTTATGGTAGCTAGCTAACAATAGACTACAGAGAAAGTGTGATATTTTTACGTCAGTTTCAGAGCGACAGAGGGAAAATATTTCAGTCGACACATTATGAGGAACCGAAATTTGCGTTCTAATCCGGTCCGATTCCTACCTTTGCCGCACCTTTACTTGTCATCAAGCTGCCATACTTCCTCGTAACACATCCTACTGCTGCAGGCATGATGGAGAAAGACAGCAGCAGCAACACAATTCTGAATGGCGCTTTTTATTTTCCAAAACTCCCTGGCGGCTCAGTAGACAAGTCGAAAGCCATATGCACGTTGTGTAAAGCCGAATTAAAATATCACCGAAGCACGCCAAGCTTGAGCTACCACCTACGGAGCTAAGCATAGTACAGTTAACGTGACTCAGGTTGATGCTAGCAGGCTCAGGCAAAGCACTATTTTCTACAGCTAATTACTACAGCTCTTGGAAATGGGTGGCAACTAACCGCAGACCTGTCAGCATCGTAGAAGTCTCTGGTCTTAAAGACGTACTACGGTTGGCATGTTCTGACCCGTCTTATACGTTGCCGTCGAGGGGGACAGCAGTTTCACGCATACACAGCCTGTACGACACGGAGAAAGCAGCCCAACTGGAACAGCTGCAAAGTGCAAACGCTGTCTCATTAACCGGTGATCGCTGGACGTCAGTGAGTAATCAAAATGATTTAGGAGTTACTGCACACTATATTGACTCTAGATTCAAGTGTGTGACTAGATTCACACATTTTTCTTTTGTTTACAGTAAATAAATAATAAACAAATACAAATCTTAAAGTCAAGTTCATAAAGTAACTTTTTTTGCATTCATTTTGATTCCCAATCAAGATACACTGGTAAGAATGGCTTTCCATTGTTAATATGTACTTAAAAACAGTTCTGACATGCAAAATAATAGAATTTTAATCGTGTTAAAACATGTGATTAATCGCAATTAACTATAGAAATTCAGTGATTAATCACGATTAAGAAAAAATGAATTGTCTAGTTTTTATGCTCAGCCCCTCTGTCGTGTGCTCTCTTCTACAGCGGCTGGGAGAGCTCATTCGCAACTTTAAAAAAAAAAAAACAGTTTCTGAATTTGCCTATCAGCTTGTGTTTTCTCAGGTTGTCATGTGTTGAGCTCTCTCTGCCACCATACTTCTCACTCTCTCTTGCCAGTTTTTGGTATCACAGTATCAAGGCTGGTTTGTGTTTCAGTGAACAGACACATGAACCCACAAACAGACTGTGTCCTGAAATGGGAGACCAGGTTATGTTACGTTAACTTCCTTTCCCAGAATTTTCTTACACTGTCTCACTAGGCCAGCGTGTTTGTCACCCAAAATTAAATTTTGCTCTGCTTTTGCAAAATCATTCCCAGTGAGGGGCAGTGGGCTGTGTGGCATAAAGAAAAAAAAAAAACGTATCACCTCTTGTGGTCACTCATTTTAAATATCAATATAGCCAATCACAAAGCCCAGTTGTTGTCGGAATTAAGCTGTACTTACTAGTGATGTTACGCGCCATGCCGAGGCTTGGAAGAGCTCGTCGAGAAATCCCTGAAGTTTTCCGCGAAGCGCGCATCGAGGCTTGTATCGGTTTAGACAAATGACGTCATTGATGACGTCTGAAGCCTCGCTGCCCGTCCGTACCACGTGACTGTTTTATCAAGTGGTTTAAACTAAACGGTTTTATTACACATCTGGGATCTACACGAGCACATTCACCAACCTCTGCCCGGTTAAACCACCGCCACTTTCCAGTTTTAGAATAGCCTTCTTATATTGCTCCTCCTGCTATTACTATATTATGAACAAAAGGGTCGATACCCACACGGTTGATCGCCACATTCCTCTCAAGGAAATCAGTTATGTTGATTATATTATACCAAAAGAAAACACACACTATATTATAGTGGTGCACGATCCAGAAAATGTCACGATATTGATTTTTAGGCTCACGATTCGATTTAAAATCGATTCTCGATTAAAAACAATTATTCACAGTATGTAAATGTAGTTACTTTTCCCATGTGATTGCAGTGCACATATAATTACATTTTTTTTTAAATTATTATTATTATTATTATTTTTTTTAAATATGAAATTTATTTTTGGAATTCTATGAATCGATTTTGAATCGGTAGAGCTTGAATAGCGGTTCGAATATGAATTAATTTTTTTGCACACCCCTACTATATTATAAATGGATTAGGTGGAAATTTATTTTTCTCTTCACCGTTTTTTCTAAGTCTTCAGTCAAAAACCGTCTGATACAGTGTATCACAGATCACTACGTTACAGTAAAGAGATGTCATTTTCTGAACTAACCAGACTTGCTAGCTAGCTGTTCTGTTATTTGCCTTTACCCACTTAGTCTTTAAATCCACATTACTGATTATTTATCAAAAATCTCATTGTGTAAATGTTTTGTGAAAGCACCAATAGTCAACCCTACAATATCGCCGCAATATCCACATTGATGTATTTGGTCAAAAATATCGTACTATTTGATTTTCTCCACATCGCCTAGCTCTACTTTGACGCGCAGTTTAAAGAAAAGGATGTTGCAGGAAAACACCAGCAAAAGAGACCCACAATTAAGAGCTGGGGGACTGTCCAGTCTGCAGGTGGTGGAAAGCAGCACAGGACATTGCTTAGCTGTAAAAAGCAGCTTGACAGACACCTGTTGTTGGGATTTAAACCACGTTGTATGATGGAGACCATGTAAATACCTGCTGACATCTGGAAGCCACTGGACAGTAAGGCTGGGCCACTCCAGCGCATGCGTCATCACCAGGTCATACAGGAAAGGTGTGTTTTTCTTCCAAATCTTGTACTCTTCATTGATGACCCTTTCTTCCACAGCGTCGTCATACACTTTAGCAGAACAACATGGTATGAGATACAGGTATAGCAGCAAATAGTAGCAGCTATTGCTATTGTAGCAATGTATTTTTTTTCCCACGTAGATTTGCGTATTTCCTCGAGGATAGCGGATTAACACATACCGTTACAGTTACATTGGTGGTTCAGCCAGGGGCTTGTTCAAGGAACGGTTAACAGACAACACAGTTTTACACCATACTCCATTTTAACATATAACTAGTTTAATGCTAGCTTACTTCAATGTTACATTAACGATACGCTGTGATAAGAGAATGATGAAAGAAATTCAAGAATCATAGCTGAAAAGGTATTCAGTATTATTAACCATCCTCACTATTTCTCACTAACGTCACGGCGTATTTTGGTGAAGGGGGCTTATGCAGCGTCACAACACGCAAACAATTTATTAAGTTAAAATAAGTGCCGTTTGGTGCATTGGGTGTAACGTTAACGTTATACCGAAGTTAAAGAGTAGAGGTGTGACGTGATGTTCTTAAAGAAACGTTCAACCAAGAGCAGCACACAACCGACAACAAGCCTCTTGATAGGACTTTACTAAGCTAGCATGTCATGCTAGCACCCATGGCAGAGCGCACACAAAGCGGTAACGTTAATGCTCGAGGAAAACGGGCCACCGTTTTATACGATAGGTAACGTTAACGTTACTTCTGATAAACCTACCCTCTTTATCAGCCATGTTCCAAACTCTGCGCTTTGTCACGATGCTCGAAAGCAAAGTAACCAGGTAGACGCCGTTTTAGTTAATACTGCTGTCGCCCTAGCTAGTACTGACGCTTTGGTTGTTGTACCGCTACAAAAGTAGGCTCCTTCCTTTTCAGCGCCGAATTACTCGATTACCTATCACGCATGCGTCAATGCGCGCATACCAACAAGGAACAATACTGCGCGCGTAGTGCGCATTGATGGAGAAGGGACTGCGCAGATAACTTGGCCCTGCTCCAACATTGAGCCTTCACACTCGGATCCCACCACCTCTAAAAATATATTATAATTATAAACATTCAAGTATATATCAAATACAATGCTGGCCAAGCCATTTTGCTTCATGGATTTAGAAAAAATAAGAATAAATTACATGGGCAGAAAGTAAGTGTGAAATGTGCAAATTAAAAGTAGCCAATTAAACAGAAGTGTATCACAATGTATAATTTGGGCTGTAATGACTAGTATAGACTATCACTGATGTGCACTACTATATAATGCATACAAAACACTGTGTATGGCATTATATAATTTATGTTCAGGGGAAATAGACACTGTTATGTGGTGATAAGTCAATAGGAAGTTCAGTGAAAAGTCCAGAAAGACATCAGCTAGCATTCTAATGTTAGCATGCTGACTGGAAGCATGCTAACAAAGTACAGCCGATTTGATGAAGGTAACAACATAGCCTTTCCTGTGGCACCACCCTCAGGAAAAACTATTTTTTTTTGTCCCACAAGTGGTAAGGATCTTCAAAAGGATTTGTGTATCCTTTATTTTTACCCATGCAACAATTTTGTTTTGTGTAATGAGCATTACGGCCTCACTATGCATTCCAATGAGTTTATTTTGTAAAAGTCTCATCCATAAACAGCAAAAACAGTTTACAGTAAATTACAAACCTTGAAAATGCAAAACATGTTCCAAATACAAGCATAACAAAGATGTGAAGGAAATAAAATTAAAAAAAAGTATGAGTTTTACATACAGAAGGTCTTAATCAGCTATCATCAACAAATAAATAGGTAAATATAACAACAGCGGGAGCAAAGTAAAGGCAACTGGCACAGAGTTAAAAGACAGAGTAGTCTGGTGTCATCTTATCCATCTAAGTAAACTCTAAACAGGGGACAATGATACGTTTAAGAAGTTCAAAATGCCTTATCACACTGTATGTTGTTCACAATGTTTCAGATGAAAACCATTTTCAAAGCTCTCAGTTTCCTTAAAAAGTGAATGTGGTTCAGTTTATTGTCAGGTTTAGAAGTCAAAACAAGGCAACAGAAAAAAAAGTGGATTGTGTATTCTTTTTTTTCCTCCAGGTCTATCACATACCAACAAATATCTGATTTGAAACTAAGAACCAATGGATACTTTCATATAAGGATGATCTGGAGTACAACAGCAGAGCATGCCACTTTATAAAGCTTTGAAATATACAGTGATCTATTTCACGGATACACAGAAGAACAGATGTATCACTTCTCCATAAAAAGATGAGCTGTTACCTAGAGCAGTCCGAGTAGAATAGTGGTCCTATATTCTACAACAAAAGTCAAAAATATACAGATATAGATAATTTCAAGTTACAATGTGTAACCCAGTTGTGCACAACACTTCATACATTTATCTATGTATTTCCATTCGTCTTTTTCTGGTTACATAAAAGAGTAACATATATGGGGATGGATAATGTCTGACAGTTAACTGAATGTTCCATAAGCCCCTCCCATAACTATCCTCGTAAAAAAAAAGAAGCAATTTCAAGCTACAACTAGAGTGATCAGTACACTGCAATAGCCAACATATATCATAGATGGTAGGAGAGTATATAATATGGAGGTCTTATCAAATGCATTTGTACACAGTGGCAGGTGATTATGAGTGATACAATACGGATAGGTACAGTATGCATGGGGCCAGTATAAATACCGATTGATGGCTATCTACACTATGTGTGATTATGAAGCACTGGGAAGAACACAAGCCACTCCAACCCACTGTTTCATCCAGGGGCAGAGCCAGATGTTGGAAACATTCTTGACTCAGCCTAAACCCAGCGGGATCCGGGGGGCATGTTTCGAGGAGATTTGTTTTTCTATTTATGGCCGCTATATGCTCTATTTTTCACGCCATTTGATAGAATAGAATGACTAAAAATCTGTAAATCAGAGATGTAAAGAGAGGCAAATATTGTCTCATGTTACTACTTTTTAAGTTAGGCTACATAACGAAGGTAGGGTAGGAATTTGGCCTAAACAGCATTCCTAATCTTTGAACCCATTTGGAGTAGAGTTCACAAAATGAATGACGATATTTCCCCAGTAATAGAACTTCGGCTGCATTGATTTGCCGGTCCAGTCAGAGAGACTGAGGGGGAAATGACACAAAGTTATTTTACAACCCTAAAAAATTTGGGGATAACATTCGTGGCTGGAGCCTAAATAGGACATGTGCTGCAGTTACATGAATGTATTATGCTGCGTTCATGTGGCGTCATATGAGTTTCATATGTGTCATCAACGTGGCGGGCAAAACTAATTTTTGACATTAATTCACATATTTGATATCAACTTTTGCTCAAATATTATTTCTAATATGGTATTAACATCATTTGTTGTCCATAAAGAGTGACCTAGACTAGTTTATTAAAGGTGCAGTAGGTAAGACTTATAAAACTAACTTTCATATTTGCTGAAACTGACCCTATGTTCCATTAGAACTACATGAAGTAGGTCATTTAAAAAAAATCCAGCTCCTCTGGCACCACCTACAGCCTGTAGTGCGATTTGCAAAAATCCACAGCTCCCTGTTCAGATGCACCAATCAAGGCTGGATCTTCGCAATCCTACCTACAGCACCTTTAAGGTTAGTACGGTATTTAACCCTTAAAAACAAATCAGGTGCATTAGCTGAAGCAATATGAGCTATGAGTAGAGATGTTCAAATTATTAATGGGTAGTGTATCATTTTGTATTAACTGGTTTCAGTTTTGTTCTGATCTATTTAGAAGTTAATTGTGTTTGATACATATAATGGATGGACAGTAGCTTAAGGATGGTACAGGAACAAATTATTTAATTAAGAAAATTATGGAATAGGAACTTGATCGATTAATTGATCGGCAGACGTTTTTGGGGATTTTGACGATGTTTTCAGCTATGGGGTTGCATGGTTGTTTATTGAAAAACGATAGATTAAAAAACACTTTGATAAGGATAATTGCTTATTCTTGCTTTGTCTTAAAGTGAAATACTTTGTGTCTTGTATTTTAAGTGTGTTGTTCGAAAATAAAACCATTCATTTATTTATTCAATATTTTTGTATTTATTAGCATTCCACCTTGATTACGGAGTCAGGTAACGTTAAACCTGACTTGATAAATGCCAATAAATAACTTTACTTACTAATCTAGGTCACCCCTTTTTCCTAGCGTCCATGTTCGTTGTTATGGTTACAATCAACATTCCGACTTTCCACTTTGAGTGCACGTGAACACAATAAAGTCAGAAGAACGACTTCCGGTCTCGGAGGGGGGGGGGGGGGGGTTGTTGTTCGGACAGACCTGCCCCTCCTGCTAAAAAAAATCCTCAGTGGAGGGTTTGTCACAAAGTCTTCAAATTATTATGTCAACTTGAAGCATCTACATTCTAGTACTCGTGCTGTTTTCCATTACATTTTCAGCTCTTTAAGTGCCACTTCCTTTATTTAATTTTAATTCATTAACCATAGTGTCAGCCTAAACCTGAAGAAGCTGTGTTACTAACACAGTACAAACATATAAATCTTGGATCTCTCTCTGTTACCCTAATACCCACTTGTATATTCAACTGCTTACCCAACAGAAAATACAGTTCTCTTCATTCTCAAGCCCAAACACATTAAAATGGTAGTATTTAGCATGCTGAAATATTACCTCTTCACCGGACTTAGGTAGCTTACCTCTTATTGTCAAATTGTGATTTTGCATTGTGACTTGGCAGCGAGTGCATATTGTTTTCCCTTCTGTATGGAATCATAAACGATTAACAATTAACGATTGCTATTAATGTGTTCCTTTATATTTGGGACAATTTAGCCAACAACTCCCGATTGCTGATGAAGACTGTGAGATGCAGTTGATAGTTCTGGAAAACGCTAGTAAGCGGACCTTGAGTAAAGATTATTTTGACACGATTTTAAATGATTGTTTTGGCCCGCCAGGATGATCAGAAATAACTCAAACAGACGGATATTTTACTGCTATGTTTTCCAGTGAAGCAACAGGTTTAGTTCTACTCTTGTAATTATTAATAATGAACCTATGAAAGGGGTATAACTTACAAATTCAAAATCTTTTTATTGTGATTGGGCTATTATAATCTAACGCTTTGGCTACATTGCACACGTAACGTGTGCGGACCGTACACCGGATTGGATTTGCCGTGTGATGTATCTTTTAACTGGCTACACCTGCAGCGCACACACACTGCGTATGGTTGTGTGAGTCACAAAGCGAGATGGAGAGCTTTTGCTTTGGGATTGTTGTTGTTTCTTCAATTTTTGGAGTCAGCTATTATCAAAGGACGTGTGGTGAACTGTTCAGATACCACAGACGCACGTGACAGGAAACAAGAAATAGAAACAGAAACTCTCAAAACCAAACTTCCAATACACTCATTGGTAGCTTAATTTGTGTTTCTCAGTATGGCTATGTTCAGAAGACTGTGTCGTCCGGTGACTTTCCCGCGCAGAAACTCGCGCGAAGTTAAAGGGGTGCTATGCAGGTTTGGCCATTTCTTCGCTGTTTTCTCACTTTTTGCTCGAAGGTTTCTCTATAGAGCTCCCCCTACAGCTTCAGAATAGATATGTGGCAGCTCCTATGTTTACTTGTGTCTGACGCCTCACTCGGTCAGTCTGCCGTTTCCTCTTTTTCTGTTCCTCCGACGATGCTTTCCTAGCTTTCTGCTTCTTTTTTGCCGGCTCAGCCATGACGATAGTGTGAAAAACTCCATTGCTACCTTGTTAGCTGGTTCCTGAATGGGCGTATGTGTGCAGTGCCGTGAAGCAATTCGTTACATCGCGAGACCTGATATCACGCGATACTTCCTGACGCTGAGGCCGCCGGCTCGCCGGCTGAAAGTTGCAAGAGTGTTTTTTCCGCTCACAGGCGCTAGGGGGGAGCGAGACGACCACCATTCAATTCGAAAAAAGTCATATAACCATTCCAATGACTCCGAAGCTGTTCAGTTAAGGTAAATTAAGTTTTAAAAAACTGCATAGTTCCCCTTTAATTACCTCTTCTGAAGAGTCCATCATGTATTTTTAATCCTGCGTGGTGGGGCTGTGCGCAATCACGGAAGGCTTGTATCATGTGGATGTGCTGACAGTTTTGTTAATTACTTAGAATTCCTCATGGGTTGCGACAGAAACTACGTACTATAGCTTTAAAAGACATATAGACACTTTATGATCCATTTCTGTGTATAAGGGCCATGACACACCTGACGTGAAAAATATAAATAGACTATTCTATTTTTACGCTTGTAGAGCGGATCTCAGCGACGCATAAGCACCACAGACAAGCTGCTCTCATGCGCGGCGTAGCCCGATTTGATTGATTATAGTGGAAGCGTAGTGTATGAGCATACTTCACGTGTGCAATGTAGCTGGCCTGTAAGCCTAGCAGAGAAAAAGGCTCCATATAAACACAACTCATATTATCACAACGCCTAATTGTTACCAATAGAACATGATAAAAGTCAAGTCAAGTATGTAATGCCCCTTTAAATGTCCTAAACTTCACGTTGATGAAAACAATATAAACTCACAAGCATTCAGAGTCACCGGGTAAACATGATTAACCAATCTTAATCTGTCTATTCAAGAGAGTTCAAGATGACAAAGGGCTTTGCTTTGATTTCGGATACAGCCCTTGCCATTAAGTTTAGGCGCTGAAAAAAAAGAAAAACTGTGTGACATAATGCCCAGTTATACCCTGGCACCCAGATACCATTATCAGTATGGGTGCACCTTTTTTTCTTTTTTTTTTTATAAAAACACAAACTTGAAGTCCAACAGCAAAGCGGAGGTGAAGATGGCAGCCAGTAGATGGTGCTGATGAGAAATCGTGTAGTAGGTTCACCTTTCCCCCATCACAGCTACAAAGAACCATTTCCCTTTCATGCTTTCTTTTCTTCGCCTAATGTTCTTCTATGAGCAGTTGCTTCTGGGGGACACCACAATAGAGAAACACAGTCATTATTAGCATTGTTGTTGGTAGCATTAGCCCTATGAAATCAAGTCCAATGTTGACCAAAGGGGACATTTAAAATACAATCTAAAATAATACTGTAATTGTGTTATGAGTGGAAAGCATAACAGTGATATTAGTAACTACAGTGATAGCCCAATAGTAAGGTTATCAGAAATGAATCAAAATGTTGTGGTTTAAATATATTAACACCTAAAGTTGTTCTGGTAACCATGTTAGCAAACAGTGGCTTATTTTAAAGATCCAGAAGACACAGAACAACATTATCATTCAGTTAGACTCGTGTTTGTGTCCACCTGATGAATCTCAGTCCAATATCCACTCTCTTTTAGCTCTTGTTTGCTCTCCTTAAAGCTGGGCAACATATATCGATATTATATCGATATTGTGATAT
Source organism: Zingel zingel (assembly GCA_023566125.1). Lineage (NCBI taxonomy): Eukaryota > Metazoa > Chordata > Actinopteri > Perciformes > Percidae > Zingel > Zingel zingel. The sequence continues at coordinate 42,540,132 of CM042315.1, forward strand.
GAGACTAGATATTGTCTTAAATTTTGGATATCATGATATTGTAATATGGCATAAGTGTTGTCTTCTCCTGGTTTTAAAGGCTGCATTACAGTAAAGTGATGTCATTTTCTGAACTTACCAGACTGTTGTAACTGTATTTGCCTTTACCCACTTAGTCGTTATATCCACATTACTGATGATTATTTATCAAAAATCTCATTGTGTAAACATTTTGTGAAAGCACCAATAGTCAATACTACAATATCGTTGCGGCATCGATATCGAGGTATTTGGTCAAAAATATCGTGATATTTGATTTTCTCCATATCGCCCAGCCCTAGATCTCCGAGTCCTGAGAAAAATATCTGGTTTCTAACAAATTCGGGAAAATATGGGGGCCATTTTTCTATTTAGATGAGAGACTCATTCTGCGTTCCAGGCAACCCGTAACTCGTGTTTTCACAACCTTCTACCCGTCAAAGTGCCCTGGAACGACAGTCAAACCCGTAACTTACTACTCGTGAACTCGTACCAGATCGTTGTACTCCCAGTTACAGTTTTTGACGTCACACACATAAACAACAATGGCGACCCCTGTTGATGCTGTACAGACGCCGGTGATTAACAGTGAGAAATAGAAATAAATAGACATAAATAGGCAACGTAAAGTAATTCCGCACATTGTAAAACAATACACATACGATTGTGTACTACTAGCTACAGGTTATGTTTATTAAATGAAGCCCAAAATATGTCGCCGACTAGAAATTGCTAGTATCAGCTAGCGCTAGCTAACATCAACGTTAGCTAGAAGGGTTTGTGGTGACTTTGCCTGGAACGCTACCAAGTCGTGAGTCGTGACTTGAAGTCGTAACTTACGGGCTAAAAATTGTGTCTGGAACGCAGCATAACCCCCATTCTCCACTGGGCGAGCTGTGCTGCGTTCCGGTTTTGTTCCGTCCTCCGCCACGCGCCATACCACACCGGGAGCGTCTCATAAGCCGAGCGTCTTGCTACCCGGGCCAAATTCTCTGGGCGGGCAAAGCAGAGAAAGGGAAGGTAATCTTGCTCCTTATGACCTGAAGGAGCAAGATTCCAGATCGGCCCATCTGAGCTTTCATTTTCTCAAAGACAGAGCAGGATTCCCAGGGCTCGGTTTACACCTATCGCCATTTCTAGCCACTGGGGGACCATAGGCAGGCTGGGGGAACGCATATTAATGTTAAAAAACCTCATAAAGTGAAAATGTCATGCCATGGGACCTTTAATGGCATTTTAATGAGTTGATGATTATGGAGAGGTTCTACATATTTCTTGGCAAAAGTAGTAATAAAGTAAAATCCTTTACAAACACTACAGTGTCATACACGGGTGAAATGCCACTGCAGTACTGGCAGCTTGTTTACTCATGCCTACAAGGTGGATTAGTCTATATCTTGACAACATTAGTGACAGAGATATGAACTCTCCTAGCCCCCCCGATTGGACTGGTGGTAAAACCCCCACTGCTGCTCTCGCCTACAGTAGTTAGCACTAGTGAATGAGTAAGCACTATATTGATGGCGTTACATTTCCGGGATTGTTCCGGTGCCGCCGGTGGTCCCGCATTTTTGGCCGGATGTCCCTCACCTTCTGCTTACTTTGTGTTGGCATTCTAAACTCCGGTCGATTCGGGAAATTACATTTTCTTTTACTTTGTTTTGGGTAAAATTCTCATCACATCAACAGCGTTTGTATTTCCAGAGCTCGCCTCCCCACGTGTACATGTTCCACCAAAACAAGTTCCTTTCCGAGGCTATTTTGCAGTGTGGCTCCGTCCGGCGCATAGCACCGGCCAAGACGATTGTGATTGGTTTAAAGAAATGCCAATGTTTTTCTCCCATTTCCAAAATGTTGTATGGACTAGCCAGACCCTCCTCTGCAGCGCTGTGGAGGAAGGTCTGGCAATGCCAGACTAAGTAAGCACTAATGAATGATTAGAGTGCTAAATATGGTATCCCACCTTACTGTCGGTGGTATTTTGGATGATGTCGTTGTCGGGGTCTCCTCCCTCTAAGCCGCTCTTCTGGTCGTCATCTTTCCCGTCCTTCTCCAGGTCATCCTCCCCAGATGAGATCCTCGACAGCTTGGAGGATTTCTGCCACAGACACACAGATAAGGACACGGGAACACTTGCTGAGTGTCAAGAGTTTTTCATTTCTAACAGACAAACGTTTTTTTTTGTAGCAACGCATCATGATTTGTAGGGAAGAAACCAACACAGTTAGAAGTGGACAATAACTATTCACACTGTAAAGCAGGCTTAGATGACTAAAGCCCCTGACACACCAACCCAACGGCTGACCGCCAGCAGGAAAGGCAGTCGGACTGATCAGTCGGCTCCCAGTCCGAAAAGTGCCTCGGAACACACCAAAGCGACGCCGTCTTGAGCATACGTTCTGCAAGTGCGTGAGACGTAATACAAAAAATTACGAACTTGTTAACGTGGGTCTGACTTCTCCAGCCGATAGTAATGGCGGCTTGTTAGAAATACGATCTCTTATTTTACGAAAATAGTTCACTGAAATGTGTTTCTGAAAACATTTTAAGCAAGATATAGGCCATGCAGTTGCTGAATCTGTCTTCATTTCAGATCGACAAAGGTCAGTTTAAAGATTTTCGTCAGATTTTGAGAGGCGTTTGTCACTCATCCCTCTCATTATTTCCGGGTTAGCACTAGTCCGATTGCCCGCCCTCCGACCCAGCAAGTCAGGTCGGCCGAAATGAAGGACGACTGCCCCTCCGACGGACGACTGCACGGAACACACCGAACAGACTCAAGTCACCGACCTCGCCAGACTGTCCGACGGCCGATTATCGGGTTGGCGTGTCAGGGGCTTTAGTGGCCCTGTAGCAAGCAGTGCTTTTCTCATAATTTGATACATTCCTATTGTGGTCTGTGTGCTTGATCCCTGGTTCAAGCATCTGGAGTTCATCCACGTACAGTAAAAGAGAGGCCGCCCAGAGCCATCTCAATACCCTGCTTGAAGAGGAGGAAGAGCGGCTTCGCAGCAACAGGTGAGTCAGCTGAATGAAATAAGTCCGTCACCTTAATTGTTTTAAATTCTTTTCTATTGCTGAAACTTTGGTAAACTTAGTTATTCATTTTGTCCTAGGTGATGGTGTCCAAAGTGAGGACGTGGATGATAGTGAGGGAGAGCCAGTAACGGGGGAAAAAGCCAGATTCGAACAGGATTTTGAACAACTTTTCGGCCCACACTATCAAAGTGGAAGGAGAGCGGGGTATTATTCCACTGCAGGCGAAGAGGTCCACGATTAATTTGCAAACGCCGCAAATTTCCACCATGCAGGACCCGCTGCAGTGGTGGGCCCAGGACCCAGACAGTTTTTCCTGTTTGGCAAAGTTGTGCAAATGTTACCTGGCTGTCCCAGCCACCAGCACACCAAGCGAGAGGATTTTTTCCTCCTTCTGGCTGGAAATACCATTACGCGACAGAGGGCGGGCCTTCATCCAGCCCACGTCGACGCAAACTAGGATTAAAAACTTGAAACTGTGACTGAGCAGGACTGTTGTAAAATGTTTGTTTAAAGCACTTGAATAAGAAATTCATGTTGTTTAGTTTAAAACAGTCTAAAGGAAATGGTAAATTATAGGGTGATTAAAACTCACTATTTACATTATTTACAGTACTTGATTTACAGCTGATATGTGAAAAGGTACACAACCTTATTTGTTTAACAGTAATTTAGTTTTACTGTGACCAGTCACAGGAAGTGCTTTTATTTTGAAGTAGCCTACACGGAAGTTGTCTGTTGTGTACTCTTGCTGGCGTACTGAGATGAACGTGAGACGTTAGATGCAAAACGTGTCCGTCAAGCTTAAGTTGTTCACTTTCTTGTTTGTAAAACTGCAACATATTGAACAGTAAATGTTCACAGTAAAAGACCAGCGTTTTTGGCTGTCATTTGAAGCCATTCCACTACAGGGACTGTGATGGTGACTTGGCATGCAGGCCCTTGCCTGTGTGTATTTTTCCTCCCCAGTTGTTTTCTGAACTTCAAAGTATTTTCTTTTGCACTCATATGGGAGACGTAGCCTAACATTAGGTGTTATGTATAATGCAGCTGAGTTGCTGCTTGTTGTACTTGCTGTTCTGCGTGAATTATGTGTATTATATGTCTGTTGTCAGTGAATGCAGATTGTTGCAAAGCATTCCGTCCTCCTGTGATTTCATTAATGACTGAAAGAAATGACGTCAATGACGTCATCAGCGACGTGTCGACGTCGACTTGACTTTCATCACATAGAGTCGACTTTGAACAGTCTGAAGTCAAAGCCAAAGGCTCTTTGACCACGCCCATAAACGTCCCGTACTCACAAAAAAATAGGAAAAAGAAACGAGTGAATCCAGGCAGAGGCAAATGCATATTATACCATTAATTAATTGTTATTTATATTTCATTAGTAATGTATGTGTATGTGAAGATATCTAAAAAATTAAAAAAATTGTCACCTTTTACATGGTCACAAATGCATCAAAAGTCGCAGTGGCACAACATATCCAATAAAACCATTAAAATCATATATGCATTATAGCTCCGTTTTGAAAATGTAATAATTTACCATTGATCAGTGTATGTGTGTGTGTGTGTGTGTGTGTGTGTGTGTGTGTGTGTGTGTGTGTGTGTGCGTGTGTTGAAAACAACCAAATGATTGTTCCACCCCATAAACACAGAGATCACATTTAATCTTTTCTCAGCTGAGGAGATTCCAGTTCCTTCATGTACCACACACACGCACGCACACACAAACACACAAACACACACACACACACAGTGTTTCAATGATGTGACAGGGCACACACACACACACACACACACACACACACACATATCAGCAAACCGCTCCACAATAGTGCCACATTCCTTTGGATGCACCACATGTGCTGTGCGTAATGGAGCCCAGTTGCTAGGCAACTGTGGTTGCTAAGTGAGGAGCAGGATACATGTGACTTTTTCAACCAGCTTCCATTTACAGCAGCAGTGGCTTATGCACTAATACAGTAACTCACTGTGGCAGTGCTCTGCAGCACTCCATCCCTTCAAACCCTCAAAGCTTCTTTTTTTTCAAAATAAAGGCAAGGTCAAACAGAAGTGGACGGCCTAATGAATACAGTAAGATCCCCTGGAACAGAGGTTGTTAAAGACATATTTGGATGAAAAAAATTGGGAGAAATGCCACACTGTGAAGCTATAGTCTAGTATTCAGCAGAAAAAGAAAAAAAAGGAATCAGCCACGCTGCTCTATTTTCAACAAACCCCTTTAATGACAATATTGTGTCCATGAACATCTAAGTATCCCTATACACTGAAGAACTGCTTCTAGGTTTTATGTATCCCTCTGGGAATAATGCATACAGTATGTTGTATGATGAAGCTGGCCTTACTTTATACTTTTCTCACTGTCAACAAATCCCATGAAAAAGAAACATTACTCAAACAGGAGGAAACCGTGTATTTGCCGGGGACCATGTTCAGTGGCAGATTATTTCACATTTGCGGGGAAATAAACTACAGTGCGTATGTCCATGGTAGGGCTGGGTTAAAATAATCAATTCTCCAATTAAAATTGATCTTTGTTTGACTGATCTGGTTTCGAGTCATACAATCCTAAAACCGATCTTTTAATATATGCCTTTTCACAATGGATGCAGTGAATTAACTCCCTCTTTGGGGGTCAGTTCCAGTCATGTCATGTCCCCTGCATCCCCCCCCTGAAATCATGTAACTATGCCTTCAACTTCACAGCTGGATGATGTAATAGGTGTATCTGAGGATGGAATTTTCCGTCAGTGCCACACATGACACACAGCTGATGACGTCTGGCTGTACTGTTCATGCCAGATTTCAAATATTTAAACGGGATGAAAGATTGTTTCTAAATTTGTCAAATCTAGCTTCTTATTAATTGATCGTATCATTTTCAGGTTGGTCGTCATCAGTGGTAGAATGTAACTAAGTACATTTACTCAAGTACTGTACTTAAGTACAAATGTTGGGGTACTTGTACTTTACTTGAGTCTTTTCTTTTCATGCCACTTTCTATACTTCTACTCCGCTACATTTCAGAGAGAAATATTGTACTTTTAAACTCCACTACATTCATCTGACAGCTTTAGCAATTAGTTACTTTACACATTAAGATTTCTGCACACAAAACACATGTAGTTTATAAAATCTGATGTTTTATTATAAATGAAACTAGCCAACAATATAACTACAAGTTATTAAGTAAGTTAAGGCCTACAAGTCCAGCTGAAATTATTAGACCATTAAACACACAACTTGTTTGGATCCTTTCCAATTTTTTTGTTGTTGCATTGAGTACTTTTTACTTTTAATAATTTAAGTACATTTTCCTAATGATACTTAATTAACATTTTCAATGCAGGACTTCGACTTGTAACGGAGTATTTTTGCAATGTGGTATTAGTACTTTTACTAAAGTAAAGGACCTGAATACTTCTTCCACCACACTCCGGTGCTCTTATTATACCTGAGTTTTCCTCGCTCCTGTTTTAGTACCGTCCCCAGCTGAAGTAAAGTACCTTGGAGGTGGCTGTCTTTTTCCGTTTGGATCCGGTCTTGCCTCCCTTCAGCTTTTCCTTGTCATCTTCCTCCTCAACAGAGTCGCCCTCACTGCTGCCATCAGCAGCGTTTCCTCCCTCTTCTGTTTCTGATGAACTCTGTTGCTGGATGGCCTGTGTGCGAAAGACGCCTACCATTTTTTTTCCGTGCAACACTAAAATGGCTAGTTCTACAGTAACTGACACTTGAAATGTGTAAATGTAAGACTGCAAGTTATGACAAATGAATCCATCTTTCTTTACTCAAACGCTGTCTGCTTTGAACAGCCCTTTTCATTTGTGTCTTACACTTTTTGGCGAGGCAACAATGTGGCTTTGTTGAGCATCGAGCACGCCTGGCATCTCTGCTTCCCCCGCTCATGTTTTCTCCTACTGTTCTCCACAGACACAATACACTGCCGACTGACCTGATAGCCTGTAAACTTGACTCCGGGGTTGTTCTCAATCTCCCACAGGCCCTCATTGAAGCCTTTCCTCTTGTTGGACTTGCCAAATTTGTCTTTATACTCCTTGTAGGGCAGAAGATCCTTTGGGCCCAAGAATGCACTAAAGAAGAGGGGAAGACACATTTACTACTTATTAGGTTGCTTTCACACATGCCTCGTTTGGTCGGTTTAAAACCGGCCGGTCGGTTTGGGGCTGGTGTGAAAGCTCATCTGAACTCTGGTGCGAATCAAACCAACAAACTCTGGTGCGCTTGAAAACGGGGGTCTCGGCTCGCTTCCAAGCGAACTAGAGTTGAGTTCACTTCAGGTGAGAAGGCGATCCGGCACACATGCAGGAAGTAAACCACAAACAAGAGCATTTACAGGCCTGCAGTTTCAACCTTTCACACAATTTACGGACTTTTATATGATTTAAGGGATGCTAACTTTCAGATCCATAAGCTATTCTGAGCACACATCGCTGGTCGTCCGTGTGACATCATCAGTCTGTGTGACATCATCACCTCTCTCTCCTTCACTCGCTGTCTGTCAGCTGCTCATTGTTCGCCTTCTTCTAAAATATTAGAAACACTGAAGCAGAACCAGGAAACCCAAGGTGTTATGTGGTGTTGCTCCATTATTTCTGAGACCAGGAATTATCGGCGAGTTTTGGATATTCTGTCCGATAAACAAGCGACTGTCTCGATCGTGTGACGTGTGTTTACAGTGTTTGGTGCGTTTGACAAAGTGCCGTCAGTGTGAAAGCAAACTGAACCAAATGAAAAATGCAACAATGTTGCTACTTCACCCCTGAATCGTCCACCGAGTCTACCCAACAATAGGTGTGAAATTGCCTAATTAAAGCATCCTGAAACACCACATGATGTTTCCATGAGTTAAATTGGGCAGGATCTTTGTACATAAAAGTTTTCAAATTTAAAAAATATAAAATGTTGCAGAAAAAAATGAGCTGCTGAGCAACTTTGAACCCAAACACTATGAGTATTGAACTGTAATAACCTTTAGAGGTAAAAGCCCTAGCTGCCCCTTTTATTTTAAAGTGTTTGCTTACACAGAAGACTGACTATGTGTCTGTATACTCAGATTCATAGGCTTGTTCACTTATTATTTTATTATATATTTGCTGAACTAAATCAAGAAGCTTTATTTTACTGTACTGTTACTGAGAAAAAGGTGCTTACGTTTCATGGGTCCCAAAAAAGAAGATGGGGTACTTGTTGGCAGGCGGTTTGACAGCTCCTTCTGGAAGCTCATCAATCTGAAGCACAGGGAGAGAGAATTGCTGCATATTTATTATACTTCTCCTTATTTTAGATTATGTTCAGATTACCAGTCATCTGTTAATGTATAACACAGTACCTCACTAATAATTTACTACTATGGGTTATATTTCCTGTCATACATAGCCCACATATACAATAAAGCATTGTATTTTAGTAGAGATGCTCATTTGTTGTAAGAGGTTAGAAATGGAGCCTGCATAGTGGAAATCCACAGTCATAACATGATAGCCCATGTGCGCCATTGAATTTGAGGCCACACTCTGTCTGCTATAGTGTATTTAAATACATGACAACATTTGTTGCTAATGAGACGGTTGTATTGGTAGTAGTAGTTTTGAAACAGAGGCGCTACGGGTTACCTGAGGTCAGCTACTGGCTATTTATTCCACAGACAGCTAAATGCAAACATTTAGGCTAATGAAAAACACAATGAACTAATTAGGCTAGTGGAAAATATTAACATGCCAAAGTGCGTTACAACTCAAGCGATAACTGAATGGAGCAGGAAACGTATTGGTGAAAAATGGAGCCCAATAAAGGTTATTTTAAAATGTCTAAATTTGTACTCAACCTGGCGGAAAAGAAAGGCTTTTTAAAAGACGTTTTGGTCGCCAGTAAGAGAAATACGCAGACCAAAATGTGGCTGTGGCTGTGGAGTCAGCCCCAGCCGAGCTCAGGGCATAGTAGCATCCCTCCTATTACCCCAGCGAAGCAGCGGCTGTATTGTGTAAATCAACCCCGCCTCCCTGTGCTCCCAGCCCGGCCGCATCCTAGACTCACCCTCGCCGGCCAGTGCGGGTATCCCTTCATCTTAGCGAAAACCAAATCTCCTGCCTTGTATTCGCGCGGCCGTGGTCGAGCCATGTCGCTGGGTTAAAACGGAGGAGACGACTTTATAATCCTTTGCAGTTCTCCCCGGGGCTCTTTAACGCAGGGCTAAATTATCGACCATCAATGTTTTTATATCAAGACTGCAGTTTACACGGAAATAAATAATTAAAAAAACGCGGAAAACGGGGCCTGGGAAAGGGCTATCCTCTTACGCACAAATTCAGGTGTAAGCGTTTCCGAGAATGGCCTAAGTTGGAGTAGGGTACCTGTAAGAAACGCAAAGTCTGTCACAATAGGACAAATCAAACTTCCGGTCATCGAAATAAAAGAAAAACTGACGCACATGCATTCAACCAAAATACAAGGGAAGGGAACAGCGAAAGACAGGAGAAGGGAAGCAAGAGCAAGGACAAGTATGGTTCTAGAGATGCTTTAATTTAGCTGTTTTATTGTATTAGGCTGTGTGTGTTATTTGAAGACGTTACATGTTGCTCAACTTCTTCAATGTCTTTTGTATCATAAGATAAGGTGTCCCATTTTGTCAATGAAGGTGTCCCATTTTTGAAAAAGTGTTTTAGGACATATTGTGTTTGAGGTGGAACCATTGATATTGTGTTTAATTATTATTATTATTATTTTTTTTTGTTTTTTGCATGTTGTAGTTTATAGAAATATGACATGTTTGGAGCTTAGACATTTGGAAAATTCTGCAAATTGTTCCAGAATTTAAATTTTCAAAAAAAGTGTCCCAATTTAACAATACTTACTTACCCAACAATAATGTTTGGTGAAAGTTGCCAGATTATTGCCAATAAAATGATTGGCTAACACAATGATCAAATAACCATCTTTCAGGGGCGGCCTATAGCTCACCCAGTAAGAGCATTCGCCCCATGTAGGCTGAGTCCTTAGCAGCGGCACGGGTTTGAATCTGACCAGCTGCCCTTTGCTGCGTGTCATCCCCCATCTCTCTCCCCCCCCCCCCCCTTTCCTGTCTATCCGCTGTCACTGTCTAATAAAGGGAAAAGCCCCCAAAAACTTATCAAAAAAATAACCATCTTTCAGCAACTGCACTTTCCCAGGCTACTCCTAATCAGACACATGTAACGCCAGTTAAAGTGTCTCCATTTTATTGGTCATCCCTCAGCTTAATGACAGTTGGCAGCCACTTGGTGGAAGCATTTCCCCAGTGATGTTAGTAAACCATCAGCTTGATCCTCATACCTTCCTGAGTTTATGAAGTGGTAGCCTACTTTATACCAATCCAACTTGTTACTTCATCTATTCTTGTTACTTCTGCCATTACTACAGTTTTTTCTGATGGCGTAGGCACATTTTTTGTAACTATTGGCTATTTTTGCAAAACTCTACACACAAATAAGAAAACCTTTCACCAAATCAGCAAAACATTGTAGTTCTCTTGCAAAAGCTAATACACCTTGCTTAACTCTTCAAACCTTCGTAAAAATTGTATTTTCGTATCAAACAGTTAACACAAGCCATCACATTAATAAGCACACAATGCGCAAACTACAGACTGATGGCATGAATAAAGAACACATCTGGCTTTTGCTTTCTCTGTGCACAAGGTAGGCTATGTCAGTTTGAGGTCATACTTTTGTCATAGTTCTGTAAACATTATACAAGTATTGGTGTTTATTTACACACATCAAAACAAACACAAGTGTTTTTTTTTCAAGTCAAAACACAAAATAGTAATTTCACTGAGAAGAAAAAAAAAAAGAATCAGTCTACATCGATGACGGTCATAGACCTTTCAGCGCCAGGCAGAGAAGAACTCTTCAATTGGATTCAAGAATGGAGAGTATGAGGGGAGGTTGAGTACAGTAAGAGTGGGTGATCTGTAAACCAGTTGCGGACCAAAGCAGCCCTATGGAAACTAACATTGTCCCATATGATGACGTATCTGGTCTGCTCTGGTCTCTGAACATTAGTGAGCATGTCGTGTAAGGTGTCCAGGAATGTAATGATGTGTGCAGTGTTATATGGGCCTAGGGTTGCATGATGGTGAACAACACCATTTTGACTTATAGCTGCACACATAGTTATGTTACCACCATGTTGTCCTGGGACATTGATTATGGCACGGTGTCCAATAATGTTCTTGCCACATCTCCTTGTTTTAGTGAGGTTAAAACCTGCCTCATCCACAAAAAGTAGCCCATGGCATCTGCCTCCAGCTCCATCACTCTCTAGACAAGACAAAACAAATGCAGCACAGCAGGCCTATGCACAGCACTACAGTATGCACTTCAAGGTGCAGTACCAATGATACTATAGCTTACCTGCACATAGTCATATCGCAGTTGTTTCACAAGTTCACTATTTCTTTGAAAAGGGAATCTGTAGATTAGTTTCATTCGGATTCTGTTGCGGGCAAGTACATGACATAATACAGAAATGCTCACATTGTGTATGTTTTGGAAGGTGGTGTCATCCTCAATTATGTGCTGCTGTATTTCTCGTAGCCTTATGGAATTATTTGCAATCACCATATTGACTATATGGGTCTCTTGTTCTGCAGTGAACATTCTTACTCTGCCAATTCTCTAGCAATTCTGTAAAGTAACAATTTCAGTATTTTTACATGTATGGTATTGTTGTGTTTCTCATTAGAGTATGGCAGTGCTACAAAACTTAGTGCAAAGTGACTGTACTAACCGATTCTCATTTCGAAATGTCCTTATGATGCTTGCTACAGTGTAGTGGTTCAAGTTAGGCTGAACCCTTTGGCCAGCTTCCCTCAGGGTCATTCCATGGTTGATTACATGGTCCACTATTGTAGCTCTAATGTCATCAGTAATTATATTTCTTACACTTCCTACCCTTCCTCTTCCCCCTCCTCGTCCTCCTCTTGCTCCTCCTTGTCCTCTTCCTCTGAGTTCACCTCCTTGTCCTTGTTGTCCTCTCCCTCTCGCTTCTTCACCTCCGCATCCTCTTTCTCGTCCTCCTACTTCTTCACCTCCACGTCCTCTTCCTCGGCTTCCTCTAATTCTCACTCTTCCTGTTCCCTCCATTGTACTCCACACGGACAGCTCACCTGTGGTTTATTTATAGTGCTTAGGCTGATTGCAAAGTGAACTAATTATCTAAAACAGTTTTCACATGTGACAGTGTGCCAGATAGTTGGCAAAATAGTGTAAATAATAGCCATACATGTGTATAGTCTTGCTAGGAGTGTGTTGATCATTTAGAAAATGAGTGTAAAGCAGTGAGTTGTGTTTACAGTTCCGCGAAAAGAGTGCTGTGCAGTGGATTGTACCTACAGTTTTGCAAAGTGTGTTACAAAATTGCAAAGTGAGTGCAAAGCAGTGTTTGTGCTTTTAGTTTCGCAAACTCAGTGAGTGGTTTTGCTATAAGTATTAATAGTTTTAGAAATTGTGCTATGACAGGTGTTAGGGTTTAAGCATTCAGAAAAAACTGTAATATTAAACACAAAATAAAGAAGATAAAATAGAACAATAATTTAAGGAAGTCTGCCACAAAAGATTGTTTTGTAAATACATTCAAAAACGGCCGGCTGTTTTCCACTTGCATACCTGAATATGACATTTACTCACACCCTGATCAGATTAATGGATTATTGCTTTGCTAATTCATTTGTTCAACCTTTATTTATACTCGAGAGATCAGTGAGCGGCGGCCATCATTTACAGTGGTGCTCATAAGTTTATGAGCCCATGCTAAAGTTGACTAAAAAGAGGAATAAAAAAAATCATCTTTTGGAAATTGATCTTAATGCCTTAATTAATAAAATTAGGAAAAATCCAACCTTTAAGGACACCAATGTTCTTTGTGAATGAATAATGTATCGTAAATAAATAAATGTTCTTCCTTAAAATACAGGGGGCATAAGTAAGTTCACCCCTATGTTAAATTCCCATAGAGGCAGGCAGAGTTTTATTTTTAAAGGCCAGTTATTTCATTGATCCTGTATACTATGCATCCTGATAAAGAGATGATAGAGAGATGATTTTATGGAAAGTACCCCATGCCAATCTCTAGGTATGGTGAAGGGTATGTGATGATGTGGGGCTATTTTAATTCCATTGGCCCATGGAACTTTATCAGGATGCAACACCTTTATTTATTAAAATTAGCACATATATAATTAGATGATGTCTCATTTGCATAAAGAAATTCCCCTCTTGTTTACGCTTATTTTCTAAAGAACACCTATATAACTCTTAGATCTTCACCCCTTTAGGGTATTCATAGAGGTCGCATAGAGCACAGGGTTTTTTTTCGTATGCTGACGACCTTTTATTATTCATGTAAGACCCAGTGTCAACTGTCCGGCATGCAGTGGAGACAGACACGGATAAAGACACGGACAAAACAATTGCTGCTGGCCAGTTCTTCATCGTATACAGATCACCACAAGCATTTAGGCAACGATACCTGGAGAGCCATCCTGCAAATGCCAACGTTTCGGGACTGATTGGTGGGGATTCCTATGGAGGGAGTAATTACTTAATTGGTTTGTTTTTTGGTTGCTTGCTTGCTTGATTGATTGATAACACACAAGTGACTGGCTGATTACACTCCATCAGTATCTGCCTCTGTTTCTGATTGGTGTATTGCCGTTAAGCTCTTTTCCAGAGGTTGTAGGTTTCGACCCCTCTCTCTCTCTTTTTTACTATTAAAAAATAAAAATCTTCATCCGTTTCAAATTTGATTCACAATTTAAAATTACCTCTGTGTCACTCACACACACACACACACACACACACACACACACACACACCTTCTTCAACCTGGACTGGACTGGATTTTCAAAATGAAAGCTACCGGACGCTAACAGAACCATACTGAGCTGCCCTAGAGTAGGGTGTATTTTCAAAATAAAAGTCCTAAAAAGTAACTTAATTATTATTCTTCAGTTCTTCTTCTTGTCAGCTGACGACCCTCCACTGTCAAACAGTGGCCTACTGAGGTTGGCCAGCCTCCAAGACAGTGGGAGGGACATCACACCTGCAATTGAGGAAACTCAAACACTTTGCAGCTGGTTACTTTAAAACAAAAAAGTGTTAATAAATGTATTTATTTAGAGTTTGGTCAGCTTCTAATTTCCAATGTAACATCAATGTCTTGGGGCGGCAGTTGATGGTCCCTCCCCTGGTTCTGAATTGTCTTTTGAAAGTTTCTCTTCTTCTTTGGCCTTTTTATCTGGAGGTCCTTTCTGCCCGGAGCCAGCGTTTGATGTGGGGGTCTCATTACTGTCCTCCATTCTCACTTCCCGCAACATCCAGTAACTCTGTAATATGCTGCTGATTGTAATTCTCTGCTCCACAACAGGGTGCAGAATGCTTCGGATAAGGTCTTGTGCCTCAGACGAAACAGACGGAGTGTTTGGGAAGTTGATATTATGCTGGATTTGAATTCTCACCATCCTCCTAACGTTGCTGGAATCATACGGCATTGCTGCATAGAGCATCATATACAGCACAACACCCATACTCCACACATCAGACACTTTGGGATTGTATGGATAACTTCTCAAAATCTCAGGCGATGCATAGGACGAGGTGCCACAGAAGGTTTCACTCAGCACTAACCGCCCGTCTGCATAAGTGAGCCTCCTGCTGAACCCAAAGTCACACACTTTGAGGTTAAAGTGTGTATCCAGCAGCATGTTTTCACATTTAAGGTCTCTGTGGGCCATGTCATTGTTGTGAAGGTATTGGACGGCCTCGCACAGCTGTGTGAAAAGCCTGCAGCTTGAATGTTCAGGTAAGGCTCCCCTGACATTGATATGTTTCAAGAGGTCTCCTTTAACACAGAGTTCCATCACCACATAGACCTAGAGATACAAAAGTACATGGTGAAATATAGGAATGTGCAATAGATGTCAAAATAAAATTTAAATTAAATAAGAAGAATCTGACCTAACAACACAATATGGTAGCACTTTTACAGCCAAATTCCACCGGGCGCGTCTGCGCTGTGTTCCGCTGGCACCATGGAAACCACCAGAAATCACGGCCATTCAAGACGATGCTTGTTATTTCACCAGCCGCGACGCAGCGCGTTCCAGAACTGTGTCTCAGAACCGCGTCTCAGAACCGTGTCCCAGAAGCACGTCCAAGAAGCGCGTCCAAGAAGCGTGCGGGAGGTGGCTAAAATACGCGCCAGGTCTATTTTTCACGCATGCCGCGCGGCGTTCAACAGGCCAGGCAGCAAGTGGAAGGACGAGAGCATCCAGTCAATTTACCCAGGCTCTCAGTGTGGTATGGCGCCACGATCAGACTACACAATGTCTTTGTCTTTCACGACAGTCAGTATGTCAGACTAGACAGACATGTTGCCAACAATTCTTGCTTTGTCTTGGACAGAAGAGTGGAAACACTACAAGTATGACACCATTCAGCCCCCAGACCGAGTATCGCGTGCTGTCGTGAAGATCATGCGCAAGTTCATAGGTCGACGCTTTGGTGGAGCAACAGCCTCTCAAAAACTCCCGAAAATCTTTTAAACTGACTATTGTCGATCTGAAATAATATACATAATACAGATTCACAACTGCATAGCCCATTTCTCGCTTAAAATGTTTTCAGAATCAGGTTTCGGTGAACTATTTTTGTAAAATAAGAGATTGTATTCCGAACAAGCCGCCATTATGGTCTGTTTTGAAATCCGGGAGCCCCACGTGTAGCATTCGTCCAATCAGGTACAGCCATCACGGTTGTAAGAGGGTGGAGCCTGTTTTCTTTGCTTGTCAGTGGTCAAAGTGAAGAGAAACAATGAACCACTAGTGGCTAGCCCACTAGTGTGCAATGCTGGGAAGCAGGGCGATCCCTGCCGTGAAAAAAGCCTATATGGTCACTGTGTGCTCTAGACAGCAGCAGTAGCGTCTCTCCTTCCTTTCGCCATGTTTACATATGTGCGCCAGAGAGCAGAGAGCACTCTCTCTTCGTATTGGTCAATGTAAAGGAACACATAGTAGAACATGTAACTGTGGGCGGAAAAAAACAAAAATTCTGACATGCTAAACTTTCTGCTTCGTGGTTGTGAAGTGTCCCAGACGTTAGATTGCTGATCTTTAATTATGTCACACTACAAGAGGTAAAGACACGTTTGTCGGTCCCGACCCTCATTATCGGGCACGATTTTGAAGGTTTTTCTGTGACGTGTCTGTCGGGTCAAAATTGGGCTGAATTTGTGTAGTCTGATCCTGGTATTAGCCGTGCTAGTGGTGTGGCTGTAGAGATGGCAATGTCTGTTGAGTTGTCCACCATATCTCGACAACTATCAATTGGATTGCCACGTCATTTTGTACAGACATTCATGGTTCCCAGAGGATGAATCATACTGATTTGTGGTGATCTTCTGACCTTCTCTCTAGCTCCACCAGCAGGTTGACATTTTTGATATCCATGATACCATTTTCATCTAGCACCATCATCAGCTCAGAACTTCAATTATATTGATTTATGACTAAATACTGTATCATATAGCAAAACAAATGCCATTTCCACCAACCTCAACTGTACTTTGTTAAATGCAAATTAGGGGATGCCAGAATGCTAACATGCTTAAACTAAGATGGGGAACATGGTACATATTATCAGCAGCATCAGCAACCTAGTCATTTGGAGCGTGTTAGCAAGGTGATTTAGCTCAAAGCATTGGTGGGCCAAATTCAGCCGCACAGAGCTGCTGTAGCGGGTGTAGACTGTTGTCTTGTTTATGCGACAGCAGTATATTGTAATTCACTGGACTTACTCTAATTCTACCATTGCTACCACAAATACCTAATAAATCCTCCAAATTAAACAAGAAAATAGGTTGTTGGTAAGCATTTTCTGATCTAACGCCACTATCTTGGTTAGGATTAGAAAAAGATCATGGTTTGGGTTAGAATTACTACTTCATTAGGGTTAGAGGACTTTGTCATCATGACTACAATTATAACCATGTGGTTAAGGTTAGGGAATGACCACTGTCATGGTTAAAAGAAACCAATGTTGACTGTTGGTTGTAAACGGGAAGTGAACAGCGATCTGCCGTTAAAAAAGCATGACGTTTTGTTGATCCATCCATCCATCCATCCATCCATCCATCATATATCCATCCATCCATCATATATCCATCCATCCATCCACCCATCCATCTATCTATCTGTCCATCCATCCATCCATCCATCCATCCATCCATCCATCCATCCATCCATCCATCCATCATATATCCATCCATCCATCCACCCATCCATCTATCTATCTGTCCATCCATCCATCCATCATATATCCATCCATCTATCTATCTGTCCATCCATCCATCATATATCCATCCATCTATCCATCCATCCATCCATCCACCCATCCATCTATCTATCTATCAATCCATCCATCCATCCATATAGCATCTATCCATTAAAAGAATCTGTCCTATCAGTAGTCTGTTGTTATAGCCATTTTATGTCTCAGCCATTTCAAATGTAACTGGCTCTTCCCATGTATTAATATTTACATGTATTATTTCTGAGCACCTTTAGCTAACTCTGTGTAGATACAGATGTAGTAAGTAGTAAGTAAATACAGTATTAGTCATCCAAATGTATATGGCTACTATTGATGCCAGTTAATTGGTAGGCTCCAATTAGGAAATATTACATTGACATAAAAGTCAGAAATAGTTTGGAATGTTTTCTTGATTGAAATCCAGCTTTTATTTGAAGTTTATTCAGAGATCAAAGGTCGGACAATTGAACCATGCCCTTTTCTTGGACCTTGTGGTGTACTATCAGAGGATCTTCTGGCAAGGCGTCTCATTCTTTGGCAGGTGGATTTGCGAGGTCATGCATTTTCTCAAAATAGAGAAGACAAGACACACACTGCTGGGATCCACTGGGAAATTTGATGTATTATGGCTTCCTTTTATTTCTTATGTGGAACAATTCACTTTTCCCCGTATCTATTGAAAATGTGTATTTTTGTCGTTTGTTTGCTTGTTTGAGTTAGTTGTATTTATTTAGTTTCTTCTCAATGTATTATATCTTTGTAATCCCTGTTGTGTCTCTATACTGTGTATGTATGTAACACTCAATAAAAACACATTGACCAATAAAACCCAAGTTGTATTTTATGGGTGTAACACAAAGCTATCTATATCTGTTCTATCTATTTCACAAAAGTATTTACATTTGGTTTTACACTGGATGCCAACAGCGGGGCCTACAGTGGCAATTGGTAGAGTTTGTAAAGACCGCTCAAATTTCTATGTTACATGTTTGTTTTAAAGATGATTTTTTTGGGCTTTTCCACCTTTAATTTTGACAGGACAGCTAGGTGAGAAAAGGAGAAGACATGCAGGAAATTGTCACAGATCAGATCTGAGCCCTGGACCTCTGTGTTGAGGCATAAACCTCTCAGTCTATGTGCACCTGCTCTACCCACTGACCCAACTCAGCCACTGTTCCATGTTTTTTCTACCGCCATTTATACCCAAATTTATTTAAAAACAACGGTTATTGGGCTAAAAATACCAATAATAGCAATAGCTTCTCTGCTGCAGCCCGACTGGCAGAAAGAATCGTGCTGTGATCACAAAAGATGCTCCTCATTGAAATACATTAGTTTAAAAAACGTGCTGATCATCACGAAAAAAAACTAGTGTCCATGTACACGAATCAATAGATTAAATTTATGTGAACATTTCACGAACTGCAGTGAGACTGGGTTGTCATATATGTAGGCCTAATGTCTATATGCTCACAGAATATTCAAAGTAACTATGTAAGATCAACTATGTACCTGAATGAATCAAATCCAAAAGAAGAAGTTTTAAAAGTGTATATAAAACTGGGTAAATGTTAATAGTTGTGCAGAAATGGTCGAGGCCGAGTGGATAAAGGACAGGCCGTTAGTGAAAAAATACAAGTAAGATTTGCATTGGTCCATAAAGAATGATCTTTCTTTAAAACATGGAGGTTGTGTATATAATGGAAGGGTCCCAGATTAATGTTAAATTAGTCTGAAGTGTCTATGAAAACAAATGAAAAAGCTAAATTTGAACATTTAGAAGGAGTTTCCTGTTTACTGTCAAATCAGGTGCCATGTAGGCTTTCATTATGAGATCAGGAGGTAAAAATAACACCTGTAGAACATCAGTCTTAGTTTTATCTTGCACGGAAAAGCTAATGGTAAAAACTGTTCAAATGTTATTGAGTAGGGCAATGAACAGTAGGGATGGGGGAAAAAATCGATTCAGCATAGTATCGCGATATTTTCTGTGGCAATACTATATCGAGACACCAAGTATCGATCTTTTATTATATATGTGTTGGTCAGCTTGTCTGCTTGACAATCCCATTTTGCAGCAATAAAATTGAAGTGAAATGAACAAACAGAAATGTATCTTTTTAGATAACAGATAACAGATGTTGACAAGGTTTCCTTTTGGGGACATAATTTGAAATTGGTAAAACATTTGAAGTTGGAAAAAAAGGTAATACATTGCAATATATCACAGAATATTAAATAAATACAAAATATTGATTACCTTGCTTGTATGTGATTCAAAGATGTCAAGAGTCTTGATAATGTGAGGATGGTTCAAAGACCTGATGATCTCCATTTCCCGAGACAGAAACTTTTCCAAGTAACTAGGATTAACCTTCTTTTTGTCTATAACCTTTATGGCAACCCTTCTCTTTAGTCGGCTTGAGTATGCACTTACAACTTTGCCAAACATGCCTTCTCCCAGGTTGCATTTAAAGCTATAACCGCGGCTCTCCATTAGCCTTTTATTCATCATGAATGTAAGGATGACCACAGTAAGTTGAGTTACCGGAATTGCCTCCAAAACCTGATCTAGTTTGGTAGGGAAATGCCCATGGTCAGATTGGAACAGTTTATTGACTCAGAACATTATGACATCATTTTAGAAGCGATGATTCTGAGAACCTTCCATCGGAACTCTATGTACTCTGTCAACGTTTACATTATAAAGGTCTTTTCACACAGGGAACAATTGTCGTGCCTCGTAAGTCATTTTCAATGAGAGGTGAGTGGACAGAAGGATGGGTGCGGGCAATCTGACAGCCAATGCGACAAGCGGGCGCAATCCCGTGAAACTGTCGCATTCACACATGCCTGCTACAAGAGTTGAATTGTCTTGAACTTTTCCCTACGCGAGCAACACAAATCAATGAACAATAGACAGATTTTTCTGTTTGTGAGTTCCCTAAAATATCAAACAGTTATCAGGACATAGACAGTGGAGCGTTGACTGGATTTATCAGGTAACGTCTGTAATTATGACTATGCTAATTTAGCTTACTTTAGCTATCGATAACAGTCCGTGGTTAGGAAAGACTAGGATTGCCACTATTTGTTATAAATCAAATCGACCTGTGATTAGTAATATATGATACCACGGTCAACTACTCTCATTCAGTTGTATCAGCAGGATCCCCATGGTTACCGAGCATTGATCGGCTAGCGTTTACTCGCGGATCGTTGTCCGCCTGTCTGTTCACGTGAGGAGCGCAGTGAGAGCCCACGGATCCACGCGACTACGCAGGCCAAGTGTCGCTTAGCGTCTGAAAAGACGCTGATATCGTACAAACAGGGCACAGTAGGGTACCGGTCGGCCTCAGTCGTGTAAGCGGCCGTTGCAGTTAAGTTTAGCTGACGAGAGGTGACTGCCAGCCGGCTAATGAGCACCGTAAGGTCCTGGTCAATTCAGCGGCCGACAAAAGGTGACTGTCCTGCAGCGACGACAGTTTAAGCACCAAAACTAGTTAAGATTAGAAAAAAAGATTGTGGTTTGAAGTAAAACAACGGCCCCCTTAAGTAGTACTCTGGGGACATGAACACACGTTTTCTTGGTGAAAATCTTTTGGTTTCCCCCGGGACGTGAACTCCACTCCCCTGCTTATAAGCCCCTGAAAACAACTAAAGATTAGAAAAAAAGATCATGGGTTGGATTAAACTATAACCCGCCTTCTATCTGCCTCTCCGGCTATTCCTTCTCCGAATACATCCACTTACTCTTTTGTTTGGGCCTCTCAGCGGCTAACACCTTGACAACAGGTGGTCAGATGAAAAGAAAGGTATTTCTAAAGTGCTGTCATCTTGTTGGATGAGGCTTCTTTTTCTTTTTGAGCTAACCGCATTAGCCTGGGTCATTGGTGTTTATCATGTCCTTGGAGTTCTGTTAAATTCAGAAATGTTCTTCAAACTTTGTGTTATTCCTCTCGCGTTGTGACCGCTGCTCATCGGTGTACAAAACCGAATGTAATGTAATGTGTAATTTCTCATCTGATGATCATAAATGACCCGTAACAGCAAATGAGACTAACAGTGAATAGAATGCTATTTTTAGTTTTTATTAATGCCTCTGCCCGGGTCCGATTTTTCCCGCAAAGTCACAAAATGATTTACGGCAGGTAGACGGCGCTGCAGAGCACACATTCTGATGGATCACAGATTTCACCTATGATTCACCAAAAAAAGTTAGCATTGGATAATGCCTCATTTGCATATTGAAACATAAAACTTCAGAAAACTCTCAATGCAAAAAAAGATTGTTCAAATGTTTACCCCATACACCTTCACTACATTACATTACATTTAGCTGACACTTTTAACCAAAGCGACTTCCAAGAAGTGCATTCAACCAGAAAGGTAGGAACTCAGAACAGCAAGAATCACATAGAAGTACATTCCCTTCAAACAAGCCAAACTAAAAAGTGCCACATGTAAGTGCAATTTTTGATTTGATGTTGTTTAGTCATCATCTTCTTAGCCAATGTGCAGTCAGAAGAGACTGCATCTTGACTGCACACCTGTAGTGACTACCCTTAATTTGCGCTTATTTATTTATTGGTTTGTCAGTATTTGTATTTCATCTCAGTATCTATACATTTCAGGAACGTCTGTCTGTCTGTCTGTCTGTCTGTGTGTTATGCGAATATCTCTCGAACCGTTAGTCCGATGGATTTCAAACTTGACGGGTGTCTTACTATGGGCACGAGAAAGTGCAGTGCCAAGTTTGACGTTGTTTGGATTATAAATGCAAAAGATATCGTTAAATATATATATCGCTAAAAGAAGCACACATTGGCTTTTGCCGCTCTAGCCGCTGGCCACTCGCCCTGAGGACCAGAGACAGAGAGCAGCGGAGCTTTGGCAGCTAAAATGTGACATACATCTCAGACCCACAAAAATGTGCAAAGTAGCACTACTTTGGACTGTCTTTGACTTTGAATAAACAATCGACAATTCCCGAATTTAAGGACGTTTCAGAATCCCACATATGCAAGGCACAACCAGACAACAAGTGCAGACAGAGCGTGATGCCACTTAAAGGCAGGCTATTTATCTTATAAAGCGAGATGTATCTGTATGTGTGTCCGTGTTTGGGGGGAAGGTAACCTGCACATCAGCAGACGCCACATGCAGAACGCTTTAGAAGAGCGGGGGGGCGGGACTCTTTTCCTGCTATTGTATTAAATTGCTGTGAGCTGACAGAACATAACGTAGCCTAATCTTGGAGATTATTCCTTCACATAGCGGTGCAATGCGAGAACCAGGCAGATACATCAGTTTTCATCAGACTCACCCTGGGTCGGGTTAATTAAGTCGCCAAAATAACTCCACGAATCAAATCCCCTACTTCCCCGTTAACCGTCAATGTCTGATTACTGTCTGATATTTTGTGATTACATTCTGAATCTGCAGCATTCTCTGTCAAGTAAATACAGTAGTACGTCTTCCTCTGATGTAGAAGTAGCCTACACTGTAAGTCAGTAGTATAGGCTATACAGTGGAGTTGCATATTAAGTGGTTTGGGGTCCTTCTGTAAGTCATTTTGGGGTACAATTTGGTTTTGATGGATTCTACAAGCAGCAATACCACAGGCCAAGCAATCGCCCGTTCCAAATGGGCACTGCACTAGTTTATCAAATCACGGCTATGGCTGTGAGAGGACTGTGTTTCATAAAGTCCTCCAGCAGATGGGAACAACCATCTACATCAATGTGAAGTCAGAAGAAAGATGTGCGGTATGAAAGATGTGTGGTATGATTTATGCTGTGCAAGCGATGTGTAATTTGAATGATACATATGAAGAAACACTAAATACTAAGAAATGTCTATTTCGTGTGTTCTAATGAATATTCATGAGGGAAAACTAATCGCAGGTGTCTTTATAGCAAACAGGCATGATCCTATTTCCTCCACGTTGTGTGTGTGTGCCCTGGCGGAGTGTGCCCTGTGGGTGGCAGCAAAAGCAAGGACAAACACAAGACTGTTGTCCTGCACTGGCTCACATGCTTCTCATCTGTCTCCTGCAGATGTTTGTGTACGGCCAAGCCAGTGTCACGTATCGCTATTTCAACATCAGGAAACCATTAGCCCAAAACCATTACCTGCCTTCTATCTGCCTCTCCGGCTATTCCTTCTCCGAATACATCCACTTATTCTTTTGTTCGGGCCTCTCAGCGGCTAACACTTTGACAACAGGTGGTCAGATGAAAAGAAAGGTATTTCTAAAGTGCTGTCATCTTGTTGGATGAGGCTTCTATTTTTGAGTTAATAGCATTAGCCTGGGTCACTGGTGTTTATCATGTCCTTGGAGTTCTGTTAAATTCAGAAATGTTCTAAAAACTTTGTGTTTTTCCTCTCGCGCTGTGACCGTTACTCATTGATGCGCAAAACAACCCGGATAAATCTGGCTTCCATGGCTGCCAGTAGTGCACTGTCAACTCCCATGATCCTAAATAGCCCCAGTCATAACAATGCCTGCGACCAGCCACGGCACTTCACAGCCATAAAGCCCTCCACCCCCCTGCATGCTCAATTTATCATACATTTCGCACTTTCACACTGTTCACAGAAAGCCCTTTCGTGTGGCATTAGTGTTAGTTTGTGAAGAGGCCTTCTGACACTCGGCCTGATGCACCTTCCACGGCTTGCATGCATGTCCAACCTGAAGGGAGAGGCGCGAGGAGAGCACCCGGCAACACAAATGCGGCCAATTTGGTTTACGGCTGACACCCTGCGCTCTGAATAAATGATCTAAATGCTCGCCGGAGATTGTTTTGCCACTGCCGCCCCTCAGCGATGACACGCCCCCTGGGGCCCTGTGATGGCCAGCCAGGATGAATATGAAGAAATGAGGCAGACATCCAGTAAATAATAGTTGCCATTGTGCCCCACGGCAAGAGGCGGAACCGGGGTGGGCTGCAGGGGAGGAGAGGGGGAAAGGCGGGGTTGGGAGGGGGGCTCTGCATGATATGCCAGGGCCTGACATGGCACCCAGACCCAGAGCTGTCACCCCTGAGGAAACATCACCCTCGCCTCCACAATTTGTGCACTTAACACTTCAGTTGGCACATGACAGGTGCTTATTTCCCCGCACTGGCTTTTCCCCTCACAGTGATGCCTCGGAGCCCAGGGCACACACGGCATCTGGTATGGATGTCTGTCCGCGACGCTGCTCGCTGGAAAAGTGTGTGACTACCACCAGTGATACTTTTCACATCTGCTCACACTGCATTCGCAGCTGACTGAGCATGGCTACAAAGGCTTGAATGTGTGTGTGTGTGTGTGTGTGTGTGTGTGTGTGTGTGTGTGTGTGTGTGTGTGTGTGTGTGTGTATGTGTGTGTGTGCGTATGCGTGTGCGTGTGCGTGTGCGCGCAAGGGACAGAAGAGAATGTGTCAAGGGCCGGAATGGGATAATAATTTAGGCTGGAAAATTGGTCTGGGCTGACCAATTTCACATTCATAACAGACCATGTACTGTATGCTGTAGCTGGTTAGTTTAAATACATGTTCATTAGCAATAGCATACATTTTAGTTAGACACAAAAAACTGTTTCAAAAACCACACCACGTGTCATCAGTTTCAAGAGTTTGTAAATTGTGCTTCCATAAAGTCTACAGGAATAAATATTCATATATTGTCCCTGTCTGGCAAATACCTAAACTGTTGCTTTTCAGGAAACGAAAAAAAAGGCTAATTAGAAAAATGTTATTAGCTCCTTCTCTCAGAGGAAGCCAGACAAAATCACCTTGTCACTGTTTAAAGCTTTAGTGCGTAGCTTTTTGATTTTAATGAACATCCGTTAAATTTAAGCCATTGCCAAATGAGTTGCTACAAAGCTTATTTAAGTAGAAAGTTTGGGTATCTATACTTTACTGGAGCAATTATTTGACAGCAGACTTTTTATTTCTACTCCTTACATTTTCACGCAATTATCTGTACTTTCTATCAGAGCTGAATATTTGATGACCGCAGTGTTATATTTTATGTAGTCTTTATTTAAGTGTTTTCAGTGCTCATTTACATTTAAAAAGGTTGTTAATCTGGTTCTTTAAGTTAATTGTAGCACACCATAGTCAACTTTATTCAAATTTTTCACAAAATAACGGCTAGTGAAAATGCTGAGTGGCTAGTAGCTTTGGAAAACAACTAGCCACAGTGGCTGGTGAGCAGAAAAAAATAATGTCAAGCCCTGGTTAGAACTTCCTGAATTTAAAAAC
Source organism: Zingel zingel (assembly GCA_023566125.1). Lineage (NCBI taxonomy): Eukaryota > Metazoa > Chordata > Actinopteri > Perciformes > Percidae > Zingel > Zingel zingel. The sequence goes on from CM042315.1 coordinate 42,565,830, forward strand.
AAACAAATCAACAACAATTAAAATAAACACTAAAAATGTAAGAAACAATTTCCTTTTTTTTTTCAAAGGCAAGTTGAATAAAAACAAGAAGTGGACATTTCCCAGCAGTAGATAATTGCACATTACAGATAAAAGATAAGGTATTGCATATCCTCGATATGTTAGGATAGCAGCCTCAGTGATGATTAGATGAATGAAGTCTTATCAATCTTTAATATAAATAAGTGTTTTTATTTTCAAAATGTTGCACCAGCCAGCTTCCCTTCTGATACCTTGTGTAGTTTTTTTTCAGTCTAATGCTGACATACACGTTTATAATGCAAGACATGCCAAATATTTATAGTATAGTATTAATAGTATGTTCCATACTAGGCTCTGTCAATTCTCTATTGGATACAGGGGAGCACAGCTATAGATCCGTCATATCAACACTGCATTTTTAGTCAACTTCTGTCAAAAATGATAAAAAGAGGCTTAGGACCTGTCTGTATTGCTCTGAATTGTTCATGTCTGTCATTGTTTTGTGGTTTTCTGTTGTGATTTTTCCTATTTATTTTAGTATTCATTCCCTGTTTCCTTGTTGTTTACTGCCTCATGTGTCTCTGTAGTCCTTACCTGCTTGTCTCACCCTTGTCAGCCTGTCTTTGTGTTATGGGTCCTTTCCTGTTTTATGCTGTCATTCATTCCCTGTTAATGTTTCTCTCAATTGCTCTAGTTATGTTTTACCCATGTTCTTTCTGTTTGTTTTTCCTAGCTTCTTCATTGTATGTATGTTTCATGCTTCAGTTTCCTGTTTTATTTTGTAGTCTCTCTGTTTCTCCTGTCTCATGTCTTGTTTTACTTCCTGCCTTGTGTGTTTTCCCCATAGACAGTTAAATAAATGGACAAAGCCACGCCGTAGACAAATTAGAAGCACTTTTCCGATGATGGCTGAGCGTTACTGCGCAGCCTCAAACTGAGCTTGATGACGTAGATGTGACGTGAGCAACCTGTCTGAAAGTTGTCTTCTGGTAGCTGTGCCAAGAGAAATCTCAGTCATTCCCAATCTTGTAGAGACGGAGAGCGTAGGTATATGTAAGGAGATAACATAGGCACAGGCTAATTTTTGCTGACTAAAATGCTAGTTAACATTAGTAATTACAGCTAATGTACAACAGCTAATGTAAGTCAAAACTGCCTGCGAGCTTCTCCTGACTGTATGGGAATTTCTCTACTATGCGACAGAAAGTCGCGTGGTTATGACACAATCGTTAGCCTATTTTTACAAAAACGCCTGCCATGGAGCCATAATGTGAGATACAAGGTAATGGAGCCTTTTATACAGTGTTGTGTTTCTTTATAAATAAATAAAGGACAAATAGAGTCTTTAAACGGAGAATGGCAGTCAATGGAATGCTAAAGGCAGGTCATGGCTTGTTAGCAACAAAATGGCTTCATAGGAGGTACGCTTTGTGGAGGCTCGCTTACCCCCTTGGTTTTCCCACCTTTGTGATTGTCTGCCCTGCCCTAGTCTTTCGCGTTCCACTTCCGGGATTGCTCCGGTGCTGCAGGAAAATCCGCCGGATGTATGTATTTTCCGTTTCCTTCCGCTTTCTTTGTGTTGGAATTTTAAATTTGGTGGACTTGGCGTTCTAAACTCCGGTGGATTTTATGACTATGGTTAACTGCTCCTCAGATCTCTGCAGGGTAAATCCAGATAGCTAGCTAGAGTAGCTGTCCAATCTTAGTTTTCTCTCGCACGACTATTTACAGCAGCTCTGTGCTGAGTTTAGCACCGCCCATGACAATTCTGATTGGTTTAAAGAAATACCATTAAACCAGAGCACATTTTCCTTTCATCCCAGAATGCTATGTGGAGTAGCCAGACCCTCCTTCAGCGCGCTTTGGAGGAGGGTCTGGCAAAACGAGACTAGCCCTGCCCTGATGTGTTTCACCTGTTCATCATCAGCCCTCATGTCACCTGTCCCTCGTTCCTACCCTCGTTACCTTGTGTATTTAGTCTCTGTGGTTCCTTTTTATCTTGTCCGTTTATCGTCATCCCTCTGAATCTCATTTCTCTGTCTTAACCCTTCCCCTTCCCCCTTCCCCTTAGTTTTGCGGGCTCACGTGCGAGTAAGGGCTATCCCAATTCTCGTTTTTATCGAGGGGTAAGGCTAACGGGAATGGGTAGATACCCCTTAAAACCAAGCAAAGTCGCAAGCTTACTTGAAACCAAGGGGTACCCAGAAAACACTGTGCAACCGGCAACAATGGCAGCCAGATCAACCAGAGTCCCATAAATGTAAGTATTTTCGGCTTAAATAATGGATTTAAAAATTACGAAAGTCTTGTTTTGTGCTCTACACAGTCCTATACATATATATTTGCAACCATGTTCTTAAATTACACGTTTTAAAAATCGCATTTTTCTGCCTTGAATGGACTCCATGCATGTCTACAGTTTTAACTAAACTCCATTAGCAGCGAAATTCATTTGATATGAGTGCATAACACTACTTGCTTTGGAGACATTGATACGTGTTTTACATTTACCGTCCTTTATCACACAGGGACGCATGAGGAAACCCGGCAGCTGATCCGCTTTCGGGCTGAAAACGAGCAGAAGTTTCTTAAATCAAAATATGTTGCAAAGCAACTATGGGAGTTGCAATCATTTGCAATTCATTCCTGTTCATGCTCACTGTACATTGTTGTTGGTTATGATACAGGACACTAATGAAAGAAATGGGGTATGGAGGGAGAGGTTACTGGCCAACAAGCATCAGACTGTGGTCTGGAATTTCAGAATAGCTGTAGTTTGTGGTCTTGTGTGTCTTTTTTGAGTTTTATACATTTGAGTGCCTTTTTTTGTATATGTATGTGACATGTAAGTTATGGTTCTAATAGTTTATAATGATTCTGTAATATAATATATTTTTATATAATGTTTTTGCCTGTTATGTTTAGATTTTTTAACAAGGAAAGTGTTTCTGAACATCAATGACATTCAACAGTTGATAACTAAAACAGATATACAACACACCATGTAGTGTATAAAAATATTTATTGCAAACAGACCTAAGTAGTACACAGAGAACATCTCCATATGCACCACCACCACCAAAGTGAACATAAAAGAACTATAAAATATATACATGCATATGACACTGTTGTCAAAACCCACGCAATTGACAAACACACACTTGCAGACGGCATCTTGGAAGTTTGTGATCAATACTTGTCACCTCTGGTGATGTAGCAGCCAGCTAGCGACGATGTATGATGACGTAACCGTAACCAAGTGGTGTCTCATTTAATAGGGTTATGTTCCCCCCCCTAGCCCTTACCACTCTGTTTCGAGGGACAAGGGCTAGCGGTAAGACGAAGGGGAAGGGGAAGGGAAAGGGGTAAGACAGAGAAATGGGATTCAGCCTTAGTCTGGTCCTGGTTTTGTGTTGGATTGCTTGTTACCTGTTCCCAGATTGCCTGCCTGCGTCTGGACACCTTTTGTGCATCAGCCATTTTTTTCATTTAATAAATCTTCAAAACCTGCCTCCTAGACCTCCACTCTGCACTTTTGGGTCCAAGCCTGCCATTCTACAGACCTTACAATATCTGATTTTGTTTGCCCTTCCTGTTTCTCATAACTACTCACACATAGACAAATAAATCCACATATCCTCATTTTATCTATATTCTTGTAATTTATGTTATTCCTTTGTTGTTTTATGTAGCCAACCTTATGCTTGTTTTTATAAATTCAGTGCTCACTTGTGTTCAATTTGTTGTTGTTAGTTTAGGACTCTTGTAATTCTAAGTTTATTTTCTTATTAACTGTTGTCTTGATTTTATTGTGCAAAATAAATAAAATTCTAAAAAATGAATACATTGGAGGTGAAAACATTGGTTTGATGAATTGCGTGAAGAAAAACACGTTTGCATTCCCCCTGATCCATAGGAACAGTAAGGGCCCTATTTTAATGATCTAAGCACACGGCGTGAAGCGCATGGTGCAGGTGCGTTTAGGGTGTGTCTAAATCCACTTGCTAGTTTGACGGTGGAAAAAAGGGTCTGTGCGACAGGCGCATGGTTCAGAAGGGTTGTACTTAGTGTCTTCATTAATTCATAGGTGTGTTTTGGGCGTAACATGCAATAAACCAATCAGAGTGTCATCTCCCATTCCCTTTAAAAGCCAGGCACGTTTGTACCTTGGCGCATTGCTATTATGATGGCGGATTTGCACCGTAATCTTTTTATTTGTAATCTTTTGCATGTTTTTCTGCTGCTGTGTTTGTGTCCTGTGTGTGTGTGTAACAAGCATAGTGTGTGCACGCTGTGCACGAGCCTAGGTGCATTTTACTAATTTGCTGTTAAAATACAGTGGGGCAAAAAAGTATTTAGTCAGCCACCAATTGTGCAAGTTCTCCCACTTAAAAAGATGAGAGAGGCCTGTGATTTTCATCATATGTACACTTCAACTATGAGAGACAAAATGAGAAAAAAAAATCCAGAAAATCACATTGTAGAATTTTTAATGAATTTATTGGTAAATTCCTCGGTAAAGTAAGTATTTGGTCACCTACAAACAAGCAAGATTTCTGGCTCTCACAGACCTGTAACTTCTTCTTTAAGAGGCTCCTCTGTCCTCCACTCGTTACCTGTATTAATGGCACCTGTTTGAACTTGTTATCAGTATAAAAGACACCTGTCCACAGCCTCAAACTCCAAACTCCACTATGGCCAAGACCAAAGAGCTGTCAAAGGACACCAGAAACAAAATTATAGACCTGCACCAGGCTGGGAAGACCGAATCTGCAATAGGTAAGCAGCTTGGTGTGATTCTTCACACCAAGCTTCGGTCTTCAACTGTGGGAGCAATTCTAAGAAAATGGAAGACATGCAAGATCTCACCCCGTGGGGTCAAAATGATCACAAGAACAGTGAGCAAAAATCCCAGAACCACACGGGGGGAACTAGTGAATGACCTGCAGAGAGCTGGGACCAAAGTAACAAAGGCTACCATCAGTAACACACTACGCCGCCAGGGACTCAAATCCTGCAGTGCCAGACGTGTCCCCCTGCTTAAGCCAGTACATGTCCAGGCCCGTCTGAGGTTTGCTAGAGAGCATTTGGATGATCCAGAAGAGGATTGGGAGAATGTCATATGGTCAGATGAAACCAAAATAGAACTTTTTGGTAAAAACTCAACTCGTCGTGTTTGGAGGAGAAAGAATGCTGAGTTGCATCCAAAGAACACCATACCTACTGTGAAGCATGGGGGTGGAAACATCATGCTTTGGGGCTGTTTTTCTGCAAAGGGACCAGGACGACCAAGTAAAGAATGAATGAGGCCATGCATCGTGAGATTTTAAGTGAAAACCTCCTTCCATCAGCAAGAGCATTGAAGATAAAACGTGGCTGGGTGTTTCAGCATGACAATGATCCCAAACACACCTCCCTGGCAATGAAGGAGTGGCTTCGTAAGAAGCATTTCAAGGTCCTGGAGTGGCCTAGCCAGTCTCCAGATCTCAACCCAATAGAAAATCTTTGGAGGGAGTTGAAAGTCCGTGTTGCCCAGAGACAGCCCCGAAACATCACTGCTCTAGAGGAGATCTGCATGGAGGAATGGGCCAAAATACCAGCAACAGTGTGTGAAAACCTTGTGAAGACTTACAGAAAACGTTTGACCTCTGTCATTGCCAACAAAGGGTATATAACAAAGTATTGAGATTAACTTTTGTTATTGACCAAATACTTATTTTCCACCATAATTTACCAATAAATTCATTAAAAATCCTACAATGTAATTTTCTGGATTTTTTTTCTCATTTTGTCTCTCATAGTTGAAGTGTACCTATGATGGAAATCACAGGCCTCTCTCATCTTTTTAAGTGGGAGAACTTGCACAATTGGTGGCTGACTAAATACTTTTTTGCCCCACTGTATTTTAACAGCAAATTAGTAAAATGCACCTAGGCTCGTGCACAGCGTGCACATACTATGCTTGTTACACACACACACACAGGACATGAATGAAATGCTGCGGTATTGACTTTAGACCAAGTTTTTGTTGGTCAATGGCGCGATCACTTCCCGCTGCCTCAAGATAGCAATATGCCAAGAATGCACCTGAACACACCTCCCTGTTTGACCAGCAGGCGCAAAGATGGGCGCAGGTGCATTTGCTATTTAAACGACGCGGGCGCTGCACGGGAAACTGACAACTCCGTCGGTCTTAAACTAGCAAATAGACTTGCGTCAGGCTTTGCGCTGCGCTGGGTGCAAGATAGGGCCCTAAGTGCATCTCTTGACTATAGTCATAATCACACAACACAACAGTCTGTTCCTATGTTGGCAGCAGTCAGTGATCCATCCAGTGCTTCACTGATTATCTATAAGGGGTAGGGGGGGGGGGGGGGGAACATCGAAAATCGTATCGTGATTTTTTTTGCAACGATTTTTAAAATTGATTCTTTTCCCTAGAAACATTTTTTTTATGATTCACCTAAATATTTTCTGTTTCTACAGTACCGCTGAAGGCAACTACATCATATCTGTTTCCAGCAAAACAGAGTGAATGCAGAAAAAGCAGAAAATCCATGTTATGTTCTTCTTTACCAATGAAATAAATGTCAGACTGACTGACATGTGATGTGCATACTTCTTAGAAAAATATCAGTTTTAGAAATGTCTAAATATATAAATATATTGTCTCTAGAAGTGTATTATTCAACTTTAGCTTTTGTCTAAAGTCGCGATACTCAATACTATCGAACGGCAATACTTCTAGAATCACAAATGAAACTCGCATACAATTCCAATCGGCACCCATGTATTGTGAAAGAATCGAATCGGAACGAAAGTATATCGTCCCGGCTCTGTTGTCTCTCTAACTGCCATGGTACAGACAGAGCAACCACAGCTGAGGGACGGTCTATTCCATAATACATAATACTGTCTCATAATACAGCTCAGCCTTCCTCTATGGATCAGAGGGAATGCAAAATGTATTGCGGGGGAAAAAATCCACCATGACCTTTCCAGAAAGGTTCCAGAAAAGCATGATTAAGTGTTGATTTATTAGTTGTTAGTTGTAAAAACAACTGAGTATGGGTAGTTGTGATATTATGTTTTTTTTTTTTTTTAAACCAACACATTAGCTGCACTTTCCTTCAGGGCTTTTCTCTTTTTAATGCACTCCCTCTCAGCTTCACCTTTTCTGTTTCTCTCTTCTCTCTCACCTGCGCCGTCCAGTTTTTCTCTACTCTGCTCGGCCACGTGCACTCCACCCACTGAATGCACATTGTGTTGATGCGTACAGGCATGCAATCAATCAATCAGTGATGACAGGCAGAGATCATACCATCAGGTTACAGCAAGCGGGAGGGGCTGGCACTCAACTGTTCTGAGTGACTGAAGCTGCCTCGTGTGGTTTTCAATTTACACATTTAATGTTGCATTTTAACACTGGTCTGGCACTGCAGGCCAATCAGCTGGTCTGGCCACCGGGCCTGCATGTGTCCATGGAGGCACTGAGAGTGTCTTCATTGTGAGTCCATTCATCAGCTTGATCTCTGTTGTGCTAATTGTTGCCATTTGTGGTTGTTTTTTTTCAGCAGTCAAACAAGGCATGTGTCATACAAATAAAGGAAATAGATTAGGATAAATATGATAAGCATGTAAATCATCCCACTCTGTCGGTTGTGTGACACTGTGCCCCGTTAATTTTCCAGCTCCTGCTTTAACCTGCTAAAAACAAAACAAAAAATCTGGTTTCATTGACAGATCAAGAAATCATTCCTACCACAGGCAATAAAACTTTTTAACACCTCATCACTGGGTACTATATAAGACTCTTAGACATCACATCTGCACTAAGTGCAACTTGCACAATAGGTTTATCTACATCTTCATCATTACTAGTTAAGCAGTTGTACATTTTGTATTCCCAACTTGTATATATTTTAAATATTTAAATATTTGTTCTTGTATTCTATCCTATTATTAGGAGATCAGTTGCATTGTTTTTTTAATCAGGGCAGCAGTTTTCAGATTACATTATGTGCTTACATAATTGCAAAAAAGTTCTCGACTGTTGTAGACAGAAGTGGCTGAAGAAACGCTTGAAATTCCATGCTTTTTGGTCTAAACGGTATACAAAATTAAAAGTGGTCCCATATACTTGACACTCTGGGGTGTGCCTGATATCACTGGAAAGGTAACAATCTCAAGTTTCTGTTACAAGTGCCAGGGTGATTCTAGGCCTTACTGACACAGAGTTACAGAGGCTAGAATGGAGGTTTTTTATTTCCGTCCAAGTCATACATCTGTAAAATGATTAGAATACACTGCTGTAAACACATCTGACAGGTGACAGACAATACAGGGCATTAGCCACATGTCTCAGCTTACTACAGAAAAAATGAAGCCAAAAGACTCAAAAATTGATTTTATATGAATTTCTTTCTACAGATATGTCTGTGCGTTGTATTTATTTCCATTTGAAAAGTGCAAAGAAAAAAGCCAATGAAGTACAAAATACAACACTTCTCAAATACACAAACACAACCACATCAATCACCTTTCCAATGATATCAGGCACACACCTGAGTGTCAGAGTATATGGGAGCTGTTCCACTTTTAATTTGGGTATGACATTTAGACCAAAAAGCATGGATTTCAAGCGTTTCTTCAGCCACTTCTTTCTACAACAGTCGAGAACCCTTTTGCAGTTATGTAAGCACATAATGTAATCTGAAAACTGCTGCTCTGACTAAAAAAACAATGCAACTGATCTCAGCTGGTATTCTATCTGGAATAGAGTGGAATGCAAATTTCTAAGTGACCCCAAACTTTTGACCGGTAGTGTATATTGTATCCTAGTATTTCATGTATATTCTGTGCTGTGTGATTGATATTTTGCTGCTGTAACACTACTACAAATAGATAGATAGTCTTTATTGTCCCATGGGCATAATCATTTCCATACATCTTCTTTTCGTGTTCCATAGCACAACACATATAAAAACACATAAAACATGTAACATATATACAAACCCCCCCCCAAAAAACACATTAGGACACCCACATAGACACATCAAATGTGAAAACTACAAAGCAACTGAGGTGGTGGTGGAGGTATTACAGTTTGTTCAGCACTGTGATTGCGGTGGGGACAAAACTTTTTTTTTAAATAGGCTTTAGTCCAGTTCAGTGCTCTGTATCTGTGGCCGGATTGAAGTAGTGTGAAGAATTGATTCAGGGGATGGTCTGTGTCAGCTGCTATTGTACGTGCTAGGCGTGTGATGCAACACTCAGCAGATAGCTAGTCCTTACCTTTTCTTATCTGTTTTCTTTGGCTGTCAAATAATTAGTATTAGTATGAGCACACATTGTCGTTTTTGATATCAGAGAGACTGCTTTAAGTCATGTATGTTGTTCATTTAAGATTTGTTTTTTTGTCTTTATTTGAATCAAAGCCAGGGACTGTGTGGTTATATGCTATTCATCTTAACAACTAGGCCACTGGATGGCTCGTTGTATCTCATAGAAAGGATTCCACAGCAGGTATGTTTAGATGTGCTCACATTTTTAAAGAAACGAGACAAATAGGGGAAATTACTTAAGAAAGTACCAGGGGGCACAACATTTTCCATAATCTAAATTTTTCAATTTATTAGGGCTATTACTCAGACTACAGATGTGAATAAGCCCAACCACTGCAAATCAGATTTTCATAAAGTCCTGCTAAATACCAGACGCTGAGCTGTTTTGACACATGCGCACAACATGTCATCCCAACACAAATGACAAAATGTATTGTTTGTAGTACGTTGTTTCAGAATTACGTCAGCATTTTCTGATCTGATGCCAGTTTCAGCTTCATCACTTGTCAGTGCCTTCCAAAACGGTTACAAATCATAGTTTCAAATACATTTGTTTTCTGTTCTGACAGTGGTTCTTAAACTTTTTGCAATATTGCACCCCCTTTGAAATATTCTTTTCAGCCAAGTACCCCCTGAACACCGCATTTTTGATAGAAAAAAAATTACATCGCTGCACCATCAATTCAATTCAATTCAATTTTATTTATAGTGTCAAATCATAACAGGGATTATCTCAGGACACTTTACAGATAGAGTGTAGGTCTAAACCACACTCTGTAATTTTCAAGGACCCAACAATTCCAGTGATTCCCCCAAGAGAATGCATGAATGTGTAAGTGCGACAGTGGCAAGGATAAACTCCCTTTTCGGAAGAAACCTCGGACAGAACCAGGCTCTTGGTAGGCGGTGTCTGACGATGCTGGTTGGGGGTTTGATGAACAATGGCAGTAACAAAGTCACAATTAAGATAATGACTAGAGTAGTTGTAATAGTTCATGGAGTCGTAGAGCACAGCAGGGCGTAACAGGGGGTGGCAGGGCGTTGGCCGGACATAGCAAGTCGATGCCGGGCATTGCAGGGTGTAATGGGGCACAGCAGGTCGTAGGGCAGGACCACGGCGACAGCTGCCACCATGATGTAGGTGCCTTCATGATCCAAGATGATGGTGCTGGGGGGACAAAGAACATACGGACTCCGGGGAAGCTCCCCGGAGCTAGGTTAATAACAAGCATTTCTGGAACATGAATACACACAGATGGAAAGAGAGAGGAGAGAGGAGCCCAGTGTGTCAAAGGAGGTACCCCGGTAGTCTAGAACTATAATCGCATAGTGAGGCTGTGTTGTGGCGCCCCGCTGGTCTAGGCTAATGCTGCGACACCTTACTCCCTAAGTATGCGTAAGCTTTCTATGGGGAGAAGCAGTGATAGGATGGGGGGGCGCCATGACTGAGACTACACACCCACCCCAGGCGGTCTAGGCGCACGCTGCAACTCCTCATACCCTAAATATATTAAGCTTTCTATGAAGAGAAGCAGAGATATGGAGGAGGTGCGTCATGACTGCGGCTACACACCTTCCCCCGCCGGTCCAGGCGAATGCTGCAACTCCTAACTTCCTAACTATAAGCTTTATCGAAGAGGAGAGTTTTGAGTTTACTCTTAAAAGTGGTGACGGTGTCGGCCTCCCGAACCCAGACTGGGAGCTGGTTCCACAGGAGAGGAGCCTGATAGCTGAAGGCTCTGGCTCCCATTCTACTTTTAGAGACTCTGGGAACCACAAGTAACTCTGCATTCTGGGAGCGTAGTGCTCTACTGGGACAATAAGGTACTAAGAGCTCTTCAAGATATGATGGTGCTTGACCATTTAGAGCTTTGTAGGTCAGGAGAAGGATTTTAAATTCAATCTTGGATTTTACTGGAAGCCAATGCAGAGAAGCTAATACAGGAGAAATATGATCTCTTTTCTTAGTTCTTGTCAGAACACGCGCTGCAGCATTCTGGATCAGCTGGAGAGTCTTAAGAGTTTTATTTGAGAATCCTGAAAATAGAGAATTACAGTAGTCCAGCCTGGAAATAACGAATGCATGGACTAGTTTTTCAGCATCGTTTTGAGACAGGATGTTCCTAATTTTGGCAATATTACGAAGGTGAAAAAAAGCTGTTCTTGAGGTTTGTTTTAAGTGGGCGTTAAAGGATAAATCCTGATAAAAAATAACTCCTAGATTTCTGACAGTAGTGCTGGAAGCCATGACAATGCCGTCCAGAGTAATTATATCTTCGGATAATGAAGTTCGGAGGTGTTTGGCGCCCAGCACAATAACCTCAGTTTTGTTCGAGTTCAACTTCAGGAAATTGTTGGTCATCCATGATTTTATATCTTTAATGCAGACTTGCAGTTTAGCTAACTGACTGGTTTCGTCTGGCTTGATTGATAAATATAATTGGGTGTCATCCGCATAACAGTGAAAGTTAATTGAGTGTTTCCTAATAATATTGCCTAGAGGAAGCATATATAAGGAAAATAGAAATTGGTTCAAGCACTGAGCCTTGAGGAACCCCATGGCTAACTTTAGCGTACCTGGAGGATTTATCGTTGATATTAACAAATTGAGATCGATCAGAGAAATAGGACTTTAATGCCAACTAAGTGTTCCAGTCTCTGTAGAAGGATTGTATGGTCAATAGTGTCAACACTAAGATCTAATAACACAAGTATGGAGACAAGTCCTTTGTCAGCAGCAGTTAGAAAGTTGTTTGTAATTTTCACCAGTGCCGTCTCTGTGCTATGATGCTTTCTAAATCCTGACTGAAAGTCCTCAAATAGACTATTCCTATGTAGAAAGTCACATAACTGATTAGCGACTACCTTCTCAAGGATCTTGGAGAGAAAGGGAAGGTTCGATATAGGTCTATAGTTGGCTAAGACTTCAGGATCGAGGGTGTTTTTTTTTAGAAGAGGTTTTATCACAGCTATTTTAAATGACTGCGGTACATAACCTGTTAATAAAGACATATTGATAATATCTAGTAATGAAGTGTTCACCACGGGTAACGCTTCTTTAAGTAGCCTCGTTGGCTTAGGGGGTCTAAGAGACAGGTAGAAGGCTTTGCTGAAGAGACCTTTAGCATTAATTGTTGAAGGTCTATAGGAAAAAAGGAGTCAAAGTACATGTCAGGTCTTGTCGTTCTTTCTAGCACTCCTGTATCAAAAGGTGAACCGTTAGAAATTGAGGGCAAAAGGTGATGAATTCCATCCCTTATTGTTATGATTTTATCATTAAAGAAACTCATGAAGTCGTCACTACTAAGAGCTAGGGGAATAAATGGCTCAGTAGAGGTGTGACTATCTGTCAGCCTGGCTACAGTGCTGAAAAGAAACCTTGGGTTGTTCTTATTTTCTTCTATTAATGATGAGTAATAGTCTGATCTGGCATTTTTTGAGGGCCCTCCTATAGGTTTTTAAACTGTCTTGCCAATCTAAACGAGATTCTTCCAGTTTGGAGGAACGCCATTTAGTTTCTAGTTTTCGCGAGATTTGTTTTAATTTGCGAGTTTGGGAGTTATACCAAGGTGCTAGTTTCCTTTGCTTCCTCGTTCTCTTTTTGAGGGGAGCAACAGAGTCTAAAGTCGTCCGTAGGCAGGTCGTAGCACTGTCTACACAATTATCAATTTGGGAAGGACTAAAATTAGCACAAAGGTCCTCCGTTATATTAAAGCACGACATTGAGTTAATTGCTGTTGGAATATCTTCCTTAAATTTAGCTATAGCACTGTCAGATAGGCATCTAGCGTAGAAGGTTTTATTTAATTTCATAAAGTCCGGTAGTAATAATTCGAAAGTTATTAAAAAATGGTCTGATAATCAAGAATTCTGTGGAAATACTATTAAATCTTCAATTTTGATGCCATATGACAGCACAAGGTCGAGGGTGTGGTGATCAGGGCGTTCCTGCAAAAGAGAGGCTGCCTCTCAGTGAACCTCCCCTGAATAAATAAAGGTTAAAAAAATAAAAAAATAAAACAGTGCGTGGCCTTATGCACACTCTGACTGAAACCAATTGAATCTAGTAGTGAGTTGAAGGCAGTACTAAGGCTATTACCGTCAATGTCCACATGGATATTAAAATCACCTACAATAATTATTTTATCTGATTTTAGGACAATACATGACAAAAACTCTGAGAATTCAGATAAAAATTCAGAATATGGGCCTGGCGCTCTGTAAACAACAACAAATATGATTGGCTTTAATGATTTCCATGTTGGATGTTGAAGATTAAGAACAAGACTTTCAAACAAGTTATAATTTAGTTTAGGTTTAGGATTAATTAACAGATTTGAGTCAAATATGGCTACAACTCCTCCTCGTCGGCCTGAGCCTCTAGGAATTTGAGTATTAATATGACTGGGAGGAGTGGCTTCATTTAGACTAACATGTTCTTCATGGCCCAGCCAGGTTTCAGTAAGACAGAATAAATCAATTTGATTATCTGATATCAAATCGTTTACCAGTAATGCTTTAGAAGACAGAGATCTGATATTTAATAGTTCACATTTGATTCTCCTATTCTGTTCTATCGTTGCAGTGGTTGTTTTAATTCCAATTAGGTTGTTAAGTATAGCACCTCGTTGGTGCACAGAGGAGTGTGTAGCGCTGTACCTTTGAGTAATGTTATTACTGACTCTTACTGGAATGATATAGCTGGTCTGTGGGTTAGCAGAGTTATTTGTAAAGGAGTGAGAGCTTATGGGAGAGTGTGATTGGGAGGTGCGCCTGTGCGTGTCTTTACGGGGTGTAAACAGTCAATCTAAGGTCCGAGTCTGCACCCAGGTCTGGGTCTGCACGGCGTGTCGCAAGTTCTCACATAGCACCTGGCTGCCGCATCTATTGGGATGAATCCCATCCCTGCTGAACAGGGAGTCACGTTTCCAAAACAGATTAAAATTGTCAATAAAACCTATATTGTGAATGCTGCATGTATGCTGGAGCCAGGTGTTGAGGATGAGTAGTCTGCTAAAAAGGCCTACTCCGCGACCTCGAGATGGAAGTGGGCCCGAAATAAAAACTGACTTCCCAGTGGTTATTAAAGCTTCAATGAAGGTGCCAAAGTCTTTCTTTGTGCGCTCACTCTGCTGACAGGACATGTCGTTATGTCCGCAATGGACCACAATGCGTTTAATAGAGGTCGGGAGTGAGGGTATCAGGTCCACAGCTTTAGCCAGGATGTCTGCAACTTTGGCTCCAGGAAAGCAGTGTGTGACCGCATTAAAATACCGCATATCCCGGGTGATGGAGTCGCCGATAATTATTGTGGTTGGGGTGAAGAGCGGACGAGGAGTGGGGGGGCGTGAATAGGAACAAAACAGCCAGTATTGGATTCAGATGGACAAGGAAAAGAAGAGTAATATTGCTTACCTTCATTCGGTGGGGGAGATTGTTTTTGAGGAACGTTGTCATTTGGCTGGTTCAGGCAGGGGAGGCCACCAGACCGTCTGACTACCGCATCCCTCAGAAATTGTCGTTGCGAGGCAGCGGTGCTCCTCGTTGACGCCTGCAGGTCCGTCGGCTTTGAAGCGGGACGAGCCCGGGTAACCACGTCGGCCGTTACCGGGGGAACATTCGGCTTCGACAGGGCATCGAAGCGACTGGAGAGGCTGAGGGCAGGAGGCGATGGAGCCCTACCCGAGGCTCTCTTTCGGCCACAGACCACTTCAGTCCAGGATGCCCTGTTGGTCGGTGTCGAACTAGAAGATGGGTGTGGACAGGCGGATGTGTCCCAAATTCCAGTATCCTGGAGTGCCGCCGAGAGAGTTGTGATGCGAAGCGAGTGGTTTTGAGCAACGTCCAGGTAGGAGGTCAACAGGGCATCTTTGGTTTTCAAGTCCCCGGAGAGCCGGCAAACTTCTTCCCTAAGGTCATCGATTTCTTTGTTTGCATTTTCAAGCAACGAGGAAATCCTGTGGGGAGGTGGGGGCTCGCAAGCTGTGGAGGTAGCCATGGGGCTGGTGTTAGCTTGAAGCTAATGTTTAGCTAGCTACTACTCTTAGAACAAGTGCGGTCCTCCACGCACAGTTGCGTAGATTTGCGTAGATGCTGGCTCTTTCTAGAGACTAAGGGCTACCAGGGGGCTAAAAGAAACAAAAAAAACCTAAGCAAATAGGACAACATTTATCTCGAAATAACACAAAATTCCTCCGTCAGTCTTTTCTCCCCTCCACACTCTCACACTGCGTTTTTGACGCAGATACAAAGTTGTATCTGAAAAACACTTACTGTAAATGGTATTTAGAATCCATCACTGAATGCATTCATTATAATAGTAGAAGTATTTTAGTAATAATGCATAACATCACATTTTTAAGTTAAGGTTTTTTTTTTTATTGTATGTACCCCTTTAGTACTTGGTAGGAAAAGATCATGGTTTGGGTTAAAATTCCTAACTTGTTAATGTTAGGGAACAATGGTTGTCACGGTTAAAAGAAGCTATGCTGAATTAGGGTGACCAAACGTCCCCGGTTTCCGGGGACAGTCCCCGGTTTTGGTGACCTGTCCCTGGCTGGAGCTGTCCCCGGAAATGTCCCTGGTTTTCACTGTGACTGACAGACCCAAAATTGGAATGAAATAAAGAAAAGATTGACCAAATGTATAGTTGCGCACCCTACACGCGCAGGCTCAAGACAGCCAGAGCAAGCGCTGCTCAGAGCTCAACTTTGGTAAAGTTAGAAAGATATTCACAGATTCGAACTTCCAGGGTCAATTACTCTACAGAAAAATGTTATTAAATCACAAACGACGCATGTTTCCTACCGTAGTAAGTTAAACAGCGAGCTACAAAATCATTTTCATCAAAACGAGCCATCCTCCAACCTGGAGAAATAACATTGGTCTCTACGAGCAGCCAGCGGTGAGACGGCAGTAAGACAAGTGCTTAGGGACAGTCTACAAACTACAATACCGAAAAGAGATACAACAAAAATATTTATTAATGATTAAATAAGATAGTGTCCCCAAACTTACCTCAATTATAAATTTCCTGAAATTCAGCCTTGGTGCAGAATTACAGCCACTAGAGCAAGTCCCACAATGAGCTTTACTTAGGATGTGCTATTTCTGTGTCTGTAGCTTTAAATGCTATTGAGGAGGAGAGAGGGGGGCAAGGTGGAGGGTGGGGGTGTGGCCTTGACCAACTGCCACTTTGCTTGTTTGCAAGCCATGATATCTCTCTCTTTCTCATGGGCGGGCCAAATTCTCTGGGCGGGCAAAGCAGAGAAAGGGGAGGTCACCTTTCCCCTTATGACCTCATAAGGAGGAAGATTCCAGATCGGCCCATCTGAGCTTTCATTTTCTCAAAGGCAGAGCAGGATACCCAGGGCTCGGTTTACACCTATCGCCATTTCTAGCCACTGGGGGATCATAGGCAGGCTGGGGGAACTCATATTAATGTTAAAAAACCTCATAAAGTGTCATTTTCATGCCATGGGACCTTTAAAAACATAAGCATATTCATACTTCTGGGGAATATTTTTTGCCAAAAACATTTAATATATACACAACTATATATAAATATAGTTGTGTCTTTAAACTTACCTCACATATAATTAGTCTTCTGCTGGTTATACTACAGCACTTTTCAAAAATAGGCATATGCCTAATTTTGGGGAATATATGTCATAAATATATGTCATAATTACAGAGAGGCATGTCTCCAAAACCACTCCACACATAGAAGCCCCCCTGCTGGTTATACTACAGCACTTACCTTTCATAAATAAGCAGAATCATAATTTTGGAGAATATTTTTTGCCAAAAACATTTAATATTTTAATAATTAAATAGAGTCAAGTAAACTTACCTCACGCATAATTGGTGTTCTGCTGGTTGTACTACATCACTTACTTTTCAAAAAGAGGCATATGCATAAGTTTGGAGAATATTTTTTGCCATACTTCTTTTATTTATAAAAAGGAAATGGGAAATGAACAGCGGTCAGCCGCCTCCCGTCTCTATGACAACGTCACTCTATTTTCTCCTTTGCTCCCGACGGAAAAAAATCTAACCGGTAGAGTTTGTCACTTGAACATTAAAATATGTCATTATTGGGCATTTGCTAAAATGACAGATGCACTTTTTCCTTTTTGGACGACAGTGTCTTTGTACATGTAACAACAACATTGGTGGAAGAAGTATTCAGAATATTTACTTAAGTAAAAGTAGCAATACCACAATGTGAAAATACTTTGTTAGAAGTTAATATCCTGCAATCGGAGTTCTGCAATATGCAGAATGGCCTCTTTCAGAGTGTTTAATTACAGAGCCCCCAAGGTCCTAAAAGATGACATTATTTTTTTTGCGATATCTGATCTTTAGGTGGATCTTTTATCTTTTTTTTTTTACCAAATCTTTCAGGATTCGGGGGCTCTCCAGTAGTATTGCTGAAGAACCCATGGGGTTTGGTGCCCAAAACTAAATCCCAGTGTAGCTTTGCACAGCTCCAACCTGAGTTGGTCTAATTAGCCACAATAATTGGAAGCACAGGGCCTTCTATCTATAAAAATGGAACCTGTCCTCCCAAGACAAACGACAGCATCAGTCATTTCAGCAAGTGCCCCAAAATGACATAACTATGTTCAAGTGACAAAACCTTGTAGCAGCCGTGGGAATTATGATGGGAGCAAAGAATAAAGTCAAGTGATGTTGTTATGGCACGGTGGAATTCACAGAGCAAGGTGGTCAGAGTGAGGCTAATGGGAATGTGAATATTTGTGAAGGTACTTCATAAACTGAAGCAAATTAAAACTGTAACCCCATGAAAAGTCAAAGGATCACCAAAGTCATTATGGTACATCTTCTGGGAAACATTGGTCTCTCTTTGCCAGACCATCCTCCACACGCTGTGGAGCAGAGGAAGGTCTGGCTACTCCATATAGCATTTGGGGATGGGAGAAAATCGTGCTGTGGTTTATTGGCATTTCTTTAAACCAATCACAATTGTCATGGGCGGCGCTAAGCTCCGCACGGAGCCGCTGCTAAATAGCCTTGGGAAGGAAATTGTTTTGGTGGAACATTCAAAAGTTGTTTTAGTCGTGTGAGAGAAAACTCAGATTGGACAGATAGTCTTGCTAGCGTACCCACTTGGGGTTTGCCCTATGTTCCCACAGCCCTATGTTCAATGCACAACATTTTTTAGGGTCAGGCGGATAAAATCTGATACAAATTTATGAAAAAAAGGAAATGTGGGAATATAGGGCCTAATTTTGGAAAAAAATATTAGAAATGTGGGAACTGTGGGAAAATAGGGCCTAGTTTTGAAAAAAATCTAAATAAAATTAAGTTGTAAATAGTAAATTGAGAGGGAGCGTGCCTATGTTCTAACAGCCCTATGTTCCCACATTTCTAAGATTTATTTCAAAATTAGGCCCTATGTTCCCACAGTTCCCACATTTCTACGATTTTTTTCCAAAATTAAGCCCTATATTCCCACATTTCCTTTTTTTCATAAATGTGTATCCGATTTTATCCCCCTGACCCTAATAAATGTTGTGGGAGGATAGGGCTTAAATTGAAGGGAAATGTAGGAACACAAGACCTAATTTTGAAAATGTCCTAGAAATGTGGGAACATAGGGCTGTGGGAACATAGGCACGCTCCCTCTGAATTTACCGTGCTGAGATCTGAGGAGCAGTTAACCATTAGTCCTCATAAATCCACCTGAGTTTAAAATTCCAACACAAAGAAAGCGGAAGGAAACAGACATCGGCGAAAAGACATACATCTTCCTGCGGCACCAGAGCAATACCGGAAGTGGAACGTCGAGGATATAGATAAGGGAACCATGTATTTTCTGACACTCTGTCTTGTAGATCAGTGATTCCCAACCAGGGCTACTTGTACCAGGGGGTACTTCTGCAGTGTACATGGAAATATTGTAGAGTAGCTCAACTAAGTGGAAAAATTTTAAGTAATGAATTGATTGGAAGAATATATACATGTATCAA
This sequence comes from Zingel zingel, assembly GCA_023566125.1. Classification (NCBI taxonomy): domain Eukaryota; kingdom Metazoa; phylum Chordata; class Actinopteri; order Perciformes; family Percidae; genus Zingel; species Zingel zingel. The sequence continues at coordinate 42,585,190 of CM042315.1, forward strand.
CATTAAGTATAACACCTGAACACTACATATTGCAGTTAGGCTATATAAAAGCATGTGAAAACTAGTTAGCAAGTGAGTAGAAGAAGCATAAGTTTAGCTAAAAGTAATGAATAACTGGTAGAAATAACTAGTTAAATGTAAAAATGTAATGACTAAACAGTTTGATAAACGAATGATTAGCTAAAAGTAATGGAGAAACGGTTAAAATAGCTAAAAATTGAAATAGTTAGCTAACGGTTGAAATAGTTGTAGTTGTACTGTTGTAGATGTTATAATTCAAAGGTAACAGTCAGTATTCAGGGACCATGAATGTCTAAACAAAATGTAAACTACACAATAGAAAAGGTCCAACAGCCTTTTGTTTTTCAAGACTTTCATTTTGTTTGGAGCTCTTCTTACACTTCTTCACATTGTCTGGAACACTATGCATGCTTGTATGTATGCTTTTACAATGCCATTTAATAAGCAGAACAACATTTCTGTACTTGCAGTATGTATATGTGTGTGGGTGCACGTTTTGAGTTATTCATCGCAAGTAGAAATACAAGACTGTTCCTTCATTTTCATATTGAACCTTCCACCCAAGCTGCTGCTGATTGTTTTTTTCTGACTAGTTAAGTGAGGCATAATAATCATGGGACTTAATCATAGAGCTAAGAATGGAAGCAGCAGGGTATGTATTCATCTCCCCAGCAGCTATCAAGTTAAACCCACATGATGAAAATGTGGTGGATTTTAAAGCTAACACAGCGTGTAAAACAAAAAAGCATCTGCCTGCTATTGATCTGAGTTCACAGGTTTCCTATTAGGCCTGCATCACAGCTTCATTTTAATTGATTAGTTACCTCTAGGACAGACACTACTTCAACACGGGGGTCGATCAGTGTCATGACAGGCCAACTTCAAATAGCTGGGGTTTTAAATGTTGGGAGGCATTCCATTTATATGGAATTGTTTTATTGTAACTGTAAGTAGTGGAGTTAGTGTTGCTCAAGTATCTGAGAATACACCTTCTTAAAGAGGCTGCAAGCTGTTTGGCCTTGAAAGTACCCACTCTCCCCAGTGTTATAAATAATTGAATGTCTTGTTGAGACTGTCTCTTACCATGGCGCCCTAAATGACTTTCCTGGATACTGTAATCACACTTGTCATGCATAAAGTCCTTTGCTTCTTGTAGTCAAAGTCACGGTTTCATCCTCCGCTCTCAAATCCCATGGCTGCAGTTGACAATTCAAAAACAGAAGAGGGACTACTCTTTTTGTCCTTGTCAATCACGAGGAGTCTGACTCTTTTTCCTGCAGGCCACAGTCAAGACTTCGGGGAGTGATTGTCAGGTGGCATTACTGTCCCACTAACGCTGCTAAAAGCCAGCTATTTTAATATTACAAAAAAATACTTGATGCATTATTTAACACAGAGATCAGGCGCAATTTCTAGAAGGATCTTGAGTTCTAAAACGGACGGTTGCGGCCAAGACTCCTGGGTAAGCGGGTGTGAGGCACTGTGACAGGCTTCAGTTTCTCTCTTTCTCCATCACACACACACACAGACACTCAGACAAACAGACACACGCAGACATGCGCACATACAGACCACATGGCACTTTGCGATGCATGTTATTACTCCATTCTGGCATTTCAAAATCGCTCTACTAAGCAATAAAGGTGGCGTTATTCTGTATTTTTATTATTATCTATACATTCTATGTAAAGACTTAAACCAACAATGTGTTTCTCCATCTCTAATCTACAGAGGACTTTTCTATTTTTATTTTCAAACAAGACACAAACCCCGGTCTCCTAGGTGGAAGTCCCGTGTTTGTTTGACCCCAACCTGCCTCCTAACGCGGAACTTGGTGTTCTTATACTTTGTCACCTTACTTCCTGCTTTGCTCCCGTCATAATGAATACGGCCACTAGATTGAGCTCTCACTATAAACGTTATTATAAGTCGTAATTGCTGCTTGAGGACAGTCTGATTTCTTTTACCGTTGGGACTGCCTTCATGTTGCCAACCTGTAAGCCTGTTCCTAGTCTATATCAACGACATTCAACTTCCGGGATTGGTCCGTTGCTGCCGGAAATTCCGCCCGGATGTCACTATTTAGGGCAGGATGTCCCGTTACCTTCCTCTTTCTTTGTGTTGGCGTTCTAAACTCCGGTGGATTTATGAGGACTATGGTTAACTGCTCCTCAGATCTCTGCAGGGTAAATCCAGACAGCTAGCTAGACTATCTGTCCAATCTGAGCTTTCTGTTGCACGACTATAACAACTTTTTAACGTACACATGTTCCATCAAGACAAGACTAATTTGCAGAGGCATTTAGCACCGCCAGATGATTGCGATTGGTTAAAAGAAATGCCAATAAACCAGAGCATGTTTTTCTCCTATCTCGGAGTGCTGTGTGGACCAGCCAGACCCTCCTCTGCAGCGCTGTGGAGCTTCCTCCACAGCAATGCGAGACTAGCCTGTTCCTGACCATTGCCTGCAGTAGATTTCCCTCCATCCTACCTGTCTGCTTTTGAGTCCTCCTCTCTCTGTTGTCTGAATTCACCAAACTTGACATAAATAACTTTCACTGGTATGGCGACGTCACTTTTTTTTTTTTTGGAAAGTGTTATAAATTAGCAGGAAAGAAACGCAGAGCACACTTCAGTCCTGGCCGACATCACTCAACTGTCGGTGGAAGTCAGTACTGGGCTACTGGCAGCTGTATGTATGTGTATGTAGTATGTGATCTCCAGCAGCTGTAACAACACAGCTGCAGTACATCTAATGAACTGGTAGATTTTCAACTGAACAAAAGTCATTGACATTTACTGTTATTAATAAATGTCTCACTTTGTTCATAAGCAACGTGTTGCTTAATTTGTTTTGTCCACCAGACGTAGGGAGTTATGGCTGGGCCGTGGAAATGAAAGTAGGTGTGCATCTCTCAGCAGTGGATTTTGTAGATTTTTTAAAGCTAATTTCTCACACAGAAACACAGAGTTGTCACTAAATATTTTAGATGTAACTCTTGCTGCTCACTAAAACAACTGACACAACTAGTTTGTTAATATATGACCTGTTTAAGTGAAAGAGCAAAAGAGTTTTAAAAGATTTAAAAGAATTAATATTGACTAATAGGCATAATGATCTGCCACTTGATCAAAGTGCTGTTTACAGTAATAATGTGCACTGGGAAGATTTCACCAAAATAAAACAGTAGTTTTGCCCTAGCCAATGGGGTGATGTATTGGTACCGCTTACGTCCTCCACTTAACATCATTTTTACAAAAACTACCACATGACTCGAGCAGCTATATCAATCATGAGTTGTATCTTCAAAGACACAGCTTGTGATTGGTAAACAGCCACCCATCATCCCAAACTGGTTAAGTCAACATTACAGTCCCTCCAGAAAAACGTGATTATGCGGGCTCGCATGATTTCATAATCCCCGCATTTTCGTTGCTAAAAAGTTACATATATTTTAGCAGAAAGTTGAAAAATGTTGCGTTTACTTCAAACAAGAGCAGCAATTCTCCCCTGTTGCCATGGGAACGTTATGAAGTGACGTAATTACGCGACGTGAACATTATCGAAAAGCTACAAACCCCGCGATGAAGCCATGATGAAACCGCAGTTTTTGCAAGTTCCTGCAATTTCATTGCATAAAATTGCATAAATATCCTGCATATTCCATTGCCTTTTTCAAGAAAACGTGCTGCATAATCAAGGGTTTCTGCCCGCAACAATCACAAAAAAACTCCGCATTTTTCTGGAAGGACAGACATTATCTGGAGAAATAACCATGTTAGCACATTGAGATTCTATAAACAGATTGCAGATTATGGTATATAACTCAGCACCACATTCTCACTCCCATCTCGTAAAATATGGAAGCGGTTGCAACAGATTCTCAGTCCCATCTCGTAAAATACGGACGCTTGGTCAGGTGCCTTTGTCGTTCTTATTGACGCTAAACGTTTCCTTTAGCGTCATATAACGTGCTTTAACTAAACGCGCTTGGTCGGGACTATTGGCGTCCCTTTTCACGCAGTTAGGTTAAGGAAAAGCTCCTGGGTGGGCTTACGTTTCCGTGATTCGCAGGAAGAACGGGACGGTTGGGTTTAGGAAAAGGTCGTGGGTGGGCTTACGCTTCCGTCACACAGGAGGGGCCGGTTAAAGTTGAAAGCGCCTTCCGTGACTCATGGGAATAACAGGACAGTTAAAGACACACGCAGGACACAAACCCCGGCCTCCTGGGTGAAAGTCCTGTGCTTGACCCATCCACCACCCCGACCAACCTCCTTGCACGGAATTTCCATCTTACATACTACTTGCTAAAGCCCGTGTAGCTGCTGCTCTCCCCGGTACGTTCTACAAACATGCTGAATGGGCGCTTTTTTCATCACTTCAGACACTGACAGCCACTGTACAAACGTCCGTATGTTACGAGTTCGGAGTGAGAACGGGTTTAACTCAGACTCTAAATCAAATTCAAAATCTAATGTAACCCTTTTAAATCTTAACTCAGATTACAGTCCTAAATTAACCTTAAACTTTATTTGAACTGATTCTAATTGTAACTTAACACTTACCTTTACGTCCTAACCTAAATGAACCACCTGTGAAAAGATGAGACTGCCCTCCCCTGAAAAAACGCTCCCATAGGTCGTTCGTTCAAGCAGCAATTACGACTCATATTAGCGTTTCTAGTGGTAGAGCCCTCTAGTGGCCGTAGTATTTATGGCGCGAGCAAAGCAGGAAGTAAGGTGAGGAAGTATAAGATCGCTATGTTCTGCATAGGAAGGTAGGTTGGGGTGGAGGATGGGTCAAACAAACAGGACTTTCACTATAAAAAAAAAGTAAAAGCTGAGGCTTTTTTTTGGTAACTTTGCGTCAAATTCAGCGCCATGTGCGTAATCGGTAAGTAAAGTAACGTCTGAATTTTTTAAGATTATTTTTTTGGCATTGTAGGCCCCTATTGGAAGGACAGCCAAGACATGAAAGGGGAGAGAAAGGGGGAACGCCAAGCAGCCAAGTTCCTTTTCTAAACTTAGTAGTTTTGGTGCCTTAACATTATCAAACTGCAACCGTTTCACAATGTTAGTGTTTGTATTTAAAACTGCAACGTTACTTTCTCTGGTTTAGATATGAGGATGGAAAACGCTCCTGTGGGTCATATTAGAGGGTAGGAATGAACGGCCGATATTGTCGAATAGTTAGGAGAACTGATCTCACACTTCTCTAATATGTTTTCACAGTAAAAGTCTAAAAGTGGTCAGCAGGATGGAATACAAATATAACACACACGCACACACATTGAGTGAGAGAGTGTGTCCCAGCATTAATAAACCATAGCGGACACAGGTTTAGCCGTGCAGCTTTCTAGCTCCTGGGTGTTGGGAAAGAGACCTGGTCCTGACAGGTATGGATGAGAGGCCAGCTGTGAGCAATAGCCAGGTGGTCCCAGTCCCAAACCCTCCCACCACATCAGCCCACCGCTGGCCTGATTGGCATTAATTGGCAGGTGGTGGTAGACCAGAGGGTTAGGGGAGGATGGGTTGGAGGGAAATTTTAAGAAACAGAGAAAGCAAATAAAAGAGTGATAGACAAAAGAGCTGGAGAAGCTGTGAACTAAGTATCAGCAGGACCGAAGTGGGAAGTTGAATTCACAAAGTATCTGGCTGCACTAGCACAAGACACCATGCTCAAGTTTTTTTGATGGATTGTTGAAAAATAAAGAAAAGAAGAAGCACTTTATTAAAAAAAATAATTAAATTTCCTGGGTGAAAGGCTTTTGTTTTCCCCAGGAAGCGAACTCCGCTCCATGGCTTGAAAGTCCTGTGTTTAATGACCCACCAATCCATCCCGACCTCATCCCAACACGGCCAACCGCGTTCTTATATAGCAGTAGTCAATGGGGTGCAGACAGCAAAAAAATACGTGGAATGCTTACGAATTACAGTGCTTAACTTTTCGTAGTTATATGTATGTGTCACGACCTCCATTTAAAGAATCAAACCAAGACACAAAAGGGGTTGGAGGATGCACCATATTAAAAAAGATGCCAAACAAAAGGTTAACAATTAACCAACAAGCTTTATTAAATCAATCAAAAACATTCCCAAAAATAACAACCAAGGAAAAACAAAAGGGACTGGAGATACCGCCAAAAGATGGGAAGACGTTGGACCAACGGGACCAGCTTTTGCGTTTGTGTTGCGGCTTTTGCGTTTGTGTTGTAGCTTTTGCGTTTATGTTATAGCTTTTGCGTTTGTGTTGTAGTTTTTGTGTTTTTGTTTTTGCTTTTGCATTTGTGTTGTGGCCACCGTTCATTGGTTTACTCCCCAGTGGAGAGCCGGAGCTGCTTCACTGTGACTTGTAACAGACAGTGGGTCAGGCTGCCATCAGCCTCCTGCTGACCATCAACCGCTGCGTTGAACAGGAATCAATACGGAGACACAACATCACAAGTTTATGAAGCAGATGTACTTGCCTCTTAAATTCACCATGGCTTTTAAGGCAGCTCCTAACAGTCCTGGTCTCAGGATAAACATAACCCTCATGACTCCCTGTGATTGTTTGTTGAACAGTTCAGACAAACCGGCTGAATGAACGGAGGCTCTTAATAGTGTCTCCTTGTCACTCCAGTGACAGTTACTTTTCAGGGACTAAAAAGCATGTTTTCTTCTCTCTCTTTCTCAAGAAAAACCCTTTTATCCTCATGTTTTTACCCATCTCTTTTTTCGCCTAACCCTGGGTGAATCAATCTTTTCTTCCCTCTGGGCTAAATTGATGGCAGTGCAGGAGTTAATTGTTCAGGCATGTGTTTGGCTTCCTGATGGAGAGTGGATGTGGATCAGGTTGGGGTCAGGGTTCACAATGACATATTTTTTCTGGGCAGTGGAAATGGAGAAGAGGCCATGGGAGAGTGCTGAACATGGGGGTAAACAGGAGTTCCACCGAGGCACTTAAACCTGTCTCTATACAGCAGCCAACAAAAGAGAAAAATCATCGTACACATCAGAGACGATAGCATAACCAATGAGAGGCACTGCTTCATAGAAACTTTGTAAGACATGACACTTTTTAAAAAAACATTAGACAAACAAAGAGCCTCTATTGGTCTGCATGAAAGAACTGTTACTCAATAAATAACCACAGAACAGCTGGCTTGCAACAGTGAACTCTTAGAAAACTTCTAAAACTTTCATTTATAATTTTATATAAATCAAACAGCCAAAGCTCGAAGAATTCAGTCTTTTTGTTAGGTAGGGTTTACTGTGCTTTATAGACAAGTTTAAATCCAAGATTTTAAAAAAAAGTGTAGAAGACCACAAACTGAATACCAAGGTTTTTCTTGCAACTAGTTGAAGAAGAAAAAGCATTTTTATTCAAGTCATTGTAGATACCCTGAATATGCAGTACATGGTGGAACAGACCATGTTAAATTGTTTAAATATTTCCTAATACATTTTAACAGATATGATTGAAGAATATATTATGGCTTTGAAGATAAGACAGGTGTTATTCTATATTTTTTAGTAAACCAACAATCAACTGATCCTACTGACAATTATTGTTTGATCGTATTCCTCTGAGCCATTGTTTTTTTTATTTCACATCAAGGACCCCTAAACTGACACAAATTACACCACGGACCCCCATCAGATAAGACTTTGACCCAGGGTCCCCTACCTGATAGAATTTTTGCTTTTAGATGTTCTATTACAGAAAGTGAATGGAACCCATGAGCAAAATAGTCATACAATCTGTCGTTGCGTTACTTATGGATGAAATTATAGTGAAAATAAATTATTCACCTTTTTGTTTGGGACCCCCTGGAACCCCTTCAAGGACCGTGGGGGTCCCCAGACAACACTTTGAGAATCACTGCTCTGAGCCATAGAGCACACAGGTCATATATGTTCCTTCATTACCATGAACATGGCTCAATCCCCAACACACGGTCCTATACAGTGCTCCAGAGAGCTTAATACACTACAATTCAAGAAAACACGAGCAAATAGACAAAACACAAGCAAGCATGTGTATAAAAAAATTTGAACCATTTTGACAACACGTCACATTTAGGGGGGGGGGGGAAGTATGCATATACTGTACACTATATTATAAGAAAATGAAGACATACCTCCACCAATGTGTGAACATATATGCAGCATAATGAAATGGGCTGCAAATACAGAAAACCAACGCAGAGACAGATACATTGCAACATGTACACAACATAACACCCTGAAACGGAAGTTTGTAAAGAAAATGTTTTGAGTGTGCTGTTGTTGGACACTATTCTCCCAGAATGCAATTTCTGTGACTGATTAGGGTTAGAGTAAGAACACCAGGTTTAGCAAATCAGAGGCAGAGTAACGCAGCGTATATGGGGACATGCCTTCGCCATCCTAGGAAACGCAAATTTGCATGTGTGATGGCCGCGACAAAACAACAATGGTGGATGTGATAGACAGATGGTAGATGGTTCATCCAATCACCTGCCAGGTATTTTTTTTTAAAGTGCCTGCCCTTTCCCAAACCGTTTCCAATGACAGCTTCTCAGATGGTTCTGTGTAACTAACCATCTGGCTTGTCAGGCTAGCAGTGGCCAGCTATTTAAGGGAAATTAGTGAGCCATTTTTAAAGATTTATGACTTTGGTAGGAATCAATGGGCTTGGGATGCCACAGTCAGAAAGTACTGAGAGATGGACTAGCAAGTTAATTTTGGACTTGTAATGGGATTTGTTGACAATAAAGAAAATATTGAAAAACACCAGCCTCATCATTTTAAGTTGATTAACATGAAAGTGCAACAACAGCATTACGATGAACAGATGCAGCAAACACATTTGGTAATATAAAAGCTGAACATACGGACGTTTTTTTTTAAAATTCAAACTGTATATGTGTTTTTTGCATTTTTGATTGTCCAGCTGAGTTCAGAGGGGTAAACAAAGTAGGTTATGTGTTCACTGGAGAGTGTACTGCATGTGAAGAGAAGACAACAAAGGTAGGAAACATTGAACTACCTTTAATCTGACTGGATTTTAACGTCTTTCACGTTAAAAAAACGTGTGTGTGTGTGTGTGTGTGTGTGTGTGTGTGTGTGTGTGTGTGTGTGTGTGTGTGTGTGTGCGTGTGCTGGTGCCAGAACGGACACTTGGGTGAGTGGGCAGGATGAAAGAAGGAGCCAGCTGGTTAGGCAAACACAGCTATGTGCTGGTTTCCGACGAGGGGGCAATGCTCAGCCCTCCTCATCAACCCCCCGCCTGACTGCATGGCACCATCACACATCCAACATCTCGTGGCATTACTTCAGCCAGCTTAAGCCATTTTAAGACACCAAATTGCACTGTATCCGGACTATGATCTAAGGTTATTTGTCTCAGCGGCTCTTGTTTGGTTCCTTTAACTTAGTTCATACCATCAGTGTGGGTTGAGCGGAGTCAGGAAATGGCGGGGCATTTAACAAGGCTTGTGTAAGTGATTGTGGCAGATCCTGCCAGCAAACAGCAGGCCCACAGCCCCTTTCACTGAGCCCAGCAGAGGGCCTGCATTGATGTGGATAAGGGAATTATCTCTACTCTGGTGACTCGGACTGGAGGACACTGGAAATTCAATTAAACCAATCTATGTTTTCAATATCCAGAGCCTGTGTCCTGACTGTAAGGGTGGATTGTTACATGTACAGCTGCCTGAGGGTTGTGGCTAGACCTATGGCGTGTAGCCGAGAAAAATTGAGCATCATGCAGCGACGAAAATGACGTTTAGGCACCAAAACGACTAGTTAAGTTTAGGGAAAAGGTCGTGGTTTGGATTATAACACCCTCGAGAAACGAACATGCGAACAACGAATATTATATCATATTAGATTTTGCGAGATTATGCGTAACTGTAGTAGCTGTATCCAGGGTTTTAAATTACCTTTTTTTTTATCATCGGCCAACATGGCTATTTCATTTTTAAAGGTACCAGCCCAATCAGATTTGCCACTATAGCCACGTTTGTTTTTTTCTAGAGATGCACCGATTGACCGGCCGTTGACCGGAATTGGCCGATTTTCACGTGCTCGGCCATGACCCGCGACCTGCCGGTCAGTCTGACATATGCCGATTTTATGCCGGTCAAATTCACTCGGGCGCCGCATGATTAACGCAAGATCAGCGCACCGCCTCTCAATCAGCTGTTTATGAAATGTTATAAAGTCGTAATTATACACGGCCGTCTGCTCTACTGCTCTCAGCCACGCTCTCTCTCCCCTCTGAGGCTGAATAACTGGAACATGAAAACCGCGGGTCCGTGAAATATGACAGCTACAGTTTATTGGAAAATAGCGTTGGGCGCACTGACTTTGATGCATTTCCTGTTTATCAGACCCCAGATGAGACAAGAAGCTAACGTTAGAACGCTGCGGTGACGTCCCTCTGCCTCTGACGTCCGGCTGCAAGAGACGCTGTATTAAAAAAAAAAAGACACGCTGTATTCCTCTGACACGCTGTACTAATGTTACTGTTTAAAACGCTTTACAGGTTAGTGGGGGTGCATACCGCTTAAAATCAACATTAAACACGTAGTAATCTTCCCCCAGCCTTTAGTTTGTTGCTAACTGTGTGTAAAATGAGTGGTGACGTTTATGTTTTCAGGTAACGTTACTGTTGACGTTCAAACAGGCCTGCGTGTGTTTTGAGAAATATCTTTATACTGCAAGGCTATATTTATTATATTAAGTTGGATATTGGATGTGAAAAGAAGGAAATGGTTCTAACATTGTACTTAAATGTGCGTGAATTTCCCACACCAGGAGTAATTTATATAGTTCTATTTTATAGCGATCGATTATCTATTCAAAAAAGTTTCTATGTAAAATGTTCTTTTAAAGAAAAGATAGAAAATAAATATTTGTGTGTGCTGTAAAGTGGTTAGAAAAAATGAAATCGGAATCGGCTAAAATCGGTATTAGATGGCCTAACTCAAATAAAATCGGAAATCGGAATCGGCCTCGAAAGTTGTAATCGGTGCATCTCTATTTTTTTCCTAAGTTAATAGTACTTAATGTTCATGGGGAATGTAGGATAAGTACTACAAGCAGTGTTGCCAGATAAGATTACGTTTCCAAGCCAAACGAACACAAGACCGTCCAAATGTCTTGGCAGAACACAGACCATCATCTGGAAACACTGACTTGTCGCATCGTTTCTGCAGCCTGCCGATTCAAACAAACACTTCACTTCAGTCATCACCGGCCAAATTGGTTAGTAACTTAAAAATGTTACCCGCCAAAGTTAATTTTTGACCACATTTGGCGGGTTGGCTGGTGTCAGCCCTGGCTGCATCCCTTCTAGCCACAACCCAGCCTGATTGGGTTAAGGGTAGCTAAGAGGTGCTTCTTCAAGAAGAGAGGAAGTGAATCTTTTGCAGAGGAAAAACTTGGTTTGTTGGCAGTTGATGTGTTATTCTGAGTCAGATGTAAAGCTGGACATCATCAGAACATCTTATCATCTCGATCAGCACTTCAAATAGTGGTGGCCTACGGGCAAGCGCGGTGACTCAGCGTGTGGGCGGATAGTGCGGTTAGTTGATATTATGTTTTACACAGTCAACCCATTGTTTTTGTCTCGTGTGGGAGATTTGTAAATCATGAACACTTCAGTGCAGCGCTGAGGCCGAGATAACCACGAGACGGTCAGGTGTAGCTGTGCACTTTGTGCAGCGATGGAGAACGATGCAGATGGTCATGACTGTCTGAGCCATGAGGTACTTTTTCACTTTGAACTAGCTTCAGCTGAAAGGACATATTTGCTCCATGTCACCACTCACAGCTCTCTCACTTCTCCCTTCACGTTTTCACAAATTAAAAGAGAAAGCTCTCTTTATTCTGTCTTTTCATGCAATGTTTGACACACTCATACAATGCATTTTAGTGTGATTGCATTATGTTGTATGCAGTAATAAAACATGTTATTATAACATGAAAAACACTGGCATAAGATGAACGGATCTCTCTAAAATGACTAAATGTTCTCATAACAAGAAACTTAGCTTTTTTTGGTCACGCTGACAGCAACACGGTGGCGTTAACTTCTGATTATTCTTTATGGCAAAGATCTTCAACCGGGGTTCCGGGACCACTAGGGGGACCTCAGATTCCCAATTATTGTCAATTTTCAAAGTTTTTTCATAAATGAAAATGTCTTAACATAATTCTAACGTATTACTAGCAAATATGAATCCCCACTGATGATAGTCTTAATGGCCTATAAGGTAGTCACTAAGGTAACCATCCACAGATACAGTTAATAAGGATTCACTGTGCCACAGATTCATAAAATCATGCCAACAATTATTATTTTAATAGCTTTGTATTCTACGCAAAAAAGGTATGTATAAAGGCTTTAGGCCTACATGTTATTGTAGGCCCAGTTTAATATGTAACCAAATTTTCTACAATATATCTAGTAGGGGGTCCCTGATCCGTCTCCCTTTCAGTTAAGGGTCCTTGGCTTAAAAAATGTTGAAGACTCCTGCTTTATGGCCTTAATTTTGATCTCTTGTCTATTTAATACAAAATTCCCTCTTTTTGTATCTGTTGCTCAACAATGACACACTGTCAGTGGAAACACCAAGAGGGAATTCTGAACTAAAAAAAGACCAACTTTGGAAGATATCACCACTTGATTTGGCTAACACAAACAGCAGAAGCCCATATTATCTTCAGCTGAACTTTTAAACACATTTTTGCACAGAACGAGGAATATGGATTTTGTCCCCCTTAAAATCTCCCACGCCTTTCCCCGCAGTTTTAAAACCTCTGCTTTAAAGACAGGGTTGGTAACTATTTCCAATATACACTTTTTATATATTGTTTGAAATGGTCTTTACTAAGGGTGTAACTTTGGTTTGAGAAGTAGGTGGGGGCACAAAACGGGGTCTGGGTGTCCTCCGCCAGAATTTTTTTTTAATTTGAATCCCATTTCCTGCATTTCTACATACATTTATAGGGTAATACAAAATCCAGGATATAATTACTGTAAGTTGCGCATAATGATGAATTATGCCAGAAAGAAAAGATGTCTTACTTTCTTTATTGCTCAAAATAGGGGGCCAATCACCAAGACTTAAAGCTCCATTGTAACACAGACTAGCTACAGCTAGAACAGCTGCGTGTAAACGATGGAGATACTAAGAGCTAATTTCGGTTTCATTGACATTGTTCATACTGCTCAGAGAAATATATTAAAAACACAAACCTCCGTTGCTTCTCTCGTACACTTTAAACATTGCCTTACACTATTAATCTCGTATCAATATACAGAATAACGATAGCAGTGATACTTTACTAACATTAGCTGCATTTATTTGGGAACCTGATAGCTGATGTTAGCAATGAAATGGTACCAAAATAACGTAAATCTATTATTACACTGGAAGGAACACTCACGGGCGAAGTCATACTTCTTGGAATAATACGGCCACCGTAGGAGTTAAAACGCGCTCAGAATGGGAGGGGCTAGAAAGTAATATTCAGTTGGTTGTCATATACAATTTCACCGCTAGATGGGAGAAATTCTTACACAATGTAGCTTTAAATAAAATGATCTCAAATTAATTTGAAAGAGGGACACAAACGGGATATTGAAAAGTGCGGGGGACATGTCCCCCCTCTCCCCAGTGGAAATTACACAGTCTTTACACCTGGACAGCAATAAATAACTTGAAAAAAGATCTGAAAAGATCCGTCTTTTAGCTGCTGTAATCCTGTAAAAACGCCTACCAATCACTGACTCACGGTCTGCTTTAAAGGAACCAATGAAATACCTCCTTGCCTCGCTGCGCGTACACTACCCTTACTGTGTTAAGCTAATTCGCTGTTATCGTAAAATTAACTAACGCATTTACTTGATGAAACTAATGTTCAGCTATAACATTGAATTGGATCTGTGTGTGTGGTTAGACTCTGAATGAACATGTGATGTGGCAGTGGCTGAACTTTAAGTGAACTTGTACTAAATGTGGCAGTTTAATGATGTGGTAAGGATAGGGAAAGTCCTGTTCGGTACAACTTTGATAAGTGATCTATTCATTGTATATTCGAACCATACAGACTTTTATGATTAGGGGTGCAACCTTTATGAAGCTCCTACATAAATAAATAAACTAATGACAAATATGTGTTATAAATATCTGTTGGAGCCCCACTCAGTTCCATTGTACTTGTAACACAGCACCTGTATACAGCACCAATTGCATTAACGTTCCAAATTGCTTATTATAATGACATACAGTATACAGTTTGAGTCATTGCTACATACATAATGAATCAAAGTCTATGGAGGACCATACATTCCCATTGTATACAATACAAACGTTCAAAATTTGAAAATAGTAAGTATTGCACACTGCTTAACTGTGAATAAAATAATTACGATGACATCTTTTTGAGTTATGTACAGATTAAAACCTTAAGTGCCCCTTTCACTCTCACTGACTCACTATGGGGTGAATAAGTTTTCCTATGATTATTAAGTCCTCCAAAAATCATATCAACATGCATTCCTCAGTCCACTTTGAATACTAGACCGAGGAAGTATCACATGTCGGGGTGATAAATGTCACCCCAGAGGTGTCTGGCAAAGGAATATTTGATGATATTTAATTGACGTATAGAGTGCACGTCTCCACAACTGCAGGGCAGTAACCCAATAATGTTTGACTGGCACTCCTCTCTGCGCCTATGTGTTGTGTTACACTCTGTCCAGTACTAACTGCATATTAATTCTTATGTTTCATCTTTCAGATCAAGTCGTTTCCCATTGCCAGTAAATGGATAGTAAGCAGAATAGGGATGCACCAAATCCAGATTTTTGGGGTTCGGCCGAATACCGAATCCACTGGTTAAGATTCTGCTGAATCCGAAACCGAATACCGAATCCTACTCCCATCCTCAGTCCATTAACACAGTGAACACATTAAATGAAGTAAACAACGTCCACAGCAGTGTATTTTTCTGACTGTCCTTCCTTTATCGTACCTGAAGTTGCTGCACTTTGGCTGCTGTCTGTAGATTCCTTCATGCACAACTCGTATTCTTTCGGATGTTTCATACGCAAATGTTTTAACAGTGGTGATGTTGTGTATTGTTTAGGGTCCTTGCCACCACGAGACAAATCAGCATTGCAAATTGAACATGTAGCTGGACTTGAATTGCCTTCTTTTGACTGAAAGTACTGCCAAACAACACTTGATGCTCACGAGTTCCATTTTTACTTTCTCACAGCCTACTGCATTGAACGGTCCACCTACGTGAACACTTTCCCGTAATCAACGGTGCCGTCATTACGTTGACCAGGGTAGTGTGCGTAGAGCAAGCGTAGCGTAGGGTTCGGTGGAAAAAAATTCTACTGTTCGGCAGAAACCGAACCTCGTCAAAAAGCCCAATATTCGGCGGAATCCGAAGCCGAATCCTGGATTTGGTGCATCCCTGAAGCAGATAATGGTAAGGTAAAATATTATCTGGGTTAATGACTGAATGAAGACTGAGGTTTTTACATTTGTCTGAAGGAGAGCTGCTTTGATGAGTGGGACCAAAGAGCCACACCCTATGTCCCAATTGTTACTATATACTTTACTACAGTGATTTTCAACCACTGTGCCGCGGCACACTAGTGTGCCGTGAGAGATCGTCCTGTGTGCCGTGGGAAATTATCCGATTTTACTTAATTGGTCCAACAAATATTTTTTATTGAGTTACTGCAAATAATTTGCCATTTTTTCGCATCTGTGACTGCAATGTGATGACTGGCAGAGAAATAAAATACTATTCTGTGTCAGTAGGTGGCAGTATAGCGCAATAATGACCTTGTTGATCTAAGACAATAGAATGACTGCCCCCTGGTGGCAGTGACAGGATGTAAGCCTGCAACAGCCATGGATACATTTTCAAAAAGGAAAAATGCAGATTCTGATCTTATTAGGCTACAATGTGTCATTTTGTAAAATTTTTGGTTGGTGGTGTGCCGCGGGATTTTTTTAATGTAAAAAATGTGCCGTGGTTCAAAAAAGGTTGAAAAACACTGCTTTACTATATTCTTTGTGTTCCACTTCCGGGATTGCATCGGTGCTGCGGGAAATT
Source organism: Zingel zingel (assembly GCA_023566125.1). Taxonomy (NCBI): domain Eukaryota; kingdom Metazoa; phylum Chordata; class Actinopteri; order Perciformes; family Percidae; genus Zingel; species Zingel zingel. The sequence continues at coordinate 42,601,324 of CM042315.1, forward strand.
CCGCCGGATGCATTTATTTTCCGTCACCTTCCACTTTTTTTGTGTTGGAATTTTAAATTTGGTGGATTTATGAGGACTATGGTTAACTGCTCCTCAGATCTCTGCATGTTAAATTGAGACAGCTAGCTAGACCACAGCGGCTCTGTGCGGAGTTTAGCTTTAATAGTAGTTTAATAGTTTAAATAAATGCCATTGAACCAGAGCACGTTTTCCTCCCATCCCCGAATGCTATGTGGAGTAGCCTGACCCCCCTTCAATTCAATTCAATTTTATTTATAGTGTCAAATCATAACAGGAATTATCTCAGGACACTTTACAGATAGAGTATGTCTAGACCACACTCTATAATTTACAAGGACCCAACAATTCCAGTGATTCCCCAAGAGCATGCATGAATGCGTAAGTGCGACAGTGGCGAGGAAAAACTCCCTTTTAGTGCTCTTTGGAGGAGGGTCTGGCAAAGCGAGACTACTAGATACTGTACACACCTGTACTCACCTTTAACCGGTACATTTAGACAGGGACCCATATATAGGACACCTTACTTTTTCAGATATATTTATAGTGAAAAAAATCCCCATCTAATATACGGTCCTTTATTTTACCTCCACGTGCTAAACTGAGATGGTCAATGGTACGTAGAAGGAGCAGACCTGACCTGTCCATGTCCATGTCCCTCCCTGCCCACTCCGCTTAAAAATGTATGCTAAATGTATGCAATTTTATTTTATTTTAGGTCGAAAGCTGCATGACAGGTCTCAATAATATGGTGAATACAAGGTTGTCGTAACAGACAGAACCGAGTGGTGAGAGCTTGGAGTGACAAAAAAATAGATGTTTGGTTTAGGAGATCAGGCATGATCATGATGCAGCAATGAAATTACACCAGACACTACAAACCAATAAGGCCCAATGAAACACTGAATGTCTTTCTAACACACTGCACTGCCTGAGAAAACTCCCAGGCCTCAGTATCTCTCTCTAATTTACGCACACGCACGTGCACACACACACCGCGCACACGCACAAACCACCATCCCCCCTTAAGTTTGTGGGTAATGGATTTTTATCAGGGCAACAGTATCAGGGCTGATTTTGACGAGTCCCTAGGCTGCTCTACGATTCCTTTTGAAATCCCTTTCTTTAGTAGTCTTGTTCAAGTAGCCTGAGGCCATGGCCCTCCGAGATCACAATGTTATTAATACAAACATGTCAAACCGCATGCTGAAATTCAAAACAGAGGTGCCAAAATGTCAAGGTGTCAAATTCCTGAAATATAAATTATGCTTTAATATTCCTAAGCACTACACAAAATATGCTTCTGCACATTTGAAAAAAGCGTGATGCGCACAAGTGTTTAATATTTCAGTGTAATGTCACCAATTGCAGCAGCAGAGGGGATTGGCTGACGGGCTGCGGCCCTGACTGTGATGTGAAATCTCAAGAACCCCTCTACAGGATTAATGACTGGACTTGATATGCCAACCTGCAACCCCCCCCCCCACTCCCCCCATCCAGCGTGTAAACCCCCTGTAGTAAACCCAGTGATATGTGCCAAGAGAACAAAACTGTGGCTAATTATCTTCAAATATCCCCCATTTCTTTATGTTCTGCTCTACATGCTTGGTGCTGTTTGGAGATTTGATTATGTGATCTAAAATGATGACTGAATCTATTTAGAAAACCAAGCCCTCTCCTGAATTCCCCTGCAGTTGTGAATAGTGCATTTTACGGCTTTGGCTTTTTGTCAGCTCTACTATGAGACAGACTAAAACGAACATAATGATAATGAATCTCAAGTACAAACTACTATTCTTTTTATTGAGAATTCAATTTACAAACAGTCAGTCATCTCAGTTCGTGAACATACAATGTACATATAAAAATACATATGACATAAAATAAAAGTAAAAAAAATAGGAAAATAATAATTGAAAAACAAAAAAATAAATAAATGAAAAAGTGACAGACTTACAAGCTTCACTAAATGTGGTGACAGCAAGTGTTCTTAATTAAATAGTTCTGAGTAGATATTAGTTATTGAAATGCCTTTCTTTTTTGTTACCAATTGACTGTAGGAGTCTCAAAGTACATATCAAATCCAATTAAGAAACATGGGATGATTTAGTGAATTTAGATTTGTGAATATGGAACCTTACCTAATAAAATAAAAAGCAATAACAATATTACAGTTCCCATCTTTACATTTAAGGTAGGTGATAACATTTTTCGAGAGTTCATGATAAAACCATGGTATAAGAGGGTTGATGCCCTTTGAGGTATCCATTATGAGGTAATTAATAGACTCTGCTCGCGTCGGACAGTTCTAGCATAGGCGTTGCCTATTCATTTTTGATAATGGACATCTCGTCGGGCGTTAGTCTCGTTTTGTCAGACCTTTGCTCCTATTTTGCAGAGGCACCGCTGCTCCGTTGCTTAGTGCCGCCCAAGACAATTGTTATTGGTTTAAAGAAATGCTAGTAAACCAGAGCACATTTTTCTCCCATCCCGGAATGCTGTGGAGGAAGGTCTGGCAATGCAAGACTTTTAGTAATGGCTAATGTAGCCTGGAGCCTGGACACCAGATTATTCTCTTTTTCAAACTTATTTGAGTCAGCCCCAAACCGACAATGACTCAAGCAACATCACTTGAGTCAATTTATCAGACTTCATACAGCTCCCTTTGCAGCAGCAAAAGCCTTTATACAACTTTTCACACATGTAGTACTTCCCAACACCTGGAATCTGACTTTAATGTGTAAAATCAGCGGCCTTCTCATTGTTCTCAAATTGTGCCAAGCAAAGTCGCAGAGGAAGAGGCTAGTTTTTCTGGGGTCCTCTCTTAGGGGGGCAACGTAAACATTTGGATGGGGGGGAAACAATATTCTTCTTGCCCTGTTGGATCATAAAGCAATGCTGCCACATTCTGAGGTCTCATCCATTACTTAAATGAGTACAATGCTATCACATCTGATCATAACTGAACCTAGTTTTCTTTTAATACTTTATTATTTATAATTAATACCTTTAGTTTTTGGGCCAGCGGTAGCTCAGCCATAGGGCCTTGGCCTGGGAACCGGAGGGTCACCGGTTCAAATACGGACTGTTGACTGGTAGCTGCAGAGGTGCCAGTTCAACTCCTGGGCACGGCTGAGGTGCCCTTGAGCAAGGCACCAAACCCCCAACTGCTCAGGGTACCTTAAATGGGCAGCCCCCCTCACTCTGTCATTTCTTCATTAGTGCATATTAAAGGTCCTGTGCATGAGTGTGTATTTCAGGCCTGTGTGTAATATATATCAACAGAGAATGTAAATCCCACCCCTGGGGATCAATAAAATGTCTCTTCTTCTTCTGCACATGTGTGTTAAAAAGATCTGCAATAAAAATGTTTTTATTGAACATTACAGAGGTTAGTCAGCTCTGATATGAGACATTGCAACTGTGTAATTGCCTTTGCCTTTCAATGCATCCATCTGAAGTGGTCAGACCCTAAAGATGTTGTCCTATTTCACACCAACAGGGCCACTAATGAGCTTTGCTTTCTTAATGATGCTCTCCCTTTCTCCTGACATCTGTCCATTGTGCACATGAGCACCTAATTGCTTTAGTGACCTCAGAGGACAGTAAGACAGCCTCGTTACGACATCAGTATTTACAGCTCTGTTTTCTCTTGCTGCTAGCTACCAGTCGGCATCTGCTGCCCCAGTTAACCACCAGTTAAACGCCTCCACTGCTCTCATCCTACCGTGGAGAGGGGCCTGTCACTTTCAGCAGTGGTGGAATGTAATTGAGTATATTTACTCAAGTACTGTACTTAAGTCCAAATGTTGAGGTACTTTACTCAAGTCTTTTCTTTTTCATGCCACTTTCTACTTCTACTCCGCTACATTTCAGAGAGAACTGTTGTACATTTTACTCCACTACAATAATCTACAATAAAGACAGCTTAAGTTACCTTACAAATCACAATTTTTGCACACAAAACATGTAGTTTATAAAATATGTTTTATTATAAATTAAACTAGCCAACAATATAACAGCCTACAAGTCCACCTGAACTGATTAGACCATTAAACACACAACTGTTTGGATCCTTTACACTTTCTAAAATGTGAGGATAATACTTTAAGTACATTTTCCTGATGATACTTACACACTGTTACCTAAGTAACATTTTCAATGCAGGACTTTCACTTGTACTCGAGTATTTTGACAGTGTGGTATCAGTACTTTTACCTGAGTAAAGGATCTGAATACTTCTACCGCTGACTTTCAGTGAGCGTTAACGTCTGACGTGAAGGCATCTCGCGCCTGTGACACGAGAGGGTGGGAACCATCCGGAAAGGCAAAGATACCTGATGTGTTTTGTCACCTCTTTCGGTTGCCTGAGCAGGCATTTGTGTTGGTGCGGTGGCTCCGGGGCCTGGGAGTGTCGGACTGCATCTGCCACGGCTGCTCTCTGCCTGCCAGCTCCTCTCCATGACATCTGAGAGGAGCCAGAGCTGCGCCGGTTTACACATGAAATGCTTGGGCCACTCAGCCCTGTGAGAGCAAACTGTCAGTCAGCCAGCACAGGACCTTGAAGCGCTGACCTGCTCGCTGAACTGAGCCATGCTGCACACCTCTCCTGCACTGGGAGTGGGAGGGAGAGTATATGATGTACAGAGCATGTGTCTTTTATCTCTCTCTGCGTTTGGAAAATGCAATTTTTTTTATTTCTCTGGGAGTCAAAAACTCATTTATTTTTGTGTCTGTTTAGCTTTCACAAAATACCATGCAGATAAAAGCCAGAAAAGGCCCTGGTTGATGATGGGGATTTGCGTTCATTTGCACAGTTATTGTTGCACTTGTGATCACTGCACAATTTTTTTTTTTCATTTTGTTTTAGTAATATGCACTGCATGACACCATGTTGTGTTTTACACACCATTAGGGTCATATTATTGTTTTTTTTTAGTATTAAAAGACTTTCTTTTAAAGTTCCACAGCAACATATTCTTCTTTCAAAAAAGGTGTCCCCATCTATCCGGATTATCCACATAACATTCATTGTAACTTCTTTTCACTCAAGTCCCCTCAAAGTCGAAACATTGGCAAGTAAAAACCAAATCACCTGCATGGCTAGATACCACTATAGAGGTAAGGAGGAAATAATAAAGACATTATGAAGATATAATAAAGCAATAATACGATTTTCGGTGTAATTTAGGTGAACTTTTAAGTTTTTTTTGTTAAGATAGTGGCTCCAATAAACCTTTGATTTGAAGTGTCAAAAAGGCATTGTTCTTAAAGTGTTCTCTAAATGTTGTTGATTTTGAAGACGTGTTATTCTTGATAATATTGAGAACTTTTAGGTACACCCTGTATAATAAAATCCCTTTATTATTTTTAGGGTGCTATGCTTCATGCCCTATGCCAGGGGTCTTCAACCTTGTTTTAGGCCAAGGACCCATAACCTGAAAGGGAGAAGAGCAGGGAACCCCTTACGACGTATACTGTATTGAGTTGCATATTAAACTAGGCCTAACATAACGTCTAGTGTAACCTTTTATGGTGCCCTACAATACTAAGCTACTATTTACATATTCATATATCATCATGTTTTAATGTCAAACATACTGTACATGTGGAAGGCACAGTGAATCCAGAAGCTTACCTGTATCTGTGGAAAGCTACCATAGTGGCTACCTCAGCTATAGGCCAGTAAGCGTTAGTGATGGCCAAATCAAGCTTCGTGAAGCATTTTCTTTATTTTCTGAGCCCACTAGATGGCACTCTTGGTTTTAAGAGAAAGGCCTAAGGCATTAGCCTGACAAGCCAGACACACATCAAGATGTTGGGTCTGGGAACTCACCATTGGCAGGGCTCAATCCGAGGGGCAGGATAAATGGTTGTCTTTCAAATTCGCTTTGCACTCATAGCCAACCAGAGCAACGCCAGTTGATAGATTAAACTTTTGCCGTATCTGGTCGGCAAAATGACGTCAGTGCTTAACGCCAAGTCTTCCAGAGTTGTGGCTAAAGCCGATTCGAAAGACCGCTGTTCGGCAGCAGCAGAAGCCATCTTCTTTGTTTTCAAGTAGCAGGGAATTCACGCGGAACCGTCGCAACTCTGCCGTCCTTATGTTAAGCCCGCCCGCCAACTCTATACACGATGTGATTGGCCTGGCAAGAATTTGGAGAGTTGCTGGACTGACCCTGGCTGCAAATCACATTTGCTGCCGCTAGGGTGCGTCTAGACTTCTAGGCTACTAAGGCATTGCAATTCAGTGTATTCTCAACCCTTTGTTGAACAGAGAGCGCCATCTAGTGGGCTCAAAAAAAAAATCAAGTGCTTCATTTGGCCATCTTTAGTAAGCATATCATCGATGTTGTTGAGGTTGTGTTTTTCTACCAATAGGCCGATTTATCTTTCCTAATAATATGTTCTATTTATGTTAATGTATATGTTCGGCCTATTTTAATTTGGGGGGAAAAAGAGCTTTCAAAAAGGTATTAAACAATAATTTGGTGGCCCCTCTGCAATGACTCTGAGGACCCCCTATGGGTCACAGACCCCATGTTGAAGATCACTGCCCTAGGCTACAAATGTAAAAGGTCACTATTCAAAAAAGTATAAGTGGTTACCCCCCTGATATATTTTACTCACCTTATTCTTTGGTGAAAGTAATAGTCCAACATTTTGGAAAAGACGCCTAGCCTGACTATCAAATAAATGCTTCTAAACCAAGCATCGTCTAGCATCTACCATTCTTATGCAATGAAAACATGTTTCACTGCTCCAGTAAATAAGCCAATGCAAC